>JAACJT020000042.1:1205098-1222312 GCA_009936485.2 Gymnarchus niloticus | reverse complement strand
TTTAAATTTTGCAATAAGTAGTTCATGATCTGATCCACAATCAGCTCCAGGTCTTGTTTTGACTGATTGTAAGGAACATACCCATCTTTGGCTGCAGAGTATATAGTCAGTCATCAATTTACTTAACTGCATTAATCAGTAGTGAAGATGGGAAGTTATATGGATATGAAAACGTAGAACCACTGATAAATGACAATTACTTTAGAGCACCATGCAATACACGTTAAACTAACAGTGCAATGTGTCATAGTTGATAACCTCGGTGCACATGGTTTAGCTGGTTTTCTGTTGGATTTTCCAGTTCATATTTTTGTAGGTTGTGCACTTCATAAATTGGAGTTTCAGAATGTGGAAGTTAGAATTGAAGCATTTCTATTTAAGAACAGAGGAAAAAAAAACATATTCCAACACTTTAGGAAAAATCAGTGGCCTAATGTTTTGGTGTTAAGAGAAGGTGCATTCTGTCTGAAAAGCTTTCTCATTTTAATGTGACTGTCACACCCTCACTCGTCCAGCCATACCCAACTTCATTACAACAATCATCTCTGGAGTTGTAACACCTGTCAGTAATCAAATACCACATTTTTACAATAACAGTTCCACATGTAATTGTAAGGTATTGTGAGAGCATTCTGCCACATACTGAGTGGTAATTCTCGGATAGTGTCTTAATAGTATTTTTAAATTTTGGATTGTTTTCTCATCTCTGCTCTGTTTCACCTTGATTTTCAACAACTACCTGAATTGTTGCCTAATAAAACCTTGCAAGCTGGGCTTGCATCCTGGTGTGATCATTACAGTAACTTCCCACCAGATATTGTTCATGATTTGTTTGAAGGAATTGTTCCCGTTGAAATAGCCCTCTGTCTCTCTGTGATTATTTTATTTTAAAATGTTTAAATGATTCCGTAAGACATTTCCCTTTCAAGTCAAACTGAACCCATTCAGTTCCAGTGATATACTCCTCCAGGAATACAATTGGTGGAAATTCTTATGACAGTTGGAGTTTGATCAGGTACTTCCTAATCCTCCTTGGACCCAAGATGCCAGTTGTTTCATATTTTTATTATTGAATTTGTCCTGCTCAGTATTGGCAAGAGCAGGATGGGCCTCCCCCTTGAGTCTGGTTTCTCCCAAGGTTTCTTCCTCTTGACGGAGTTTTTTCTTGCCATTGTCACCTTTGGCTTACTCTCTGGGGGTCCCTGGGCTTGGGACTATGTAAAGCACTTTTTGACAGTGCTTCTTGTTAAAGGCATTATATAAATAAAATTGAACTGAATTGATGAACCTGCCTGGAAACTGCGCACTGATTTAAAGGGCATTGTGGACCTTGTCACACCAGTTCAAACAGATGAATCAACAGCTTATTTGGCTTTTAAGGTGTCTAAGCAGAGTATGGTTCAAAGAGGCCTTTCCAGACTCTAACTTACTTCCTAAACACCACTTTGTAGAGCACCACCCACAGTTAATTCATCAGTTTGGACCAATAGTTTCTCTGTGGACATTAAGATTCAGTAAAGTAAATATATTATCTTTAGCAAAGACACCAATCCTATATGGTATACCAGCTCTACATGTGTAGCATTCCTAAACCCAACCTTTAATAAAAATCTCTGTAACATTACCATCACTGTTTTGAAAGAAAAAGACCCAAACTTACAGGAGGTATCTTTGGCTCAAAATGTTACCTATGATGGATTTAACTACAGACTTGGAGTGACCCTTGGCCATGGTTCACTGGCAGGTCTGCCTGAGTTTACAGAACTTATCCAGATTGTTGTTGTCAAACAGGAGTTGCATCTTCTTGTTCATAAACTGAGCACTTGGTACATAGAACACAACTGAAAACATAATTGTCAGTTACTTATGACTGCTTGTCACGCCCCAGCCCAGCCAGCATAGCCAGCCACACCCACACCCAGCCTACTCCCGATCATCATCACCCAAATATTGATCAGCTGTGTCTCGTTTAGTGTACCTCACTTATACCCAGAGTGTTTACCTCATTGAGAGGTATTGTGTGTTTTTCAGCTCATACTGAGCATTTGACTAATCCTTTGAAGCCTGTCTGTGTATGATCTTTGCTTGTTCTCTGGCTTTGCCCTTTGCATGTTGTCCCTTGGAATTGGTTGCTATACTTAGTGATGATGAAATGAAGCCATGTCAAAGCACCAAGGCCTAGCCAATCAGTACAGGTCCTTTTCTCCCTCCTTACTGTCCAGTCTGTTGTACAACTCAGCATAGGCCTTATCTTTAGCCTTCACCACCTCTCTCTTCACCTCATGCCTCATCTCCTTGTACTCCTGTCTACTGTCTTCATCTCTCTGACTATCCCACTTCTTTGCCAACCACTTCCTCTATATACTCTCCTGTACGTCCTTGTTCCACCACCAGGGTTTATTGTCTTCCTTCCTCTGACCAGATGTCACACCAAGCACCTTTCTAGCTGTCTCCCTTACCACTTCTGCTGTAGTTGCCCAGCTATCTGGTAAGTCTTCACTGCCACCCAGTGCCTGTCTTAAATCCTCCCTGAACTCCACCTTACAGTTTTTGTTTTTCAACTTCCACCATTTGATCCTTGGCTCTGCCCTCACTCTCCTCCTCTTCTTGATCTCCAAAGTCATCCTACAGACCACCATGCTATGCTGCCTAACTATGTTTTCCCATCACAACTTTACAGTCTCCAATCTCCTTCAGACTGACCCTCCTACAGAGGATATAGTCCACCTGTGTGCATCTTCCTCCACTCTTATACGTCACCCTCTGTTCCTCCCTCTTCTCAAAATACGTATTCACCATAGCCATGTCCATCCTTTTCGCAAAATCAACTACCATCTGACCTTCTGCATTTCTCTCCTTGACACCATACCTACCCAATCACCTCCTCATCCCCTCTGTTCCCTTCACCGACATGCCCATTGAGATCCACTCCAATCATCAATCTCTCTCTCGGGTACACTCCACCACTTCATCCAACTCACTCCAGAGCTTGCCTGATCTCTCTTCTCCATGTAAGGCAATGTATTGCCGCAACATAGATGAAACGCTGTTAACTCCTTGGCACGTATTAAACACCTTAACTTTAGACAATACACTTCTTCATAAAGATATTCAAGTCCAGTGACATTTACATTAATTTGTCCCCTATTAGCGTGTAATGTGATTAAATGGTAGTATGCTCATTTTATATTCTCAATAAACAATATGCAAATGGATTTTTGTCAAATATTTGTTGAAAGTGTTCCCAAACCGTTGAATACTTTCTCTTAGCCCTCGGGTCCATCACAACGCTTTTGAAAACTCTATGCACGATGAACTCAAGTCGGCCGCTTTCCCTCTTGGTACAAGTAATCGAGATTCGGCACATTTCCTGAACCAATCGGGTGTGACCTCCCACATGAAGCTTCAAGCGTCATTGGTAACATCAGCAGCTATAGATGATATAAGCACCGAAACAGGACTTCAAGGAAAGCAGCCCTGGTTAGTTGGCACGTGCTTCAAAGACTTGGTATTTGACATAACATCACTAGCTGTACTGATTGCTCTTTTTGGACCCTTATCAGTGACCATGACTACGTTTTGGATGTTCCTTTGCCTTCTAAAAACCCAGAACCCCTTACGGAAACACTATTCTTACCTTGGCCCTGCCTGTCTCAATTTTGACTACCTTTTTGGAATTGAAACTTCTGTCTGTTCAGCATTTGACCCCCTTGTTTTCAACCACTAAGAGCCCTTACCTACACTTGGATCCTGCCTGTGTAGTCATGACACTGCTGCTGGCTATTAGAATAGAAGAGGGACAAGGACATTTAAACTATGTAAAACTCGATAAAAACACTTAACATGCAGCAATTACATAATACTTTGGATAGTTTAATGTGGATACCATAATAATTTCATATTCATGCTGGATAATGTCCATTAATAAATCCATCCATTTTCCATATCTCACATCCTATTCAGGTTTGCTATAGGGCCTGGAGCCTATGCTGGATACTGTAACAATGTTAAATTTTGCAATATTTGAAAAATTTGCTGTTGAAACTGGTGCCAAGATCCTCGTGTTATTAAATAATAAATTATGTTTCTTAACATTTAATATGTCTCACCCTCATTTTCTCACTCACATCCACAGGACCATGACAGGTGTCAAATGACTTTTAGTTGCTTTAAGAGGACAGCTCTATTAAGCAGGACCATCCTTGAAATAACTGGTGAAATAAGGCTTCAGTACACAGATACAGATTTTGGGACTTGGGTCAACTTACTTGCAACTTCTTAACTCAGGGATCTTACCATTTTGAAGATTATTCATGTAGATCCAGAACCTCTGATGGTCTTCTTGGAGACAGATAATGATTCAATAAGTGGTGCTTCCACAGTCAGCCAAAATGGCACAAGTTCAATTTCATCTGCAAGTGATACTCTGATACTGTGCAGTCCCTCCTCTGACACATTTAGAAAGGAGTAATGGTTCAAGACCTTCCCTATTCCTACTTTTTCATATGCGACAGAGCATCAACTAGAGGCTTGAAATGCTGAATACCAGTACAGCCAGTTTAGACTAACACTCAGCTCCAAGATGCTTTCGACATACTGAAAAAACTGGCTGACAAAATCTATGAGTATAGATGCCATTATAACAATGCAGAGGTCAATGAAGTGGTCCTAGCACTCAGAACACAGAAGCACCCCTGTCCACAGTAAGCAGGAGCCTTCAACCAACGCTACAGATGGAAACAAGGCCTAAAAACAAAGATGGCAAACTACCATACACATCTTCAATCACAGGGTTCCTCATTTGATGAGTGCTGGGAGACAACCTCGCAATGCCACAAACTGAAGCCCACCAAAAGGCTGTGATGCCAAAGTTTTATTTTTCTTTCCCAATCCAGTGACCATGTACCAAACCACTACACTTCAAACCTGCACACTGTCACAACAGGTAGCTAGCCATTCCCCTCTCTCTCAAACCAAGCAAGGGCTGTACCTTAAATAGGCAGCCAAGCAATTAGACTCAACCAAAGACTACCACATTAAAAATCAATCATCTCAAAACTAAGCCAAAACATCAAATACCCTAATACACTTGTTATATAATTTAAACACATACCAAATTTTAAAAGTTATTTTAAAAATCAGTAACTTAAAATACCAATAATTCTGAATACACAAATTAAATTGAGATTTAGCTGACTTTAATTAGTCCTCACCCAACTACATTCCCCAGAAGCTCCTAGCCTACAGCTTTAAAGTGACACTAGCTCCCAGGAAATTGTGGTATTTCCCCTCAATTTAAATCTACTGCAAAAAATCAATTCACAATATCCAAACAATAACTCTCCACACAGTTGGCCACCCTGTATGTTGAGACACCATTTACATTTATCAAATTCATTGGGGGAATATATCCACATCTGTCCCTGGCACCTACTATACATCACAGTTAAAACAGTACATAACAGGCATCTGGTGAGTATTCAATGTTAAAGTCATGGAATGGACATCTGCTTGGTTACGATGAGCTTTCTGTAAATTCTCTAAAAATAAAATTATCCAGTGAACCTGCCAAGAATGAAAAAAAAAACAGGAGAATTGAAGCTAAGCATTACCCATTTCTTCTTCATGGTGTGACTCCAGAGTCCATGAAAGAAAAAAAGAAATGCACAATAGGATTAAGTTAAGAAAAGAAACAATTTCAGGAACATAAGATTGATGATGGCACAGACATTTGGTTACAGGAGACAAGAGGTTGTTGACAAGAAACCAACTGTAGATTATGTCATGGAGAGATGGCCAAGGCTCTTTGATGTTGAAGAGATAGATATTCATCTTATCCCCGAAATTCAAATGTTGATCTAAATACTATTTAAGAAAAAATTGCAATGTAACAACACATAATGTCAATTTCCCATACTTGAAATTCATGTTAAAAATTGTAGTAGAACTTGTCTTAGAAATCTAGCAATGTACATGTGATATTCTGGCCACCATTTAAATAACACGTATATGATTATACTATTATTCTTTCTTATGAACTTGAATATCATCAACAATTTAACCTCTCTAAGTTTTATTAAAATATGTGATTGGTATATTAGGCTACAGTAAAAGTTTGAATGGTTTATTAAAAACTGAGTTAATTGTGTTTTGTAAATTATTTTATTTTTTAGGACTATGTGTAAACATGCATAATACCTGTGGAAGCATGGAGGTGCTTGCGAGAGATGGCAGTGGAATTTCTAACTAGATTGTTTAACGCAATCTTGGAATGCAAGAGGATGCCTGAGGAGTGGAGAAGTGTACTGGTACCGACTTTTAAGAACAAGAGTGATGTGAACTATAGTAACTACAGAGGGATAAAATTGATTAGCCACAGCATTAAGTTATGGGAAAGAGTAGTAGAAGCTAGATTAAGAAGGGAGGTGATGATTAGTGAGCAGCAGTATGGTTTCATGCCAGGAATCAGCACTACAGATGCAATGTTTGCTCTGAGGGTGTTGATGGATAACTATAGAGAAGGTCGGAAGGAGGTGATTGTGTCTTTGTGGACTTAGAGAAAGCATATGACAGGGTACCTAGAGAGGAGTTATGGTATTGTATGAGGAAATCTGGAGTGGCAGAGATGTATGTAAGAGTGGTACAGGATATGTACAAGGGCAGTGTGACAGTGGTGAGGTCTGCAGTAGGAGTGATGGATGTTTTCAGGGTAGAGGTGGAATTACATCAAGGATCAGCTCTTAAGCCTTTTTTATTTGCAATGGTCATGGACAGGCTGACAGATGAGATCAGACAGGATCCCCCGTGGACGATGATGTTTGCAGACGGCATTGTGATCTGTAGTGAGAGTAAGGAGCAGGTTGAGGAGACCCTGGAAAGGGCGAGGTATGCTCTAGAAAGGAGAGGAATGAAGGTCAGTAAGACTAAGACAGAATACATGTGTATGAATGAGAAGGATGACACCAGAATGGTGAGGATGCAGAGAGGAGAGTCGGCAAAGGTGGATGAGTTTAAATACTCGGGGTCAACCGTTCAGAGTAACAGGGAGTGCAGAAAAGAGGTGAAGAAGTGAGTGCAGGTAGGGTGGAGTGGGTAAAGAACTGTCAGGAGTGTTTTGTGACAGACAGGTACCAGTAAGACTGAAAGGGAAGGTCTACAAGACGGTAGTGAGACCAGCTATGTTATATGGGCTGGAGATGATGGCACTGACTAAAAGACAGGAGGCAGAGCTGGAGATGGCAGAATTAAAGATGTTAAGATATGCACTGAGTGTGACGAGGATGGACAGGATTAGGAATGAGTATATTAGAGGGTCAGCTCAGGTTGGACGGTTTGGAGACAAAGTCAGAGAGGCGAGATTACATTGGTTTGGACACGTGCAGAGGAGAGATATTGGGTATATTGGGAGAAGGATACTGAGGATGGAGGTGCCAGGCAAGAGGAAAAGAGGAAGGCCAAAGAGGAGGTTTATAGATGTAGTGGGAGAGGACATGCAGATGGTTAGTGTGACAGAGTGGGATGTGGAGGACAGGAGGAGATGGGGACTGTTGGTCCGCTGTGGCAACTCCTGACGGGAGCAGCTGAAAGCGAATGATGAGGATCTGTAAACATGCATAACCTGTATAAGAAGCCTAAAAGCCATATTCAGAATAGGTTATTGCCTATTAATTATTATTCAGGCATAAACAAGTATATTTTACATACAGTATTATCGGCATATATAGAATTATATATTTTATCATTCTTCTTGGTTGAATGATTTTATGTTTCTTTATGTCGTCCAGTATATGTTGTAAACTCTCAAATAGCCATTGCATGTTTAACGGAATTATCTTCTCTCTTTCACTGCTCCAGTGTGGGCAGGGCTGCTTGCAACCAGTAAACTTCACATTACTGAACATATAACACGCCAGACAACTAATTTCTCCATTGTTCACCCTAATTTATGCAAATTTTTTTAGCCAAATAACATTTGTTGGAAAACCTAGACTAACAGCATGACCCAATCAAAACACTGTTATTCAAGCCACTTTATTTTAAATGACTGAGCAAGACATTGTCATTAGCCAAACATGTTCACTCAGTCAATTAAAATGCATACTTTAACTAACTACTCTTGTGAGGCAACAGCAGTGAAAATATTTGTGGGAAAATCCTGCATTATGCAGTGGGATTGTGCAGAAATTAAATAAATTGTGTGGGATAACCACAATCTCACAATGAATTTCAAGATCTGATATCATATTTTTGCTTTGAGGAACAGGTGGTTCATCAATTTTGCACTGCTTCACATTTCCTAGATTAATGCTGTTTCAATGAGTTACCACAGTCCCTCTTGAACCAAGGTTCTTGAAGAAACTTGAGGAGAAATGCTGAGCTGAATGAGATCACCCAAAAGAACAGGGGAGCGACTCAAGAAAAGGTCAAGATTCTTCCAGAAGTGAAACCGGTATGTTTAGATGCAAAGATAAAAGTTGTGATTTCATGGCATAGGCTAGATTGTTATAGACAGCATCAGTTTTTCAAAATGATACAGCCAAATAGCCTGAGTTTTTGACAAGGTTTATAGATATTCATTGCAGCTTAATTTGATAAAATTGGTCTCAATTGTAATAATATTTATTGCGCGCTATGCTCAAATTCAAGAAAATTGACTGGTTATACTTTCCAAAATCAATGATCCAGATGGTCACATTCTGTACCGCCATAGAATTTGTTCTGCACGCAATTGACAGTTGTGTGTGAAAATCCCAGCAGTTTCTAAGATACACAAACCACCAACAATCATTCCCAGTTGCTCATTCAAAGCACATAATACCCCCCAATTGCACACACATTAGTTCTCTCTTTGAGATAATAATGCATCCACCCATTAACTAGCCAGGACATGCTGTACCGAAATGGTTTACTAAACAATTTTATGAACATGGTAACTGTCTTTGTGTAGGATACTGATGTCAGTACAAAGAGGGAGATTACCCTGAAGCACCTTATCCTCAACATGGGAGAATCAGTTGAGGATTTAATCAAAGAATTTCTGATAAATCAAGATATCTAATGCTTGTCTGTAAAAATTATTTAATATTGTATTGAACTATATAAATTAATTCTGAAATATGCACTAATTGTAATTACTTCTATTGTCTTGTACTTATGGCTACTAGTCTGACGGATACACACGGGTAAGAATTATGTGGCACTGTTTACTTTGCATTTCATAATGATCAGCCAAGGGTTACTTTGCTTCAGTTTATATAGTCTGTTTGCTTATGACATTTCTCATTGTGACTCTTCGTGTTCTTCTAATTTCGGTTGCTCCCGGCAGGGGTCGGCACAGCGGATCATCTATTTCCATTTCCATTGGGCTTCAATCTATGATACGCCCGTCAAAATCCACAGTAATTAGCTCTAAAACATCTTAAATACCTTTACATGATTTACGGATATTTTAAATAATACACAAACAGTGAACACTTAAGGTCATTTTTGATGGAGATTCATTGCAACGCCGAATATTTGATATTGCATCACAGCAGTATTTTGTCCACGGAAATAGAGACGTTTAACGCTGAAAAGTCGGTAGAATATCGCGATAGCAAATGACGGGAATACTTCCGGTTCAACTCTCGTAAGAAGGTGGGAAGACAACAATTAGAGGACTGGTGTGTTGTGCTTAGGGTAAGAAGCAGTTAAAGTGTGCAAAAATACGACTGCACTACGTCGTTAATCAGTTTTCTCTGGCGGTAAGGTTTGACTTATTTAAGGCTCTCTCGCGTGCATTATATTCCGCTCATTTTGGAAAGCCTCTAAGCACATGTCAGCTGACTATTGATGTTAGCATATGCTAATTCGGGAATCTTCTAGCTAGCTCCCTTGTTAGCTTGCTAGGCAGATGATAGAGGGAGTTTTCGGGTTTACTCATTATTTGAAGCAGTCCGCACATCCATGCAATTAAGTTTTTTCTTTTTCCCTAATGGACAAGTAACGCACTATATATACGTAGACATCGTGTTGCAATTAAACTGTTTTCTATGTTCATAATTAACATTAGCTTAAAATCTAGGTGGATAATTAATGTCTTGCTTTGTGCTGAAACAAAATGGGTTTAGCATTTGTTTGTTCCAGTCCAGGTTGCCATAATGTAAACTACGTTTATGCATAAAACGGAAGATATGAAGAATAGTGTTGTTAATGCTGTCATTTAATTCTACTAGATTCCAGTGGTAATTTTGTGCCGTGATCTCCAAGGATTATACAGCGTTAGCTACTTTTTGATATGCAAGCAACCCACGTTAAATATGTTAGTAATTTTGTAGCGTTTAAACATAAAACGTATAGGAATTAACTTGAATATTGGCGTGATGTTTAATGGCGTGCATTAACGAATTTGAAACATTTCCAGTTAGTCACACAACCCGAGGTTTGGCTTTTGGTGTCTTTACCTGCAGTTCAAATCGACGTCAGTGTTGTATTGTAAGTAATTATTCTGTAGTATAACATACTCGAACTAACGTTCTACACACTTCCATTGTTATAGGCCAGCATTTGTATGAATTAGAATCAAACTGTCAGAAAATTTTGGCTAAAGAGTCTTAGGTACAAGAACTATTTTTTGAAATATGGAATTGTTATTATGCGTCTTGTACGAGAGGCTGGACGCTAAGGAGGGAGAAAAGGACCTGTACCGATTGGCTAGGCAGAGGGACCAACCTGGGAAAGATGTTCAGCTAGTTAGGGTGATAAAGGATAATGATGGAAACATACTCACAAGCGAGGAGTGTGTGTTGAGCAAATGGAAAGAGTACCTTGAGGGGCTGATGAATGACAATGAGAGAAAGAGAAGGTTGGACGATGTGGTGATGGTGTATCAGGAAGTGCAATGGATTAGCAAGGAGGAAGTAAGGACAGCTATGAGGAGGATGAAGAATGGAAAGGCTGTTGGTCCAGATGACATACCTGTGGAAGCATGGAGGTGTTTAGGAGAGATATGTGGAGTTTTTAACCAGACTGTTTAATGCAATCTTGGAAAGCGAGAGGATCCCTGAGGAGTGGAGGAGTAGTACACTGGTACTGATTTTTAAGAACAAGGGTGATGTGCAGAACTATAGTGACTACAGAGGGATAAAATTGATTAGCCACTGCATGAAGTTATGCAAAAGAGTAGTAGAAGCTAGGTTAAGAAGGGAGGTGATGATTAGTGAGCAGCAGTATGGTTTCATGCCAGGAAAGAGCACTACAGATGCAGTGTTTGCTCTGAGGGTGTTGATGGATAAGTGTAGAGAAGGTCAGAAGGATTTGCATTGTGTCTTTGTGAAATTAGAGAAAGCATATAACAGAGTGCTTAGAGAGGAGTTGTATTGTATGAGGAAGTTGGGAGTGGCAGAGAAGTATGTAAGAGTGGTACAGGATATGTACAAGGGCAGTGTGACAGTGGTGAGGTCTGTGGTGGGAGTGACGGATGCGTTCAGGGTAGAGGTGGGATTACATCAAGGATCAGCTCTTAGCCCTTTTTTATTTGCAATGGTGATGGATAAGCTGACAGATGAGATCAGATGGGAGCCTCCGTGGACGATGATGTTTGCGGACGACATGGTGATCTGTAGTGGGAGAAGGGAGCAGGTTGAGGAGACCCTGGAAAGGGGGAGGTATGCTCTAGAAATGAGAGGAATAAAGGTCAGTAGGACTAAGACAGAATACATGTGTATGAATGAGAAGGATGACAGCAGAATGGTGAGGATGCAGGGGGTAGAGTCGGCAAAGGTGGATGAGTTTAAATACTCGGGGTCAACCGTTCAGAGTAACGGGGAGTGCAGAAAAGAGGTGAAGTGAGTGCAGGTAGGGTGGAGTGGGTAAAGAAGTGTCAGGAGTGATTTGTGACAGACAGGTACCAGTAAAAGTGAATGGGAAGGTCTACAAGATGGTAGAGACCAGCTATGTTGACTGACGAAAAGGCAGGAGGCAGAGCTGGCAGTGGGAGAGTTAAAGATGTTAAGATTTGCATGGGGTGTGACAAGGATGGGCAGGATTAGGAATGAGTATATTAGAGGGTCAGCTCAGGCTGGATGGTTTGGAGACAAAGCCAGAGAGGCGAGATTGTGTTGGTCTGGACATGTGCAAAGGAATGATGCTGGGTATATTGAGAGAAGGATGCTGAGGATGGAGCTGCCAGGCAAGAGGAAAAGAGGACGGCCAAAGAGGAGATTTATGGATGTGGTGAGAGAGGACATGCTGGTGGTTGGTGTGACAGAACGAGATGCGGAGAACAGGAGTAGATGGAGACTGTTGGTTTGCTGTGGTGACCCTTGACGGGAGCAGCTGAAAGTGAATGATGATGTTATAACGTGTCAGTTTGTAATTACCAAAAAAGTACAGCAGCCCTGACTGATCAAATGAGATTGTTTGGGTTTGTTTTAAATGTCCTACAGTCCAGCAGAGGAAGAGCTGCGAAGGAAGACTTAGCAATGGCAGATAATGAAAGTGCAAGTCTGCCACGTCAAGGTCCTGTGGTAAGTGCCACTTATTATAAACAAGTTATTTTATTATTTTAGCTAGCTTGCATGCGTAGTAGTACTTAGGGGTGTAACAGTACAGTTTTTCCCCGGTTCAAGTATGTGTCACGGTTTTGGGACCACGGTAACGGTATGGTTTCGGTATCTTTATATTTAAGAAAATAAAAACACATCACCCTTTAATTAAACAATGAACTTTATTTTGACTTTCTGTTTTACGCTATTATTTAAATAAAATTTAATATCAAGTGAACTACCTGTCTAAGCATTCTGTGTTCTAAGCTTTGACAACCTGGAAGTAGCCTAATTTGCTTTCTCTATTTTATTTAAACTGGCTGCATACTTGTATAAGCAATATTAAATGAAAAAAAACGAAGAGCAAAATTAAGTATCCTCATTAGGTACACTAATGAGATTTTACCATAATGAGTTTGTTTACCGTCTTTTCTCCCCTCGTCATCGTATTGCACGCTGAATCTGTAATGTTCCCACACTGCGGATTTGAAAGACGGTGGGACCTCTTCAGATTAGCTTCTCTCTGTCTCCATACTAGCACTATCACGTTGGAGCGAAGAGAATATTTGTTTTAGCCTCTCTTCTCTAGCTCATATTTGCATACAAAGCACTGATAGCCAGAAGGCGAATAGTTTACGCCATCTGCTCTTGTACAATGACATTTAAATTGTAGCTCTCAAATAAGACAACCCCAGTTTTTTAGATCTGTTTTTGGGGGAAAAAATACTCTTATATTCATGCCAATATGTATAGGAAAATGTCAAAGTGATGTTGTAATACCGCGGTACATGTGTGCGTACCGAACTGTTGGGGGTGTTCCGAACGGTTCGATAATATACCGAATACCGTTACACCCCTAGTAGTACCAGTGATCATATCCTCTCTCCCTTTATATTGCAGCAGTACATGTTGAGCAACAAACTGGAGACAGCTATGTGGCTCTCACGCTTGTTTACAGTCTACTGTTCTGTTTTATTCATACTACCACTCTTGGGGTGAGTATGTCTTTTTATGTTCTTGTGTACTTAGCAGTTTCAGCAAAGTTTTCAGTTTTCCTAGTGCTGTGTTATCGTCATTAATAAACAATATTAATGTTTCAAATGGTGTGTTTTGTATTTTAAAAATCTTATGCAATCATGTTGATGATGGTGACAGTATATTAGCAAAGTTAACTAGGCTAATTTTACAGTGCATGTCATCTGTGTTTGAGATTTGTACAGTCTTTCAGAATAACTGTAGTCAATTATGAAAGCAGTATGTTACAGTTGATTTTATGTTACTCAGTCACAGCCATGTTAGCATGATTTTTTGCCAGACCTCCTTTATCGCTAGCCGTTTTAACATCTCAGCCCAAACAATTGCTTTGGCACCATTTATCTTCATATTGTATGACTCAAGGGTATATAATTAATTTTTAAAGGTTTGGTAGTAAAGATAATCAGAGAGCCCTGCATCTCCTAAGGCCAAGCTTTGCTTACCTGGCATAATGAATTCATACACATATTTCCTTCAGGCTACACGAGGCTGCGAATTTCTATCAGCGTGCCTTACTGGCCAATGCACTGACGAGTGCCCTTCGGCTGCACCAGAGACTTCCCCGGTTTCAGCTAAGCAGAGCATTTTTGGCACAGGCACTGCAGGAAGACAGCTGCCACTACCTGCTGTACTCTCTCATACTTGTCAACTCCTACCCAGTCACAAGTATCCTGCTTCTGAATCTGCCTGGATCTTGTTTTAAACAATGTTCAGTGAAGTGTCCCTATTAATAACTACAGAAACCCACAACAGGAGTCATTGTCCCACTTTGTTCACCAGTATGATAATTTTGCTACCCGTTTGAACATTAGTGATCCTGGTCACATTTCTCCTAATCCTTTTACTCTTGAGTATTGTTCCGCCAGCTCATCAGCATATTTTTAAATGTTTGGTATATTAACTGAATCAATTTTTCCCCTATCTCTTATTATGTTTCGTGATTCTTTTGTGCGGCGATTCATGTATTGCCGCAATGACTCTGAAATCGATTTTTTTTATTATTAATTTCGAATTTATATATCTCTGAATTTGAGGTGGAAAAACGTTGCCATTCCTATATAATCCTACAGGTGGCACGCTCTAAACTATTCACAAATTGGCAGGTGGCAGAGCATCCCGTGTGGTAGGAGCGAATTACTTAACTTTGTTTAGCACTAACAGTAATGGCAGATGGCATACCAAAGATTTGTGCTACTCTTCCATAGTTTAAATCAAATGTATGGAGGAACTTTGGCTTTCATAATTTAGGTGGTAAGGAGGAGTTGGACATGAGCTATGCTGTATGCAGGTTGAGTCACGGTAAAGTTTTGTTGTGGTACGACTAATACATGGGCCTGGATCTATAGTCTATCATGCGAAACCTTACTGGTAAAGATAAAATTCATTATGACTTGAAAAATTAGTCACCAAAAGTAGATTGATACATGATTATTTTTCAGTGAGCATATTTGCATTCTGTGGAAGATTAATCAGGTAGAGTTTTCAGAGTGGCGACTTTTATGGCTGCATATTATCTAGTACAGTGATAAGGCTGACCACAGGCCAAAATTAGACTGCAGGGAAATAATATTCAAACCGTGGCACCAAGCCAGCTCACCCAAAAATGACATTTGGTTTAAAAAAAAAAATAAAAAAAACATCAGAAGTTTATCTTCAAGTTCTTCCTTATCTGTTACCTTCAGTGAGTATATTTCCAGTTTTTCTCTTCTCCTTGCTTCATGCTACGACATACACTAAAAAAGTCCTTGACGTAAGTTTCTTGCATTTATTTCCCCAGCTTATTTTTCTGTTGTACTGCAAATGTGTGTTTGTATTTCATGCACTGTTTATGCAGCATGTTCCTGGTTTTGTACCGCTTGAGTGCATCATCAGTAATAATGGAAATGCTATTTTAAAAATTGCTCAGAGAATTTGATACTGGCAAAGTATGTGTCTCTATATTTGGAAGAATGTAATCTTTGGTCTTTCCATGCAGACATTGGGTCCTAACAGTATGGCGTTTGTGAGGAGTTTCCTGAACAAACTGACAACCAACCAGCAAAACATCTTGAAGTTCATCGCTTGTAATGAAATATTCCTAATGCCAGCCACTGTCTTTATGTTATTCAGGTGTGTATTTGTTGACTGCTGGTTTGCATTCATGCACGTTCAGGTGGCTTTGTTTTATTCTTTATAATTTCCTAATTTTTCTAGCTAATCGTTTGTTCATGTTCAAACCACCACTAGTGGCCAGGGGAGTTTATTGCTGCCTTTCATCTACTATCGGTTTCTCACGCTTCGCTACTCATCCAGGAGAAATCCCTACTGTCGGTAAGACACTGTGTATTCCTTTGAAACTGTTTAAGAACAGATACCACTGCTCTTTTTTTCCCATGTATCCTCTTTCGTGTATTTTATATTCTCCACATACTAACTTCAGACCTTTTTCCTCTTCCCCTTTGTTTTTCAGCACCCTTTTCACAGAGCTGCGCATTCTTTTGGAGCATTTTATCATGAAGCCATCTTGTCCAGCCTTCCTCAGGAGAATGTGTCACAGCAGCATTGCCTTTGTTAGCCGCCTGGCACCCACTGGGGTGTGACAGTCACCCATTAACACTGGGTGGGATCTCTCTCAAGCAATTTGCTAGCACCAGAAGAAAGATGGTTATCTAACTGAATGTCATGGTGTCCCTGCTGCTTTTTGTCCTTAAGTTAGAGCGCAAACTCAGCCACAAAGCGCCAAAATCCCCCAGAATGCATAATGTCCAAAATTTTAGCCTCTTTCGACAATTACATTATCCAGTAACCCAGTGTATTGGTGTATTATCTGCTTTTAATGTTGTACATTATTGTCCAGTTAAACCAGAATTCTGAAAACAATTGACCAGTTGAATTGTTGTGTATAAAGAAGCTGCATATTTTTGCGCTTTATGATGATGTACTGAAAGCCAAAGTAAAATGTCAAAATGTAAATTGGCTTAGTATGTATATCCTATCACTGGGGGATCAGTGAAGATCTTGCTATAGCCTTCTCTAGACAATTTCATTTTAATAAATGATCAATGTTGACTCGGAAAATTCAGTGGCTCTAAAGAAATGCATGCACTTCTTGTGCTTCATTTTAAAAGAACAAAATAGTTTTCTTAGCATTTGAAGTCTTGGATCTGATTGGTAGAACCAGAATATCATGTGCTAAATTATACAAATGTCTTAGATGTCAGTTTAATCTCATTAGAAGTAGGGATTTTAATCAGACTAATTAATCTGCATGCTGTGGTTATTTTTTGCATTTTCACTTTAATTATACCAATCAGTACTTTACATTTCAATGTAAGGTACGTATATTTGACTGCAGAGAGAGATGTAATTGTATGTAATACCTTCTAAAAGGTTGGTTATGTATCCTTGGCCATTCTGCATTTGTAGACATGGCTGAACAAATATACATTTGTTTTGGACATCTCCAATTCCGATGTATTCACTTTTCCGTAAGTTATAAAAATGACCAATAAAATTTTGCACCAGTCTTTGATTTTGAACTATTCATTTCAATTCAATTCAATTTTATTTATATAGCGCTTTTAACACGGAGCGCGGTGACAAAGTGCTTTACATAGTCCCGGGCCCACAGTCCCCAGAGAGTAAGCCAAAGGCAACAGTGGCAAGGAAAAACTCC
>JAACJT020000042.1:1178285-1198844 GCA_009936485.2 Gymnarchus niloticus | reverse complement strand
AAAATTAGAAAGAACTGGAAAACATCGTAGCATTATAGTTTTATATTGAATGTGTGTGTGTGTGTGTGTGTGTGTGTTTTCTATTTTTCATTTGTGGGAAAGATTCTTTTTTGTTAAAGGATGCCGTTTAAATTGTTACTCAACAATGACAAACTTGCAGTACTGGAGGATTGAATTTCTTATGGGAAAAGGTGTTTTTCTGAATCAGGAGACTAGAAGTTTTTGAACTGCAATAGGCTCATGCATGACATGATCCCTCCGGTCCACCAATCGCTATGTATATGGTAATAAGTATGCTCCGCCCAGTTTAGTTTGACAAAAAGTTATGTATCAGTAACTGCCAATGTTAAGTTAGGTGGTATATTTGAAAACCATTTACAGTACATTTCTTCCTCATTAGGCACATGTCACTGTCTTATTGTAAATTCAATGTGCTAGTAATAACATGTAGTTGCATTATACAGTGGCTTGAAAACGTGGGTATGAAAAGCAATATGGATTAGTAAGAAATCCTCACAATCCAATTTAATTTCATTAAATGTCAATTTGTTATCCGTGTAAACAGCACATTTCAGCAAATACAGTGGGTTCCATGATGCATGAGTCATTGCATCCATTTTTTATCAATGGTGAAGTGTGACTTTTGAACAGAGTACTGCTGTTGAAAAGGGCAGAATTCAGTATTTTGTCATTTCTTTTCTCACCCTTTATCTAGGCTTTTTAGCCCTTAGTTGTCCCGCCCCAGTGCTCAGAGCCTTCCTGTGCCACCATGGCTTTGAGGAGAATGCTGTGTGTGCCTCATCACTGTATAGTTAAGGGACCCCACAAGAGGACTGGACCTTTGTGTCAGCAGGCAGTCTCAGGCTTGCCAGACAGACAGCAATGTTTCCACTCATCTTCTTCCTCCACTTTTTCCGTTGTAGCAACAGTGTTGTTCCGTCATCCATGCCAAATTTCTGGGATAAGAAGATGGACAAGATTAATTAAATCAGGTAACTTGTATGCCTGCCAGATTTGCTTGTTGTACTTTAAAAAAAAGCCTCCTGTGACAGTGTGGTTGGCCTGCAGCAAGGCCTGAAGGTGAAGCTGCATCTCATGATTATAGAAAAAACCCTAAACGTTTCCCAACACTCCATGGATTTAACAAGGCAGCATCCTGCTGAATGACAAGTGTGTATGTGGCAAGAGTGTCAGCCATGGTTTCTGACGGGCTAGGTGATGGTCATTTCAAATTCTTGATGTGATTAAATCGTTAATCAGTCATACTCATCGCATTCCTGAAAACTTTGATCAATACTACTGGGAGGCGTCATAAAAAAATGTGCAAAATTATTAAATGTGCTAAAGAATTGGTTTCATAGCTATGTGAGGTATTAATGATGTAATTATCAGAAAATGTTGGCATGAAAACTTGTGCACACAGGAAGAGCAGAACAGATTTTGATGGTCCGAGTCTAGAGTGTTCCAGAACAAGGGGAGTGCTTCACTGAACTCCAAGACCACACATCAGAGGGTGACTCACCACGAACGCCTACAAAAATCAAACAGTCATAAAATATTTGATTAACACAGAGGCATGTAAACCTCAGCTTATACACACCAGGAAATGAGGTAGGCTTCAGAATTATTTGTCTTTTCTCAGCAGATGTTATAAGTTCAGTCTACTGGGAATTATTTGCCGATAACTACTGTGTATACAAAGAACAGTTAATATCAAATTTGACGCAAATCATTTACTTTTTATGGCTCTCTGGTAACAAGAAATATTTCTTGTAATTTTTTGGCATTTGTATTGTTGGATTGCATGGTGGCTCAGTGGGTCTCACTCACACCTTAAAGGTTGGGGGTTTGAATCCCACCTCTCTTCTGTGTGTATAGTTTGCGTATTCTCCCTTATTGGCTGCCTATTGAATGTGTTTTAGAGCAGTGGCATCGCATCACCCCAAGCAGTTTCCAGAGCTGCCTTGGGCATATAACTGACACATGTTTCATGGTTTCACAGGGTGCATTATTTTACTGAAGGTAGGGCATGGTTGACCTTCGGTTCTTCACAGCCATGGCCCATTGTGAAGGTCTGTTACCATGGCAAAAGATTGTGTGGCACCCACTGACACAAATGTCCTGGGTTTTACAGTAAAACTGGGACCCTGGCATTATTGTACTCCCTTATATTGTATAAGAGAGAGGTGAGGAGTTTTATGGGTGTAGACTTTGGTCTGCTCTTCATATGGTGCATATGGACACATTACCACTCTCATACCTTCTCAAAGATACGTCCTACCAAAAAGAGTTAACTGAAAACATCAGACAGCCGGAGCAGCGACTTTAACATTTAGCCAAGCTTGTTAATTAATCTAGCATAGCATCTCAGCAATGTGTGTGTAAAATTCATTTTTATGTCACATTGTTCCCTAAATTAGTTTAGTTATATTATATTGTTAGAACTTTTACATGTTTTATCTTTTTTGGGAATTTTATAGATTTCAATGTCATTTTATTGGGTTTTAAATTCATGTAACAACTTCTTTGTTAAACAGAATTCTCAGTGTTTCTGAACAGTATTTAGTTTTATTCAATGTTATTCATCAACAATCCACATACAGAAATGAGAAAAAAACTAAAAATACCTAATGACCAAAAAAAGAGTTTGAGTTTTAAATTGGACAAACACACTGTGCTGTCAATTTTCCATCATCTTGTCCAGGAGCTCATCTTGCCTACCAAGCCTCTAATAACCTCAAGTTATTCCTTAATGTAGATTAACATCAGCCACTCCTGCTGCAGTACTGCTGGGTTCCAGACCATAGTGTTATGTGAAATGGAGGCCTGAAATGCAGACTGCATAACTACGCAAATGCACACATGAGCATAATAATTCTGCATGAATTTGACTCTGTGTTTCCCCATGGGCTCAGAGTAAAGCATCCATCCATGTACACATGCATCCATGCATCCATCCATCCTTCACGGTCATGGATGGTATGGACTCTATCCCATCCTGCAGAGGGTAGGGCAACATGCAAATATAACCTTTGTTCTGTACTCCCTGTTCTAGCCATTGTATTTATTTTGTTCCATACAATAGATGCAAACGACTCACAGAAATAAATTCCTTATAGACATGTAAACATATAACAACAGTATAACAAAGTTTTTTTGGATTCTGAGCATCTCACTTTTGCCAAACACACAGTGAAGACTCCTAGCTGCCAAATTATCAACTTGTCTGTTTACTACACTATGTATCCATGAGATTTTATAAATGATCTCCTGGATTTTGGCACAGTTTCTGCGTAAATCTTGGTTTTAGTTTTAATTGTCCAAATAGGTGAAATGAAGGAAAAATGAAAAATAAAATTTTCTATGTCAAGGGGCTCACATTGTCTGCTGTCTTTTTCATTTTTGATTCTTTTGATGGACCCAAACACTGAAAGAGAAGTGGAAAACCCTCAGGTCCTAGACCCTTCACTGCTGCAGTGGGGTCATGTCCTTTGGGGCATGCTGGCCTGCAGCACTCAGCTGCCTTAAAGTTAGAAGAATGGAGGAGGCTTGGACCACTTCCCAGATAGTAATCAGTGCCACTGGGACAAGTAATCTTACGTAATGGAAGCCAAGGCACAAAAAAGTCTGGACCCTACTGAAGGTCGGGAATCACATGCATTTCTTTGATCTTTCATGTCCCATTGATTGGTATATTTGAAATCATATGTAGCATCAGTCTTTACATAAAATTGTGCATACATCCTGAGGTAAGACTTTTCAAATAAAGGCTTCTTTATAAGCAAATCTTCATGTTAACAGAAGGGATGTAATTCCTGGAGTAAATACAATTCTGATAACATAATTCATATGAGAATGTTGCTGTACAAACATTATGGAGGCTCACTTTTAGGCTACATGAAAATCACTTTATCTGCACAGCTTGACTTCTCAGCAGATATGCACGGCTTTCACAGAATTTAAGAGAATTAAAAATAAAGCGACTTTACTGAAAATCCATCAAAAACATCTGCCGTAAAAATGTGCTGTGTTGGAATGGTAAATCTGTGTTGACGTGCTTGTTGAGGTATTTTGGATTCTGTGAAGGCTACCAGACCAAAGCATCATTTGGTCCGATATTTCAAAGGTGGTTGAGAAAATCCAGGTGGCAATGGCAAAAGCAGCCAAGACAAAATAAACGTGCCATTTTCCTTATTCCTTATAAAACACACACACCTCCCTGAACTTGGATACATCACCTGACCACAGCCTTCAACATGTCCCTCGTTGCCATGCCTTGCGGTGTGGGACGTGCATGCTAAGTACAGATAATGGAGAACTCTCGAGTCAAGCAGCCATCAATTAACACTGTTTTTTAACACAGAATGTGAGATTCATGCTGTGATGGTGGCATTCAGTCAATTCAGCTTCGACACCTGGAAATTGTGGGAAATGAGAAGCAGTCTGTCTTATGCACCATCACTCTAATTTAATCTCTTAAATCAAGAGTCAATAAGGAGGTGATGAAGTGCCTTTGAAAACTAAAGCATAAAGGAAAACAGGAACCCATTGTTTGAATACTAAGTGCCTGCAAGTAAGCTTTTGTGAAGTCCTAAGTCCCCACACTGCAGCAGGCTACATATGTAAGACATGTTGTCATCACATGTCAGGACGTAGTCCATGTGCCCATCTTAATTTACTTCTGAGGACATCTTGTGGTTGAAATATGTTATATTTAGTGTTTGATCTTAAAAAAAGAATCTTTGATTGTCTATATGTGGGATGTGAGGTTTTGAAATGACAGACATTGCTTTTCAAGAAATTCTGGTTAAGTTTGTCTGAATACATGTGTGTGCCTCCTGGCGTGAGTGGTAAAATATACCAATAAAACCCGTATAACTGTACGCTACAAATATCTCAATACGGAGATGTTCTTCACCAATATCACAACACACTAACATTACAAACACCCAAAAGAACCGATCATTTCTTGGGCTACACAATAAATACCAAACTGTATTTACCCAATTTATATATTTATGTGATTATATTAACACGGACCTATTTTAAACGCAGAGTGCAATTTTAAACAATGCTATGTGATGTATTAACATAATTTGTATTTCCGGACAGAAAGTACACTACGCAAGTTGAATACATAGAACTATGTATTTAGTATTTTTACAAATTATAAATACAAACGTGTAAGCACAATGAAAGCAAACAGTTCGTGGAAAAATATATCAAATCAGTGCATTATATATTTGCTCTTAAAAATATATAAGAATCGCCAAAAAACATCCATTGTTTATTACATAATAGGACGCAAGAAAGACATTTAGAATCCGAAATGAAGGGCATCAACTATCAACCACAAAAGACTCGCTGCACACTCAGCACTCCCCGTTTTGTACCATTGAGAAGAAGAAAGTACACAAGGAGGACCACGACCCCCCGCAATATTCTTCTGCCAGTTTTGCATTGTCAGCGTTCTCTGCACATGTCTTGTTATCCTTTGTGGACACTGCTGTCTCTGCAGGTGGCGGGGTGCGATCCAGTCTGAAATGTGCATCCTTGGTGGCTTTCTTGCATACGGCCGCTTTAATAATGGCATTCGTATCCTGGCACAGAGTCTTCTGTTTCTTCAGGGCACGGCCGATCTGCTTCCAGTAGACTTTGAATTTGGTGGCGTACTCAGGACAAACGGCAGGTGTGGCTGTGTACTGGCAGTTAAAGCTTTCCCCTCCTTTTTTGCAGCTGACGCCCAGCGTGAACTTGTCCTCGCCGTTCGCCGCCCAGGTGCACAGCACATCTTTCGTGGAAAATTTACCTCTGAAAGCTTCCTTTCCTCCTCGGGACTTCTGACTTTTATCATTACCCCGAGGAGAAGCCGAGGGTTTGCCCGGCGGTGCGTTCTTGTTGCCACCTTCTTTCAGTTTTGCCCGGTCTCCCTTTCCCTTTCTTCCCTGACCCTTCTCACATTCAGCCACGAAAATGCAAGCGATGAGTAGGATCAGTGTGAAGTGGTTAAGGATCATCATGTCCTGCTGGATTATTTCCCACACACGCTGAGAATCCTGTGAATAACAAGGATTATAAGGCGGTTTAACACACCACTGTCACTTTTAACTGCCAATGTGATCTTGAGAATCGGTAACATGCATCTTACCAGTTGTTGGAGCTGCACATGAATAACCGAGGTGCTCTTACTGTTGTACACCTGGAGCGCTGGTGTTTGGTATTTATAAGTCCTGGGACACGCCTACCAGCCGTCAGACGGTCAGATTTACAGCACAATGCATTCCATGAAGCGCGCTTTGAAATTCCCGGGATCTTCCCTTAGATGATCAACCGGAATGCGAATGGGTGTCGTACTACACCGACGGCAGCAAACCCAGTAGATTTCATTTTATCATGGCCCCTCAGAGTGTGTGATACAAGCTCGTTATTCTTCTTATTATTGGTAATACCAACAAGAACAAGAAAAACAACAACAACAATAATAATAATATTTTTAGTATTATTATACATAGCAATAACACATAACTGTAACACAAAGAATTTGCCAACAATTCTTTAGATGATCTTTTTAAATTAACTTTTAAAGTAATAAACAATTGTAAACGCATAAACAATGATAACAGCACTGCTGGCTATTAACACATCTTGATAAATGTAATTATCGCCAGCCGTATCCCTCTCATCTGCAGTGTAAACTGTCGTTCTGTCATAAAAGAATATTCTCAGTATACCAATTCAGGAAGGCGTGCCTAAGATCTGTGACATGACTTCGTTTATTTGGGGTGTCGGTTTGATTAGGAGACGTAGTGAATACGCGATCGCAGATACTGGCCAAGGTTTCGTTTATATTTTCATGAACTATATTGATTTAACAATTCTCATCAATGGAACTAGCACGTCGACAGTGCGCAGTTTCTTCAGTGATTTCCTATGAAACTTAAAAAAATTGATTCACAGGACATTTTACCAGTGTGGTGAATTACTCACGAACCATCGACATCATTTAAATATATCCATGTCCAGCAGTGCCACCTAGTGGACATGAGAGATTACAAGGGGTGATTTTTTTTTGGTCGTTCATTAACAGTTACGTATAGTGAGTTAAAGTGACTGATTTCAAAGACGCTTGAAGGAAAACTGAGTTATAGTTTTTGCAAATAAATCATACATTTGCCAGACATTTTAACAAATAACACATTTCAAATCATACGGCAAGAACGTGTTATCACTTAGTATATTCTGTCTTGAGCAGTAAGTCAATCGCTATATAAACGCTTCCGTTCCGCTACAAAATATAATGTTACAAATGTATGTTGACTTGTAGTTTCACCGTTAAACCACCATGGATTCCCCGGCAATAAGTACAAACTTTTTCTATTTTAATCTTTCATATTATAATGTTAGTTGGAATGTTTCTAAAGTAATGTCAATGTTAAGAGTTTATTCAATCAATTGTATTTATTACACGTGTACACCTATAAACGAAAACAGAGCTGCCTTCGTGAATAAAAATGCCTAATGCCGTTAAATATGCACCACATTAATGGCAATATGTTTTACTTATAGCGTGTTCTTCGCAGAAGGTCTTCAGCCTGGGGTCTTTCCCCGTAGTGGCTATGCATATGGTTACTTGCATCATCTGCCATGATGTTTAATTAGATTTGGTGTTCCAAGATGCTTCCTCTGGTCCTGTTGCACTGACCTTGAGATACCCAGGGCAGCAGGACATAGACCTGGGTCCTCAAACTACAATGGATGGTGGCAGAGGAGATGTCCACCACGCAAGATTCATAGCAGAGCCACTGTTCTATTTTTTGGACTTGGATACAACGATGACACTCAGGTAGCAGAGTTTAGCCCATCCAGATGCCTGCTGGGGAAAGGATCCCATATGTGATGTGGATTGGCATCTTGTGTTATGATGGTGGTTCGAGCAATCAGAACATGATGCTCATATCTTTATGGCATTGTGTTTCTAGTCATACCTCTAATGAGTTGTTGCATATTAGTGATGTCCTTATAGTGGTAAAAACATAGGAAATAGAAAAACTATTTGTATAGAATACACTTTGATGTCTGTGTTGGACATAACACAGGCATCCTGTCCAGGGTGTATCCTAGCTTGATGCCCCATGTTGCCTAGGATAGACTCCAGGTCCCCGCGACCCTGACCAGGACAAGTGGTTAGAAGACGGGTGTATGTCACATAACAAAATATTTCCAATTAGCAAAGTTACAAGTGAGATAACCCTAGGACATTAGCTGAGGATCATTCTAGAGACTGTTTGTAAAACGCATACTGAAGAGCTTGTGAATTCACTACATGGATAGCAGGTGACGAAGAAGGACGTGTTTTTTTACCCTGCCAGGTGCACACTCATTAATTCATACAGCCTCGTCCCTCCGATCTCACAAGGTTACTAAGGTAAACATCAGAGCCAGACTGACTCAGCCTGGTCAAAGCAGAGCCCAGAGGAGCGATCAGTGCAGCTCTGGGCCACGTGATGTCCCACACACCCCATGCGGAAACAGCAAACAGGCACAGGGCAATTGGGTGGTGAAACATCACGCCACATTTGCTCAGAAATATTCACGTAGCAGGGGTGGAGGAGCTCCTCTTGGCTATTTACTTTTAGAAGATGAAAGGAAGTAAATGATGAGGTTACAAGTTTGGGCTGTGCTGTGACAAGACTGAGTGGCAGCAATTTTTTGTTGCTAAACCATCAGAGTGAGGGATTTTATGAACAGCCGCCCACTACCTCTGTCCTCACATGTTTTTTGGAATGCTGTTGTCTGCCTAGCATACCTGTACTCCTCATTCATCATCCATCTATCCATCCATCCATTTGCCAAACCGCACAATCCTATTCAGGGTTGCGGGGGGCCTGGAGTCAGATAACGGCACTTTACACTTTTGTAGAAATGGCTACCATTCTTCGTTAGTTTTTTACAATTTAGCCTTTTTCATGGACTGTTTCTTTTTTTTTCTTTTATTATCTGTACCCCTGCCCTTACAATAAATATTTTTTACTTCAAAAAAGAAGGATTCAACAAACTGAATTCTTTATTCACATTTTTTTTTTTTTACACGTTCCAGTGGTAGCCACTGTCCCATTTTTGAGGAAATATTTTATAGGCAGTGAAATGCTAAATACATAAAGTAAATTAACAATCTCTTCATGTTTTACAGAGATTAGAAACTGGCTACTAGTATAAGCTGTTGTCTTTAGCAGCTTCTAGATCACTGAATGCCTTCATGTCGTGACGTAGAAGATGGCCATCCTCAAGAAACATGGATAACAAGGAGAAAACAGAAGACTCTGAAAGTAAAAGTCTTACACATAGCAGATACGTTTAGTTCGTATATCAGAGACAGTTGTTGAGAATTCCTCAATACCCCTCCATGACATTTAAACCAGAAATTACATGGTATTACAACTCAAAAATGCCCATTTTGGTAGTCAATCTATTACATTAGTTTGCGAAAATGTAACTTCAATGACCTGAGAGCTACAATAAAAATAGTGCTTGGCTTTAGGTCGTGCCTGTGGCATATCTAACATATCATTATAATCACAAATTAATTTAGTTAGTTTTACCGTTGATATCAATATGTAGCATTGTTCTGAAATTTCTGAAAATTCATTTCTGTCATGGATATTGTACCAATACAAGATATTATTATACCGGACAACGTAGGACAGGATGCTTTCTAGGCTATTCTATCAAAATGATTCATTTTGTAGTATTACAACATCATAATAAAAGCAAGAATCAAGCCTTTTCTAATGAATGTGTAGTATCCATGAATTTGACATTAGCCAAGATCACCTGTCATTTTAGGCTATGCATCTTCATCAGTTACTTTTCCATTCTCGTTCATTTTGCTTGAAAAACAGAAATTCTACAAGTATCCTTCAGTTCAAAAGCACAGATTGGAAATAAATGAACAAACTGCTTTCAATGATAACGGTTAAATGAGCATCCATGAATCCATTAGCTTTTCTTGAGGAAATACTGTAGTAACTGTTTACACTTTTTGCATTTTGTGGCAAAACTAGAACTTTATTCCAAATGTCAATGATGTGCACAATACAAGACCTACAAAAACAACGGTCGTGGTTTATAAAACAAATATAAACAAAAGTACATGAAAAAGTTTTGACAGCATACAAAATGCATACCTGTGTTATCGATCTACACAGGTAAATACAGTCACATGTTCAAACACTGTAATCGACTAATTGCTAGTTGTGACTGTGTGATGGACAGCACTACTCAGATAAGCTTCAAGTTTCGTCTTTCTGAAAAAAAAAAATGACAGTCAACAGACAAGACAGGAACTTCTAGTGCACTCCTGCATTCTGTCTGTTGACATGGACAAAAGAAGCATTGAGAGGTCACTGTGACGGAGCGTGGGCCAGGAAGTAAGACACTTCACACATGCTGACCCCTTGTAACAGTCCGTTTAGCGGTTCATCCCCTATCGTGTGCATCTCACTTGCTTTTGTCCATCAATGAAACTGGATAGAAGGGTAAGAACAGAACCAAGGCTTCACTGCTCACGAATGCGACAATGGACAGCGTCCGTCTTTTGCATCACTTAGGAGAAAGGCCGGTTTCTCATTCACAGTTGCTGTTGCACTGCAGGAATAGTCAGATTACATTAGCTTCATGAAAACTTACCAGTGAGGGCTCCTTAGTTCCAACCATTAATGGTGCTACAACAAAGAAATTGATAGAGGTTAGTCAGTCAACTGCTGACCCAAACTAAACAACCAAGAAATGAAATATACTACAATTCCAACATTGCAGCTCAAGGCTCATCCAGTTTATTTTACCAGGATGGCCAAATTAATTAAGAGACAAACAAGCTGAAACCAAGGGAGAGGAAGGAGAGTGCAGTGGCAGACACGGGCTGTGTTGAAAAATGGAAGAACGCAGACCAACATGGGCTCTTTAAGGCCAGAAAGAAGATCCCTAATGCACATCCGCTGGTTAAATCAGATTTTTGCTTAAGTATGGAAAGTCACTGCAAAACTAAGAACTTGGAGACACTGTCCTGAACTTCATGTAGAAACCAACAATACATAGAGCAACGTAACAATAAATTTACATTCTGAAAATTATGCCATATTGGTGCCTCTTTTTATGCAATTATGCCAGTCAAATTTGATATCATATTTTTTTGTTTTGTGTACATTGAATAAATATATTAACCATGTATTATGTAAATATATCGACCCTGAATTTCCCTTCAGGGATTAATAAAGTATCTATCCATCTATCTATCTGTCTGTCTGTCCGTCCATCCATCCATCTAACCTATCTAACCAATCAATGCTGCTAACTTTAGTCAGAGTCTGACACTCTGGACTGTCTAATTATGAAAACATCTCACAAAGACACATCAGGGTATCAGAAAGACGAATGCATGCAAAAAGCCGAACAAAGGGTGGATGTGGCTGATAGTTGGAGACAGGGCACTGACAGTGGGGCAGCTAGGCCAGCTGCCAAATGACACCGCTGTTCCCAGAGGACACAGTTGGTAGGTGATGACAGAGGACTGGTAGAAAAGAGAGCAGCCAACCCCAAGGTGAGAGGGAGGCAAACAAAGAGTGCAGAAACAACATATTCAATGAACATTTGGTGGCATGGCTGTTGGTACCTGACCAGACCTGGTAAACCTGCAGTCTCACCAGTCCACGTGCCGAGGGGGCGCCGAGGCCCGGGGAAACCTAGTCATTGTGTCGTAGGAGGGGATGCTAGTGGGGCAAAAACAAGTCCAGGGAATCATTAACACCAGAATGCCATTCAGTTGGCTCCTTCAGGCCACCATTTTTTCAGCCGACAGAGGAAAGCTGTAAGCATTACATTTCATGCCACGAAGAGCATGCATGACCCACTGAGGTACAACCAAAATATACAGATACAACACACCCCACTGCAACCCTGCACTGGAAAAGCAGTATTAAAGATGGGTGGGTAGAACATACTAGACCCAACATGACTTGTAATGACAATACATAATATTACTAAGAATACAAGATGGTTCTTGCAATGATAAAATTGGAATATTATTTTAACACCACCTGTTATGTTGCAATTCATCCGATGAGACATCACTTAACATAAAGGGCTAGTCTCGACTACAGTTAGCCCACGGTGTGACCCGTGGCGGAAATCCTGCCTCCAGCTTTCAAACTCTGTCATGCATGTCGTGAAGCATGTTGTGGGAAGTCCATTGTAAGCCATGCAGTTAGAAGATTTCCTTACATGTCAGATGTTGTATGGCCAGCAGGTTAATGTAAGTCTAGGAATCATGCATGCAGGCACACACAATAGTACCCACGCATAATGCCCGCAGATGTGCCTCTTTCTTGCAATATCACATGGAGGCATCAGCAAGTCATGGCATGCAGCCTGGCATTGTGCGTGGACTACCAGCATTAGTGATGTTTCTACCATCATGCCATGCAGTTCAACCCAGTATATAATGCAGGCTGGCAGGCTAGCAACATGCTATGAGAAGATCTTCATATTTCTTTTAACACTTAACGGTTTAACTGTTTTACTTGGCAGTAGCATATTTTTGTTGTCTCGATAATAGGTTCGTTACTACCTAGTAATCATTTTCTGGGGAGAAGCTGTTAAGCAGCTTGAACGTGGCAGTATTTTTGGTTCCAGATTTGTTTCTGGCTACCTCACATTTCTGGAGCCACAGCCAACAGGCAGAATCAAATTTCTAACAGCCAAGTGAGAGAATCAGTTGGTCTATTAAGAGATTTTTGTTATTAATACATGTGTTGGCCCAAGAGTTAAAAATATTGCTGTATAATGCTTTGAAATCACTGAAAGCTATTAATACACCTTTAACAACTAAAATCATCCTTATTATCGTCTTAAAATTTTACTTGATTAATTGACATATTTCAATTATATCTTATACTAATGCTAACTCCCATTCAGTGCATGCAACTCTTCATTAGGAAAGTAGCAATAATTTGAGCTAAACAATACGTACGTATCATTAACATACCTTCCATAAACCCCACTACAACCACCACCTATTGGATCTGAAAGGGCATGCAGATGTTTATATATGTATATAAATTTTACCTGGCCATTGCAGGGTTGGGGATACCCTGCAAATGCTCATTATGATAACCATTATTACCAATTTCCATACTGAAACAAAACATTGGATATAAAAGAAAAGTAAACAAAACAATACACAAATGATATGGCCTGCTGTTATGGACTGTAATACATAGGACTAACTCACAATGGGACCTGATTTTATAAAATGACATACATTATTGAACTGTACAGATATGTAAATAACATGTTTGTACAAAACAGGCAAGTAAAATTTTCAAAACGCTCATAGATATCAATTAAACTTTCAATAAAATGACAGATTTATAATCCTTTTGAAAAGTATTTTGTTTCTGTTATTTTCAGGAATCAGGAATGTTATGGTGAACAAAGCAAAGAAGAACAATCTTTAAAAAGCATATATTAAAAAGATTTAAGGCTAAACCCAGCACCAGAAATGCTCAAGAAATTAGTGTTACGAAATTCTTAGTACAAGCTGAGGAATGACAGATGTGTGATTTAATAAAAAAAAAAAAATCTAATGGAAGAAATTGGGGTGAAAGCTTACATTTTCATGGGTATTGTCACACTACAAAGACACAAAGAAGGAAGAAAAATACATTTTATATAATAAATGCATTGGAGAGCTTGTGCCTTGCTGATATGGTTTTTAGCAGCAGCTTGTTAAAGCAAGACCTGGACGTCGTGATTCTTTCATGTCGTTAACCAACCTAATTTTTTTGTGAATTATTTTCTTTGTCCTGAAAAGTGCAAAGTGCATGAAATGATACTAGGAATGCAGCAGGTTCATCACAAAAGACGTGAAAGTGATGGAAACGGTAGCAGTGGTTATCACAACGTGAAGTGCCAAGTCCCTGACACAGAGGAACTGAAATGAGGAGAGAGTAGAGAGCAGAGATAATTGTTACTGGAAGATATTAGAGGTAGAAATCAAACTGAAGCTAGAAATGGAGGTACAGGGTAAAATGAAACAGACACTGGGAAGGGGTCATCACGGGAAGAAAGTCAAGCAGGAGGCATTACAGCAGCAAAACACACAGGAGCGGAGATTACCGAGAAACGCCAACGGGTTTACTGGTAGGAAATGAAACATGTAAGGAAGGAGTTATTAAAGAGCGAAAACACATGGATGTAAGGGATGGGAGAATTAGAGGGAGAAAGCAAACGGAAGTGAGAACGGGGAAATTAAAGGGAAAGATAGAAATAAGAAAACGAGAGGGTAATCCACGGAAGATGTCAAAGCTAGATAAGCAGTTAGATCCAGTGGGTTGAAATACTCACTCGTCATATACATCTTCCGTGTCCATTCGGCGGTAGAATTTGGCCAGTTTTATGGACAGTATAATGTTGGGGAGGAGGAACACTGTGCAGCAGCCCAGCCCGAACCAAAATGTGTTCTGGACGGAAAGGAGAAAGTAACATTTGTTATTGTGTGCCTCTCCAGCCATCAGATACATGTGTTTCTGAAACTAATTCTCACTGACTTCACACTGTCAGACAGCCTTAGGGAAAAGAACGTGGCACCCCAAAAATCTCTTATTAACTAAAATCAAAGATAACTCGTTTTTTCCTTATATTATTACCTTGTACCCTTCTTCAAGTCTGTGGTGTGCAATAGTTATGAGTAAAAAGGAATTTGCAGATTTTTTTTCTGAAGGATTTTAGCTCAGTCCCAGGAGGATCATCAGACAGACTTCCTAAATACCTCACGTTTCCTGAAAGACTGGAGCTCAGACTCAGGAGGAGCATCATACAGGCCTCCAAAATACCTCATTTTCAAGTCTCCTAACTCCGGTTAAGTGTTCTTGGTATTGTTATCCTGTAGAATGGAGTGATTTTATTCTGCAGTCACCCTCACCTGGAACTCTCTACTGGATAAAACTGAAACCATTTCACCCAATGGGGCATAAGTGTAATAATTTCCCAACTCATTTCAAGCCCCCCCCCAAAAGAAATCCCTTTGGTGGCTTTCACACACATTTATTGTCACTGGATTGCCCTTGAGTCCCAGCAGCACCAATGACGCTACTCAAAATCCCAGTTTGACCATGAGTGAAGAAATGATGTCTTGCAATTTTCCATGGGTGGTGGGCACTTTGTGACAGAATGCAGTATGAAGCACCTCCACTGCTTGTCCTTACACCCAGTGGGGCGCTAAATGTTATTGGAAGAAAAGGTATCTTACCACTGAGTCCACTACAAAGCTGCAAGCAACAAGGTCTGCAGTGTCCATGATGTTGCTCAAAGGTTTGCAGGTGCCCACATCCAGTTCAAGCTAGAAAACAATGCGGCATACTAAAGGTGTTAACATCGTACAATCGGTGGGGCATGGTAAAGCTGCAAACAACGTGAAACTTCAGGATACAATATCAGAGATGCTATGATGTATGGAATGACGTTCTCCAACAAACCTCCAAATACTTACTGAATTCTTAACCCAGTCTATATACTGTTTGAAGTAGTCTGCCATGTTCTGTACGTATTTTGAGGTTTCCTAGATGGGGAGAGAACATAGAACCATGTTAATTAGTGAACTACTGTAGTCCAAGGAAATATATTTGCCACGGCAATGTTACTTTACCAGCTTGACCGCGTGTGTTGCATTATGGGTAATTAGATATTCTGCTGCATCAATAGCTCTCAGGACATTGGTGATTTTGTTCTAAACAAAAGCAAACAAATTAAAAGATTAACATATAAGAGCAGGAGATTTTAGAGAAAAAGGGAATTAAGTTCCTTTGCCCTCAAAATACAAATTTTTCACACTTGCTACTCAGATAGACAGCTGACATTTCCCTCAAATGGCCAGTCATCTTCTCGTCTCTATAAGTGGCTGGGAAAGGGCTCTAATCATTCTGGATTGCTTGATTACACACTATGCCTTACGGGGGGATCAATATGGAGTGGTAGCCAGTTAATTAGACCAGAATTCTGATTGTGTGATACTGCATGGTGCTGAAGCCTGGGGAGGCTGTAGACTTTGAACTTACAGGAAGGTCATGGGCCGTCCTCTGCAGCACCTGAATGCTCTGGCTCAGTGTGCCCTACGACAGAAGGCAGAGAACATTCTGATTGACGCACGAGCAACGGCAGTGCTCAGATCGAGCACACGCATAACGTAACATGAGCTCTCCTGCAGTTCATGAGGTCTAACACCGATGAGACCCACGGATGAGGGATTGTTTTCAGTCATTTACGACACCAATCATCTGAAGTGGATGATGACACACTAAAAATCAAACGAAATCACGGGGAGCAAAATGCAAACACAACATCTTTGCACATATAATCAAAGGTGATAAGCACAATCCACCCGGGGTGTAGGTTAAGCTTGGAAGTCGCTGGGAACACATACAGTAGTGAGGGCAGGAAGGACTACGGAGGGGCAGAGGTGTAAAACTGATATCATATGGTCAATTTTGCCTGAGGGCACCTGTGTAGTAAAAGGCACTTACACCAGAATCAGATTTATTAGCCAAGTATGTGTACGTACAAAGAATTTGACTTGGTGAATTCACTCAGAAATAAATATGGAACAAAGAGCAGGGGTAGGGGATAGGATGGAAATTGTCTAAATAAACAACTAGGATTACAATAGATTATAATATATTATACCTTGATATTGCAAAATCAGTTTCCTTCAAATTTTAACCAATCGCAATTCATGTTCACTTACACATGGGTTCAGTATTACAAGTAGCCAGCTTACAGATAAAGCTGCAGCAGCTAAGGCCGCACAATGTTGTAATTTGCTATTTAAAAAGGATAAAAATAACAGCGACAGTCTGATTTCTGATGCTTTCATCACCTAACTCTTATAATTAGCCAGCTACGCTAACTAACACAAGATGGGGGAAAGCAAAGAAAATCAAATGCGTTTGTTTTCTAACCTCATTGTGTAGTATAACGACCTGACATAACATGATAATTCTATCAAATGTGACATGATTGCATTAAAGAGCACATACTGTGTAAAAAGAGAACAAAACATTATCTCATAACACTTAAATTTTTATATTGATTATAATAACATGTGGGGGATTTTTAGAATGACCAAGTATAATGGAGCATGGATAGGAAAAAACAGTAAGTGGTGAGGATGTTCTACTAAAATAAGGCACATCAGGACTTTTTCATGAAACTGGGTCACAGGCTAGGGCACAGACAGACTCTGGGAAAGGTCACATTTGGCCAGCATTTGAAACTTAGGAGGGAAACGTGCTTACCCTCGCTCTAACAAATTTCTTGGCAGCCAGTTAAAAGGAAGTTGAGAGGGTTTAGGAAATTTAAAAAAGACACAGAACCTACTGTATGTCAGCATCGTAGAACCGCTGCTGGTGTGTTTTACGATACTGTGAAGTTAGATTTAAATGTCACATTGCAAAATTGCTTTTACTTGGAGGTCATCGTTCCATTTAACACGGATTTAATGCACTGAAGATACGTTACTGCATGCATGGTTGTTACTAGCGGAGATGACAAAGTTTCCATTTAAGTCATAGTACAGTTGACGAGCCACAGACCCATGTGTACAGAATGAGTATTTCAGAGAATTTCAAAGGACATGAATTTACACAACCGTGCATCTATAAGTTCACGTCCTGGCATCTCAGAGAAGAACCTGGAGCAACATGAGACGAGGTCATTGCCGCTTTTTCACATGTGTGTGCATTAAACCTGGGCTTAATCATCAAAGTACCTCATCTTTGAAAACTGAAAGGGCTTACCGTAGCCTGCTCCATGGGGACCACCCACTGGCTGTGGATCTGCCGGATGCTGGTGGCGTGGCCTTTCAGAGCATTCTCCAGTGCCCCCCGAGGCTTCAGTGCATGCAGGGAGACAAATAAACCATGTCAGACCATCCTCTCCAATCACCCAAGGCCTAAAATTGAACCATTGACCACTGCAACCTAGGAACAGTATTTGGGATTAAGGACCTTGGATAGGGGCTCAACGGTGATATGACTGCACTGGCTGCTATGGGATTTGAACCAATAACCTTCCAGACATTGGGACAAAATTGTGATCCACATTTCCAAAGTCTCCATTGCTTTTTTAACACTTTTACAGAACCAGCAAAGGCCTTTTGGAGTACCAGCTCTGATAAAGAAGTACCAAGTACTCATCAAAGTATTCAAAGTGTTTCACAAATAATAGCCTAAACGTACCCTCAGAGAGTGACAGTTCTGATTCTAACTTTAATCATTTTTTAAACCCACCAGCTCATCGGCCTGAGCTTCCAGTTTGTTTGCAAATGCCAGCAAATCCACCATTGTCACACCTTTGTTGACCTGTAAGAAAGCCAAGCATGTCATATAGAATAGGCATTTATTACAATACAGATGCATGGCTTTGTGAGCAGAGGAATGAGCTATCCATTTTCCAAACCATTTAACCCTATTCAGGGCTGCAGGAAGGAATGATCATAATTCCATATAATTAAGTGCAAACAGGAGCATACGCAGATAACTTGAGCGCGGCAGACAGTGCTAGCAGATCAGACCATTACAGACCAGCTACAGGATGTATAAAATGTAGGACTGTCAACAGAAGAAATACAAGAACAGCAAAGTACCTCAGCTAGATAGGCTGCATAGTTGATCTCGCCAACACCTGTGTTGGCAAAATTGATAAGATTCTGCCTTCCCGATGGCTCCAGTAGGACTATACCCTTCAGGTCTACTTTGACGTCTTCAAAAGCCTTTGCCACCTCTCTGGTGTACTGTGGAAATGGAGGACCAGCTTTAAGCTGCATGAAACAACCATCTGGAGAGACATGAACACCAAAGGTGCTTCTACCTTCGCCCCGTTGCATATTGATCAGGAGTTGGAAATCATGCAAGTAGTAATGCCCATGGAAATGGTGCAGAGAGAGAGACCAAACTCACCACACTGGAGTTTAAAAACGCATTCACACCATAAATGTTGTCCAGCTTCAATGCAGAGTAAATACCCTTGTTTTCTGTGCAATTACTACACAAAAAAAAAAATCATACAGATGTAAACAAACAGGTAATAATGCATTTCAAGAGCAGTATTTATTAAAGCTCTCTGCTTCCACCTGTTGACGAACATTTATATTTTTCTTTGCTTCTTAGCCTTTGTCAATAGCATATGATTAATTGGGAACTCCATTTAAAAACCCCAAGTCACCTGTAGGCACTCTCCAGCGTCAGCTCGATCTGAGGATTCTGGAAGAGGAAACCTGGGAGGAAGTTCTTCTGGCCTGGGTTGACCAGGTATGGGGTGTCGATGAGCTGCAGTGAAAAGCATCACTTGCCAGTCCTTCAACAAAAATGTCTCTTGCCTTACGTAAATCAGAAGAACAATTACATTTGTTTGGGCCTGTGTAATTCTTAGTCTCCTTAAGAATGCATATGAAGGTCCAGTGCTATCCATGTCCACATTCACTTGCCTTCAATAGCTGCCTGTCCTCAAAGGACTCACAGAGCAGCTTCTCCACATTGCCCCCGACAACGAATGCAGTGGTCACCACTCCCATCAGTATCCAGCAGAAGATGAAACTGAACCCAGCACCACTGAGATAAACAGAAAAATTGAGGAAAAAATTTTATAAATATTTGGTATTGTCCTACAACCAAATTATAGAACTATAAGTTCACGACTGTAAATAGATGTGTTTAGAAAAAAACAAGCACATCAAGAAATGTCAAGTATCTTCATTATAACTGAAATTAAATAAATACCAGGAAAGAATATCTGCATATCCATATACGACCAGCAGGGAGCACTAAAGATAGCTTAAAGACCCATAAGCTATAAGCTTCGAAGACTGGCGGGTTCCGTGGCCACACCAGTCACATCGTGGGGTGCGGAGTACCTACGCCATGAGCAGGTTCCCGCCCAGGTTGGAGAGGCAGCCACGGGTGGTGGGTGTGGCCTGCTTGTCATAACCACAGTAACCACAGAGCAGGCCCAGGACGTTGAAGGACAGAATGATCACCACCAGGCAGCATACAGCAACGCAGCCTGTCCACCTACAAAGGGAAGACCATGTTTAAGAGGAGGTGCAGCTTGCGAAATAATAACTTCAAAAGATGGATTAACAGCCAAAATCTCAGCTGACCACAAAGTATGATTATTGCAAAACTACTCAACTCCAAATAGGGAAGTCTGGTAAATTTTGCAGATTTTAGCAAACCCACCAAGTTAGTGGTAAGAGTGTATGTATGTTTGTGTGTTCATTTAATATTAATGGGTTATATATGTTTTCATGATATGAGATTCCTTTTTTCATTATGTGATGTGTATACTTTCTAAAATACATGTGATATCAAATGACTGGTAATTAAGAAGTATATAGTGTAAATTTATACTAATCATTAGCCAAATCAGGTGCAGATCCTTCTGTCCTCCATAAGCGTTCTGCACTCATAAAAGGTGGGGGCTAATTGCTGCAAGACCATAACGAGGGGTGTG
>JAACJT020000042.1:1160065-1178185 GCA_009936485.2 Gymnarchus niloticus | reverse complement strand
ACTGGCACCTGTAGAAGTCCAACTGGTCAATTTGTGGGTAGTAGACCTCGATCTTTTTCTGGCTCTTGGTAAGAAAGACGGTGAAGTTGGCCAGGAAGGCGCGGATGGGGAACACCCTCGAGAAAGCGGTGATGTTGGTGCCAATGCCGTCTAGCATGCCTTTGACACCTGCCATAAAGAGCCGAACGGCATGGTTTTCAGGCCCGAGCCGTCACTTGCCAAAGCGTGATGGAGGAAGACAGGCAACTTGGACAGGGAATCCACTTACAAAGTAGCAATGTCAACTGATGTAACAGTATGTAGGTTAGAAGGGACCACGGTGCAGTGAAGTGACCTGAGGATTGAATATGTGGTTTGCTGAACGTTTGAGGTTTGGTTTGTTAGGAAGGCTCCACTTTTGCTTGTAGAAAGCTGAGCTGAGAAATGTTTCAGTGCTGTACGGCATATTAAACAATGAGTACAAATGAGTACAGGAAATGGATGTGTTTCTGAAAATTGTCAGCATGTATGCACTTAGTGACAATAAATATTTTAAATATTAAACACTTAAACACTACAAAAATGTGTGGTAGTGCAATATGCTAATGTCGACTAAATCTGAGGAATTGTTAAAACGTTTATATTTTCGCTACCGGTGTAAAAACTGCAAACGTAACATGCAAAGGGAGCTGAAACCGTTTCTACAGGAATGATGAATAAGTTATCGGATCCTGTACAGCATGAGCCTATGGAGGGGAGTGACAGCATTTACACGTCTCATTTCTTGAGTCTGTGAGTCTAGGGAACACAGACTAAAGAGATGAGAGCCAACCCATTCGAATGGCGGCCACTCGCGAGGGCGACTCCCCTGCACCCAGCAGCCCAGAGCTCAGGAAGTGCTGTACACCTCAAGGCTTCCTGTGGCTGAGGTGCACGCAGGGGAGGAGGAGCCACATAACACAACAACAAAGGGGGGGGGGGGCACATGGCAGAACCATGTCATCCAGTTTCACTTACGAGGCAAGGCTGGGCAACAAAAAGTCCACACAGGTCGGAAAGCAAAAGACAAATATTGGGCCTTTACAATAGTATATTTCAATCATTTTAATATCATAAGATCTTAAAGAAAGATTTAGATATACAAGAAAGCAACAGATAGGTGTTGAGGCATTAAAATATTTCCGTTATTTTATTATGGGAGTACATATCCTCTTTAGAGTTGGAAAAGAGCTGACGAGTTTCTGTACTGCGACCAAACGGATCTCTTTGATGCATTTTTTTGTTGGGTACCACGCACCTGACACCACATTCTTCGTCTGATACTTCACCAAGGCAGGGGTGTTATTAAATGACAAATAGCCCTGTGGGAAAGCAGCAAATAAAGACAGTAAATAAATAAATAAGGAAAAAAAACGAATCACGGCAAGTGATAGGTTGAGGAAGACTGGGTTTATATGATCTGAAAAGCAAAGGTAAAATAAATCACATTAAAAAATTACTATCAGTTTTTTAACTTGAAAACTGACCCTCAGATAGAGGATCACACAACTTGTTATCGATGTTCAGCCAGTGGACTGGGCCACAGGTAGACCTGACAACTGAGATGACCTGAGAGAGAAACTCATTGGAGGAAAGAGGACTGAAGACAGGAGGAAAGAACCCTAACCTTCTGAACCATGTTGCTGAGATCCGTCTTCAGAGCACCATTCACACTGGCGAGTTCTCCACTTACATCGGGCAACTGAAATGCAGAATGAGAAATCGGCCTCCTGACTGTCAGTCAACACATTCCCGACGGTGGGCAAAGAGGGAGCCCCGTTAACATGATGCCTCGGGCTGAGGTCACTGACCGCGGTGAAGTTGGCTCCAAGGACAAGCTGGCTGACTGTGCTGCGGATGGCACTGCAGGAGCGTGATACAGCGCTGTTGAAGCAGGCCGGATCGTTCAGGGTGTTGCTGAGGCTGGACCGAGCACGGTTCAGGTCATCCTGGAGCCTGCGGGTTCCCTCCTGCAGGGTGTCCAGTGCCGCTCTCATGTTCTCCATTGCTTCTTTGGTCTCCTGCATGGCTGCACAATACCAGAGTATGGGGGGTGAGGTTCCCCTATACATCATGCAGTCAATAGTAAATGAAACGCACCTTTTACCCTGTGGGAACCTCAATGCCATCAAGGCCCCATGGCCAGCATTTCTGCAAATAAACTGATACGCTTTTTATTCTCACTCTCTTTGTTATAGCTATGCATGGAAGAAGTTTCTAGAAAAACTTAATTCAATCATTTATTTAGAGCCGCCTTTCTGTTTCAAGTTTTCAGTTCAGCATCAAGAACACAATAACAACTGCCTGCCTTACGGAAGGATCTGGATCAGACTCCACATAGCGAATCAGTCAACGTTGGGGTCCCATTGTTGGCTGAAATAACTTCTTTCACCTCAAATGCAGGTGATCAATGGCAACGTAAAATGTATCTAATTTGAAAGATCAAGTCTATTTCCGATCAACACTTAGGTAAGGCACTGCAGTTCAACTACCGATTAACTCTGTTAAAGACGTTTCATCTTGATCCACATTTGCATCACTAGGCAATGCCCTTGAGAGCACATGCTGAACTGGGAGACAAGGTAAATAGACTGCTTATTTTGGAGGAGATTAAAGTGGCCAATATATTGACTCTCGGTGGAACCAGCAACATATGCAACACTCTGTTCTGGTAAGACGTCCTGGAACATATATAGAAATGTTCACAGGAAAACCAAGAGGCAACATTTTTACCATCACAATAACACCTGTAATTCATTAGCAAAGATTTTGTTAATATTTTCCATAGAGTCATTCCGTGTAAATATCCTGCTTAACGGTGATACAGCAGGTCTTTCCTGCAATTTAAACTGGCAGCCTTCCAGCTAGTGGACCATGTCCTCAGTGATCATGCTACAAGCTGTCATTTCGTCTAGACCTACCCTTCACCTTTGGTCCATAAAGGCAAGTATTTAAGGTTTTCATGCTGTTCTCACACAAACACCCATCACATTGACAAGTAGGCCTACAATCCTTGATTCTCTTATTAAAGTTTGTGCCATTATGCACACAAATAATCTGTAATATTTGAATAAAATTTTACATTTTTATTCGGTAATTTTATTTTGTATACTAGATACTTTCAATGATTGGCAGTAGACTGAAATGGAAGTCCACAGTTTCTCGTTTTTCTTAAAACTGTGTGCTTTCCAGTACAATCCAGAAAAACATTGTTTGCTGCTCAAACCCATGTCTCCTGAGATTTTATTTGTCTCATTTGTATTCCGTCCGTCCGTCCGTCCATCCATCCATCCATCTCTCAGCCTGTTCAGGGTCAAAGGTGAATCTGCAGTCTATCACAGGTAGCAATTTGTGGCCAACTACAAGTAATAAAAGATGAAAATGAAAACTAAAGTTCCAGAAGTCAGTTTCATTTGTCATGAAAGATGCCGTCGCTCGTCATTACCTGACCTGTATTTTGAAGCTGTGATTACAGTAGAATTCAATCAAAATCACGACATGGTAAGGACTGTGGTTCTTAACACCAGCAGTGATAAGCATTAGTCATACTGAACAGTCTTGCCATGAATTATATTTACAGGAAGATGACTAGATGGAGGAAAGGCACAATAACTGACACATTTTTAAACGGGGACACAGTGTTCATAAACTGTATCTCCACTGTGAGCTTGGCCACTTTGTACCTGACCTGGAAAGAGGGGACACACCACACAGGTAAACACGGCACCAAAGACACTCAGGTTCACGCGGCACGGAACTTTATGGACATCCAGTCACCGTTACCTTTGATCGCCCTTTCCACTGTGTCTTGCCATGCAATGAAACAAAATGAAGCAGAGGAAATTATAGAAATGAAAAGACAGAACAGAAAAAGCAAGACCCATACTGTATGCACGCTTCAAGGCCAAACTATGAGCAGATCTCACTACCTGTGCTAAACAGTGGCGGAAGGAACCAATCATCTCACCATCTATACCCACAAAAACATTGGCAATACAGTTCTGTATGCTCACCTTAACTTAGCATGACATACTCTTATATCTCGGAATTAGACTTTGATACAGCTGAAGTTTCTAAAACTCCACATTAGCTCTAAATTAACCAGCCATAATAGATAAATACCACATTTTAAAAATAAGTGCAGCATTTTTATTTTAAACTGAGACATTAAGAACATCTGAAACATAATGTCTGAAATGAAAGACAAGTCAATAAATGGAATTCCAGCAATGATTGCTGCTTACAGATTAATGATTCATTAAATCTGTAAGCAGCAATAATGTCATTACATGCTATTTTTTGTTTGCCAATACTGTAGTGATTTGCAAGATCAGTTCCGCATCGATCCTCACTGCAAGGTGCTCTCCTATGTACTCCTCGCCCACATGACAAAGCCTGCTTGCTAGTCTGCTAATCATATGGCATCTGGCCTGTGTCTTTGCTGCACCAGCAGCAGTATGAAGCTCAGAAACCCGTGACACTTCCACACTGGCATGTCTAGGGGGAACCGGGCACATTCTGCTCAGAGACGTCCAGCAGAAAGGTGTGAGAGAACTCGAACTGTACCTCCAGTCATGCTCAATGCCCCGTCGAGGGCAGGCAGTACTTCTTTTCCAAGCTGCCTGTGAATTCTACTACCAAGCAGTGTCCCAATGTCTGTAGAGGAGAAGAGGCAAGCATGTTACAGTACACTTAATGACATGTTAAACACCGTCAAAAGGTAAGGAATATTGTTCACATAATATCACATACTGACGTGAAATTTGAATTAGACACACATCACTTGGGAATTCCTTCCAGTACATTTGAGCTTGCGTTCTGATTGAAATTACTAGTATAATGATAATACCATTTTTGTAAAGACCATAGCCACTGTAATCAGAGGCTAATAAGATTCAGTGTAGTATTCTAAAGGCTTCCAGTACTGTATAATAAATAAAGCAAAAATGAAATTTTATGATACAGCATAATGAGGCACACCCCCAGGCTAGAAACATGGGTGTCGTTTAGTGGAGTAATTAAATACCTACAATAATAAACATTCAAGCAACGATGCGTCATTTTTTAATTAACATTTGCAAACGAGCAAGATCCTCATCATTCTGTTAATCACATATTAAAAATAGAATAATTTTTGTGACACAAAACAGCTAAAATTAATGAGTTTAAGTAAAGGTCTGGGGATTTCTTCAAAGTACTATTAAGAACATGAATATACTTCGAAAACAGATTGTGGATCATGACTTCTGAATCGCCTCTTTCAGTCAGTGACCAGAGAATTTCCAGAAGTCTATCAATTTGCTTTCGGGTAAAAGTGCACTGGGACTCCCAAGAAACCTGAGGTGTCAGTTTGAGCACATTTAAAAGTGCCACCCCGATAAAAACAATCTTTAAGACAAACAAGACAGCCAGGCTGATCCAACAGCGCGTATAAGGCAAGAAGCGGAGGTGTGGCTCACGAGGGCGTTGTTTTGTACTTACTGTCAAGGTCAGAGAGGACTTTGCTCTTGACCACAATATACTGCGCTGTAAGGTAATCAATTTGCTGAAACACAAACAAACAGATGAGCCAAATAATCTGTACTGAGTGAGGAATACAAAATGTGGAGATTTGTGTCTTTAAAGAGGTTATGAATAGTCTCTGATAAACAGGTGTGTATCATTGCATGACAAACCTCCCACTCCCTCTTTCTCTCTCACACATACTGTACTTCCACAAACATGCCAATGATTATTCCAGAGGGCGTTTGGGGTCAGAACACCAAACAGATTTTTGTGACAGGTCAACTTAGATGGCAGGGACAATGTATTACAATGCTAGTGACAGTCTAGGAAGGAGCTAGCATACTAACACAGCAAATACAAACCATAGAATTGACAGAAACATAAATAAAGACACATTAAACTGACATTTCAGGGCTGAACACCCCTCCCCAACACCACCATTTAAACAGTGCATTTCTCACATACTTCCTATAAAAATCAACAAGTTACATGGATTACCACTGGAGTGTCGTTAGCAAACAACTTGAGGTCTCTGATGTTGGTGTCAACTAGCCCCCTCGTGGTTTTGATGTGAAAGCTGAGGTTCTGATTGGCTGCGTATGCACACAGGACCCCCACCCTGAAAGAGAAGGACCAACCAAACATTGTCCTGGTCAGCTAGGTCCAGCATACATTGCAGAGTGATGTCATCCTGCTACATCCCTGTTTGAGCAGAATGCTCTGGTGCTTTCATCATATGCCCTGAATCTCTGATGTATTCCCTACTTCCTCATGTCTTCTTGTATTGCTTTGCTTTTCGACAAAATGCCACCCATCATTTTTGGCCAGCAGTGGGAGGCTAGCCTCATTATCCAGCATCGTGAAATTCAGAAACACTCGGAAACCATGATCCTTATGAACCGAGTTCTCACTAAGTGTAAACGCCATGCGAACATCTTCCTTCCATAGTCAGATTGATTTTTAATAAAAATGATGTGTTTTAATGAAGAACTTCATTATATAACAATATTATAGTAACGCAATTTGAATGACTCTTAATAATGAGCTGTAGGCTCACAAAAAATTAGTTGCAATTGTGGTGTTTCCTATTAAATACAGCAGACCATTAAGATCGCCACAACAAAACAGGGCAGTGTAAGCATAAACAAAAATCATAACTTATTATATCTTTAGTAGGAATCGTGGTTATGATTTAGATATTATTCAGCTCAGGTTTGGTTCAGATCACGTTTCTTTTCGATGGTCTCCAGCTGTGGACGTAAAAGAAATAAAAAAAAAATGGTTTTAAAAAAATGGTTTACATTCCCCTTGTGTCAGGTAATCATGAGTACCTTTGTTTTGCTCAGAGAGACTTCTCTGGTATCTCATTCTCAGAGCCGAGATAAATTGCAGGGCATGAAAGATAAAGAAGAATCGCCCTTCATCATACCATCATCATGATACCCTGAAAGTTCACACTCAAAGTTGTGGCCATTTTCATTCCTGTTCATCTCCCACGTATTTGAGGAGCTGAGAGACTGTGAGAGGATTATGGGACTTCAGTCGGAACAGTAAAGATAGGAATGAGCCCAGAGACTAAGTAACTCCAGCCTGCCAGGCTTTTAATACACTGATACCTCATTAACTGGCACACAAACTTGGCAATCTGGGCTTAGACACATCACTTACCTCATGGATTCTGGATTTTCTCACAAACAGACCACAAACTGCCAGAATGGGGAATCATACCTCCTCGACCATCATAGTGAATACGGGTGTGCCGCAAGGCTGTGTGCTCAGCCCAGCCCTCTTCACTCTACTCACACACCACTGCACCCCTATTCACTTCTCTAACACTATAGTGAAATTCGATGAAACGATGAAACGTACTACAGGGAGATCCAACATCTGGCTGAGTGGTGCACGAACGACGATCTGGTCCAGACTACCAATAAAACCAAGGAGAGCATTGTGGACTTCAGGAGATCCAGGAAAACCAATCATCCTCCTCTCCATATAAACGGTGTAGACGTGGAGAGGGTTAAAACCCATCAGATTCCTAAGAATTCACACAACAGACGATGTATCGTGGTCCCATAACTCTTTCCACCCAGTAAAGAAAGCTCAACAGAGGCTCATCTTCTTACAGAAACTCAAACGGGCCAGACTCCCTCTTCAGCTCCTGGTAAACTTTTATCAAAGCACGACTGAGAGCATCTTTATCCACTGTGTCATGGTGTGGTGTGTAGAGCCGCACCTCCGAAAATAAAAAAGACCTGACCCGGGTGGTGAAAACTGCACAGGGGATCACAGGAACTGAGCTTCTGAATTTAGACACAGTGTATGTTACTGCCTGTGCAGGAAGACTATCAACATCAACAAAAACCCAACACACCCGGGTTACAGTCTGCTTGTCCCCTTGCCGTCAGGGAAGAGATACAGAGCCATCAAGATCCACACTAACGGGCTGAAGAACACTTCTTCCTTGGAACTGAAGCTTCCATCTCCCATTCCTCTATAGCTGTGGAGGGCTGAGGACTGGAAAGTCCATTCCAGTCAACCTTTCACCCATCCCCATTGTTGCTAATGCATATTAATCTATTCATATTACTAGCACAAAGACAAGACACCAAATTGTATAAATGTAGTAACTATATCTTAATTCAATTCATTCTGATTGTGCAGTTGTGCTTCTAACCATACTGTTCTTACTGGTTTATCTGCTTTGCAGTACTTTTCATTGTCGTATGTAGTCAGAGATGTTGCGATCTTGTATTTATGTGTATTTATGCTTAGTGCTTAAGGCTTTTTTTTGTTGTCTGTGCGTTGCCAGATAAAACTTCACTATAGACATACAATGACATTACAGTCTTATCTTTTCTTACTCCAGCCCTGGGAAATCCGGGGAGTTACGACACTGAGCCAGGCTGCCTAGCCAGTATTCTGATTAAACCCAACAGCACTGAGAGGATACTGCTGCTTTTAGCCTTACATACCGAAGGCACTCTTCCATTTGATAACAGGAGCTGTTTGTTAAAAGAATATTTACTTTGTGTAAGCCATCTATTGCCCCCCGGAGTACATTAACCGCCCAACAGAGGACAGAAAAGCAAGAGAGACCTGATAAGAGATCAGCCCGCGGTTCTACTTTACCTCTACCAATGCTTATTAAACGTGTAACATGAAGACGCTCTCGTTTCTGTCAGCGGGGGCATTTTTAAGCCACCTTTAGCCTCGGCAGCAGAGTGTAAGCTGAGAGGGTAACTACACCATAATCAGATGTACCGCTTTACTCCGTCGCTCCTACGTGTTCTGTTTATAGTGCCAGGTAGGGAAAAACACAAAATCAACAGAACCTCTCTGACCTTTTTCATGTTAAAGAATAAAAACATGGTTAATGAACTTTGCGGAAAACTGTTTCAGGAGTTGATGGAGCGGTAAAAATTCTGCCCTTTTGGGCCCACGGCCTAGATGAATGGCCGATGAGAGACAGGAATGCGGCTCAGTGGCGGATCCATGGATGAATGGGGGCAGGAGCTGAAAGGCACTGCACAACGGGTATTGTCTGCCCTCTGATGTCACAAAGAGCCTTTGTGGGACCTCCGCTCCTTCTGGAAACCCGTTGTCACCGCGGCCTGAGCAGGGTCGGCGAATAACGGCCAATGTATGGACAAAGGATCTTTGATGATTGGAGCACGAGTGTTTTAAAGCAACAGACCGTTCAGGAAGGGTCTTCTTCTGAGGTACGTCATATTACTATGGCATAAGCAGCAGAAAAGTGCACGCAGGTTTGGGAAATGTGCTGTGGAAACAGGGTCCCTGAACATTTACACAGAATTGCTGGATTTGGAAATATGTAAACCAAACGTCAATCAAATTTGTCATGTTCACTTGCATCAAAATGCAATTTCAAGGTTATGATCTTTCAACCATTCAGTAAACAAAAATTTCTAAAAATATTTTGACTTTTGAAAATATTGGTACATAGATATAAAAACTGTCATTGACATTTCTGATCAGTAGGACCATATACAGTCAAACATCAACACTACCTACCAAATATATTTGAAGAAAAATGGTCTTTCTTTAAGCCAGTAATGCAAATTCATTGTCTAAAACTTCTACTCCTTTAAGTGTGAGTACTTGGGGAAGTACTATAATTAAATGAGATTTAACCATCAAGCAACACAGCAGCAGGGCGATTCATACTTTACTGCAAAGACATTTTTAGAATGGAGATGGTGAGCTGACAGCGAAGGACTGGTAGGTCATCTCCCAGTGCCTGAAGTCCTGAAGGAGTAGAGAACCAAATACCAAAGCTTAATGCAGCACTTTAAAAACTTTTTCTGTCAGGTTCCTGCATGCCACTTACAAACTTGCACAGTTTGCACACAGGACCCCATGTCAAAATTATATAGCTCCCTTTCTTGATCTGACTAATATTTACCTATCTGTTGTAATTCTCATGGGATGCACATCGATCACCAGAGTTGTGGGTGCAACTTTGGAAAGAGTTGCATTTATTTGACAAGAATGGGCAGTTGGACATCAGGGCAGGACCAATCAGGGTTGTACGGTCCTGGGAGACGCTCATTCCCCTTGGGAAGCGGTTATCTCCCTCAACAACACTAACCTGCTCCAGTTGTCCTGCATAGACCCAAAGTTGTCTTCTCCCTTCTCCGGCTTGACACCTGCTCCTTTTTGCCACAAAGCGATTGACAGTTGACTACCTCCAGTGGAAGCTCCTTCTGCATTCCACTCGTTTTTTGCAGAATGCAGGCCCCAATTCAGGGCAGTCATAGGCTACAGTGATGAGGATCGGACGATCGGGGATGTGGCACCCCCAGATCGTCACACAATATATAATGCTAACTACACAGTCTCTAACCTTCGTTTCACAGCTAAATACTGTACATTTTTATTCAACATTACACTGAAGCAATTCAAGTAAAGGGAACAATGGGAAAGCCACTATTGGAACATATACCTGCTACCTCTTCAGCCATGGCCCACCTAGCTATCTTCTCACTCATTATAGTTAACTGGTTCCCTTTGTGCCTTTCAGAGAAAGTATCCCATCCTACTACTCCTTTGTGAGCTCATTCCAGATATTCCCCGGTATTAAGACCTCCCATACAGCCATTACAAAACCTCAGCTGACAATAGCCAATATGTGTTAAGAGGCCAGGCCACCCTGGAGATGCTCTTCAAAGGAGTTTATTCTTCATCTGAGCCTCCAAGCCGTTGCTGTATAACGGCCTTAGGCGGGGAGCAACGTGGGGCCCGAGAATGTGACAGCAGTTTGGTGACAAGCCAAAGGCCGAATCCCTTCTGATTCAGAGCTGGAATTGATTAAACCAGGATGAAGATCGTGGGAAGAACGGAGGACCCCACTGGTAAGCGTTTTTAACGGTTCTCTCTTGGCAGAGCTGGGCACATCTAAAATCAACAATGACACAACTAAACATTTAATCATTGAAAGGGCTACCGAGTACCAGGGCAATGACCTGCTAAGCTGTTAGCTTCTGGTTGTCCCCCATGAATAATATCCACAGGAAAAGACGACTAAAATGACACGCTTCTAGCGTGTCCAGTCAGATGAAGAGCAGATTTACATACTATGTATGTAAGTAGAAGACTGGCGAATGGGTGGGTCCATAAAGGTGATCCAATCACGAGGCTTAAGAAATTCTACAAATTCTTTAGTTGAAATGGATGTGGTCCAAAAGGTGAACCAACTCCTGCCACATTCTCCATATCAAAATTCTCCAAGTCGATATTTTAAAATGTCAGGCTTCATATCATATGAAAGCCTAAGTTGTAATTGTGATATGTAATCTTTTTGGCCATCTCATCCTGGCTCAGTGATGACACATTTCTAAATATCTAAAGAAACCATAAGTTAGTAATTCACGCATGAGGATAAATATCAAAAAGCACTTATGAATAAGTACTGATCATGTAGGTGATCTGTAGAAAATTTAAAATTAAGATATAGTTTTGCACACTACTCAGCATTGGCAAGTGATCACTGAAAACTGTACATTTTAAAACAAAATGTAGTTGTAGCTGTCTCTTCACTACAAAAAGTTGTTCACATAAGTTGAACTGAAAGTGACATTTAAGTCCACTGATAACTGAACTGTACTTTTTTTTGCTAACTTCATTAGTTCATTAAGTCTGAGTGCAAATTCTCAGAGCACTGCTGCCTTGAGATGTGACTTTCCATATCTTAATCAACACCTACAATTACAGACTTCAGTGCCGTTCTTAAAAGCAAGTGTGAAACTAGCAAATATAACAGCCCGTGTGGGACGTCATCATCTGTTTCTGTGGCTTTCCCTTCTGTTCTGAACTGAAAGACGGTCGATGGTCCACACAGACCCACGGGTCACAAAGCAGGTGGGAAATATGGCCAATCCATTCGTAGCAGGCCACGAGCAGTAAGTGCTATTGTGCGGTAGTCACGGCAGGTAGCTTTAAATGTGCAACAGTGTCCCCTGGGACAGAGGGATGTCCATGGGAATTCCCAGCTGGCAATCCTGGAATCCAGGTGAGTCAGTCACGTTTCATCGCTAGCAAAAGTGACTCTCAAACATGCAGGAAGAGGACCTTCTAAACAGAGGATCTGTAAATCTGCCTACTACTAAATGTGATAAATAACCAAAACCCTAACATAGCATTGAAACATATGCAGATTTCACCAAGAGACGAGATAAGCAGCTATTAAAAGATAACAGTATTTTACAAAGAGTAACTGTTTGGCAAGATTTGCCTGTTTTGTTCTACAGTGTAACTGAGTAACTCTGAATAAAAGCTAAAATATAAAATGCTAAAAGACTAAAATATAAAGAAACTACGCTGTTAAAAGAAAACTCCCCGCCCACCTTATCTCAAAGAAAACATAACTATAAAATTCCAACATCCCTCCTAAAAACTTTTTCTTCAGATACAGAGAACCCTGCTTTTTGAACAAAACCGTTTGTTCTTCTTTCGCAATCAGCTCAGGAAAACTAATTTCTTTCGGTAGACTGGCAAGGTGGGGGCACCACTGTCCACTCCAAATAAAAACCCCAAGAGCTGGAGAGAGCACTGCCAGTGCAGCAAACACAGTCGTTTCATTACGAGGGCTACCCTGCTCTGGAAACTGAGTGCATCTCCCAGTAGCTGGACTACAGCTGGGGAATGTCCACAAGGGAGGTTTTTCAAAAAGGGTGGAGACAAAAGAAAATTAAAGGCTTGAGAATTCTCAATGAGGGGGGAAAAATACACAACATATATTTTACTTTACTTCCAAAGCTGAGAACAGACGGACCTCCCCAGTAAGGACTAGAGCAGAGCTGACAAAGTGATGAGAACTGAAGCGGCACCGGTGTCTTTACTGGGTCTCGGTTACACGGTCGAGCCTATTTCAGAGCATGTTAAAAACGTGCTATGTGACAAGGAGCAGTGTTGATTGGCTCCTGAGGTGTGAGTGGCGGTTTACGTGTTGGGCCTGCTGACACCCGGGTAGGTGTTGTCAATGTTGTTGACACTTCCCATGACGGCTGAGGAACAAAAAACAAGGGGCGGGGGAGCAGACTTACGTGATGACGAGTGAGGTGGCAGCGAGCGCGGCCGCGAGGAAGCCTCGCTTGCAGTCTGCATTCTTCCTCTGCCGCTGGTGCATCTCACCCCCGCAGTTATCGCAGCAGCGGCACATGCAGAAACAGACGCCCACCAGGGGCATCAGCAGCATGAAGAGCGCACCCAGTGCGGCGCACACCAGAAAGCCCAGCTCGTAGTAGGCTGCCTGTGGACCACAGGGGCAGAGCCTAAGCTGACTGGTGCTGAACCAGCTGAACCACGGTGCAGAATGCCAACAGCTACAGGACAGCAGCTACAGGATGCTACCAGTCGTGTGTCCAAAAACAATAACGTGTCGAGAACATACAAACCAGAAGGCTGGGGGTTTGAGATCCACAAATGCTTTAGCACCACTGATATCGCAATTACCCACTTACAGTTTAAGGCTGTATACGTAGTTGAATACGCCACTGTTGAAATTCAATGTAAATTACCATGAGAGACTTGAACCAACAACCTTATGGTTACCAGTTGAAGTCCTTGAACATGACATTCACGTACAACAATAAGTAGGTACGCATTTTCGAAATGTAAGTTTGATGGGAAAATACCGTGGATCAAAAGGAGCTGAACAATTTGATGCACTTTGAATTTGGAACATCGAACTGAATTTCATATAAATATAAAGATATATTTCTTTTCTTTATTTGTTGTTTATAACTTTTATACTACAAGAAAGTGAACAGAACTGAAAACATCTACATGTAAAAGGTTATACTAACTTTACTAGAAGAATGCAGTGGGGAAAAAAACATTTAATATCAAATTTGCAGAAAGGCCCCTATGTTACCTTTAATGATTAGGCCAGTGGAACTTTTATGTTTTTTCATCTGAATTCAAAATTTGACTACCATTTCTATAAACATAACCATATCAGATGAAATGGATGACACCTGCCACTATACTGATCCGTTATGATGTTCACATGTTTTCTTCATAGAGTCCAATCAGATGGCCAAGAATAAAATAAAACTGCATTTCTATTCTAAGCCAAAGTAGTGGTAAATTCATAATAACTATAAATTTTGTGTCTGAAGCCATTTAACCTTGGCCAAACAAGTCAAAATTGGCAGAAATGACAGTTGTAAGGTTTCTCCCCTTAGACCACGTGAAAATGTTTCAGCTTGACATTCAGATTGCTGGAAGCAGTGATGTCAGCGATGTATTGTCAAGAAGTGTCTACATAGAGGCTTTTCTCGGCCGGCGCATGTCCCAGAACGCCACCTCAAGAGGAGAATAAGGGGAGAAGAGCCCCCAGTGAGAGGCTAAATCTGAGGTCCGTCCCAAATCTACAGCAGTAGAGCTCTGCCCACCACAGCACACAGATGAGGCATGCATGGAACTGCTTCTCTGAGTGGGTCGGGGAGATAGTCGTGGGAAATTTTACTTCACACTTTATCCATTTGGCTAAAGAAAGTTAGATTACACGAGGCAGAATGCCGAGATAAACATTCCCTCTGGGAAACGAGGGAGACAACCGCACAGAGGCACCACTTGATACATGCTAGTTTAATGATTACTCGATCCTACAACAGAACTTGAGAATTTAGTGGAGCTGAGCAGCGTTGCTTCATTGGAACAACTCATTCTTTTCTGTTGCCATCTCAGCGACGTTACAGTATAATCTGTATAACACAATAGATTTACAACTTGACTATTTAAGTGGATGCAATTTTCTCCACTGATCAAAGACTCCTTGTGTCCATTAAACACAAAGATCTCCAAGAACTTCACCTTCCCACGACCATTCCATCCTCCCCACTATACGCTTGCTCGATAAGTGCTTTATAACGGGATGGGGCATGGCGGGGGTAGGTGCTCGGTCAGCCGAAGGCAAGGGAGGTTGTGTGACGTTACCTGCAGCATCAGTACAACGTTCTCTGGCTGAGGTGCCAGAGCAGACGGAGAGTGCACACGCAATGAAGCGGCGGCATGCAGAAAACAAAGGCATGGGCACGAGTGAATGAGTCATAGTCAAACGCAAATGACATAAACAGAACAGCCGTGATCGCTCAACGTATAAACAAGTCTGTTCAAAACAAAACTGCTTATCAGGACATTAAGTTCACATGCGGTCAGTCTACTGGTTTTAGGGAATCATTAGTGTGCTTTCATATATAATTAAGAACATGAATATAACACATTGAACTTCTGTCTTAATCTCCACCCTTGTAAAACATAGGTCAGTACCGTCAGGTCATTCATTTCTTTGCTTACGAGACATAGAATATAAAAATACTTTGTGGTCAGCGAAGAGACATAGCATTGAAATGTAGTACCCAAATAAATAATCCTAACCATTTAAACAAAGGCTTTTAAATCTTAACCCACATGAGGGACTTAAGAATAGGCATGGGAGCCATTTGGGTCACTGTTAAGCTTCACAGCTGTGTTTCATTAGCTTCTAACGGCTCAGGCCACAGAACATTACCTTCTGAATCTGGGCTTGTACTGATCCATAGTTCTCTTTGGCTAGTTTGGTGATGAGCTCTGAAATGACACAAGGAGAAGGCAGCTAATAAACAGCATCTGGCGTAATGCGTAAACGAAAGGCACAAGAAAAGTCATGATCACATCGAGCTTGAGCTTTCAATTGCAGCACAAACGACCAGACTAAAACCATCTTATTTTTGACATTTAATGAGATTTGGAGAAGAACCCAGAAATTGCAAAGGCACGGAACTATAGGAAATCACTGATAACTACACATTGGGCAACAGAAGGAATCGGAGTGAAACAACGCGGAGAGCTGTGCATCCACAGCACTTCTCATTACCCCAGTGTGTTTCTCCTTTACCTCAGCCCACTGGCTGGGCCTGGGTGGTAAGGTAGCTGGGAAAACTAAAGCGTCACACTCCATCCTGCCTACACCCAAAATTTAACTAGCTATTGGGATTGGACCAAGGAAGCTCAATGGTAGCAGACGCTCAACAACCACCCCCAAAGCACACAGCACCCTGTTACTTAGATTAATTCTCCACCTGTTCACTAATTCCTAAGCACTTGCTGTGGAGTCACCATTTGCCCGGAGAGGATCACCCATTCTAAGGAGATCGCTAATAGGGACACAGGATGCTATGATGAGTCTGTCACACTGGGAGAGTAGAAGGACTTGGGGGCAGGTGTGGAACAAACAAAACAAGAGCTAGAAAGCAAGTAGGATCACAGGGGAATCAAACTGGGGTAGACCAAGCAAGCAGAGCCACAAGCAACATTAACGACTGGAGTGAGGAACACAAGATTGGGAAGCATTTTTAAACAAGACTAACGAGGGAACAACGCATAACAGGCATGTCTCATTATGGCCACACTGGGGAAAAACAGAAGGGACGGGTAGCCAGGGCATGACAGAGTCCTTTCACTGATATCCTACAGTATCATGTAGGTCTCAGGCTACAGGCAGACACCATTCAGCTGGAGCGTTAGTTTTACTTATACCAAATAAAATGTATAGACAGAGATGGAGGTGCTCTGAGGAAGAGCTGCAGGTTCATATTTTTGAGGTGAGGCACTGAGATCCCACTCCCTCGGTGAGCACGTCCTCTGTGAGCACACCCTCCTTGTGCTGTGCGGGTTTCCTCTGGCTGCTCTGGTCTCTGCCTGCAGTCTAAAACCGTGAGGTGTGGCAACCTGGCTTCTCGAAACTTTAGGTATTAGGATCCAGCCTAACCACAGTTCTGTACTGGATAAGCTGGTATGGGGATTGTATGGGTAAATATGAAAGACAGGCACAATGGAAGTACATTGTTTACTATGTTTTTATTCCACGCCGAAGGATAGATGAAGAAACGAGAGCTGAGACCTCAGGATGCCATCATAGAAAAGATACAGCTAATCATGTAGCTACAAGTCCATCCAACACATCAAGCAGAATCATCTAAAAGGATCATCAGCGTGTGAGCGGCTTCTCGAGCAAAAGCAGCCATTTGAACATATTCATATAAATGACATTACTTACTGCCGTACTGTTTCTGTTTTTAATATACAAACAACATTTTTCTGTGTCTAATGCAATGTATTATTTGGAAATATATTAAAATCTATGCAGGACAACACTATCTGTATAGAACACCACATTGCCTATATATCCATTAGACTATAAATTTAACAGCTATCCACTATATCTCTTGACGAGAATTTTTTTTTTTGAAAAGCTTACATCCATCCTTTCGTTCACGTCTATGACAAAACATTGGAAACATCCAGGAAAAGACGGCAGGCCATACGTTTATATTCACACCCACACACTTTCCACAGCACAGGCAATTTACAGATCAGGCTAAGGACATACTTTTGGACTGCAGGACGAAAAGAGTACCCAGAGGTAGATGACCACAAGAAAACACATCAGTACACGCAGAGCACATTCTCAATCAACGTCACCATAAGACCTTAATCCAGGCATGATGCCTTGGGTTTAGAAATCTGATTTCAAGAGTGTCAATACCAGTTTTAAGAAGCATGACAAGCCAGAGCTTCAGCTGTACTATTGACTGGAAGTTAGGGGAAGTGGGGAAGGAAGTAATTCAGGAAGGACCTCTGAGAATGAACCACCCGAATCAGGAGAGGGTTTTATACCATACTTCACCTGAACAGCTCCAGCAGAATAACAAGTAGTGTTAAGGACCTGAACGTCTATGCAAGCCTCTTCCGATAATAAAAGTGTGTACTGCAGTAAGTATCAACAGAGCAGAATATATAACTAGCCATTTTAATGTATCAATTATGTAACAATCCATTTTATAGCCACTTATCCCAGTCAGGGTTACTTGAACCCTGTTTCAGGCAGTACAGGGCACAAGGGAGGGGCACACACCAGACGGGATGCCAGTCCATCATTGATCACAAGGGAGGGGCACACACCAGAAGGGATGCCAGTCCATCATTGGTTACAAGGGAGGGGCACACACCAGACGGGATGCCAGTCCATCATTGGTTACAAGGGAGGGGCACACACCAGACGGGATGCCAGTCCATCATTGGTTACAAGGG
>JAACJT020000042.1:1116601-1159965 GCA_009936485.2 Gymnarchus niloticus | reverse complement strand
AGGGGCACACACCAGACGGGATGCCAGTCCATCCCATTGGATTAGCAGAAGAAACCTTTATGACACAGGAAGAACATCCAAATTCCACAAGAACCCTCAACACCGGAAGTGTGAAGTAACATCACTTGCTGCTGAACCACCCTGTCCCACCAAAGAGCTGGGTCACATTATTATAAAGTAAAATGTCCACTTTTATAGACCATCTATCACTTAAAAAGGGACAATATGTGTAAATACATACATTGAAAGAACAGCAGCACTCATAAACTCCTTAACATTATGTAAGACCATTAAAAGTTAGTCTGACTGCTTTAATAAATTGCAGCAATCCTGATTAAAATAGGTTTTATTACGAGCTGGGCTTCCATCCAAAAATCTGTATAGAATTTCAGCTCAGTTAAAATGCCCCCCGACTTGAAAATGTTCTACCACGTGAGCAAACGAGTCACTTCAAAGGAGTTCCTTGTAAACAGAGTGACATGCAATAAAGCCTTAATATGTCGACTAGACAGAAACTCGAATTAGGCAACATTACTCCTTAATTCATTGGTATAATTACTTGAGTACAGGCAGACACTTGCTTTTAAATAGAATGCAGAAAATGCCAAAGCAACATATGAGAATCCGCTCAGCGACAGTAATAAAATTCATTATAACTGTAATTAAAGCCACTTGGCGCTCTGCTGTCTCTTCCACAAATAAAACCAAAAGCAAAACTCGTGCATATTTTCCACCAAGCTGTGCATACTTCTAACTGACCGCCTGCCGAATAATGGTTACTGGAGACACACACTACAGCCATCCATCTCCAGTAGTAAGCCTCTCATTAAACTGAACAAGCTCCACTGAAACCGCCATCTTCTTTTGTGCATATTTACAGAAGACGACACACCCTTAAATATAGAAAAAATAGAAAAATTACACATGGTCAAAGAAAGCAGCTGTGTCACTGTCAATATCCAGTGTAAGAAGCCTCAGGTCTAGATAATCTCAGAAATGGCACCTAGATCTCTGACAGAATGAGCACTGCTTAAAATCCCTACTTTAATTAGTCACAGGCAGGCTGAGTAAAATTTAAGTTTTTACACATCCCACAAGGGGACATTTACAAAGAATGTGTACTGCATCTTATCTCTCTATTTAAGGTTGACTCTTCTGTGAGTACATGTCAGATGACCTCATCACATATCCCCTAGGACCAATTCTTCATCACATTCCAGGCTGGTACTTGAAGAAACCCTCAATGTTTCATATATGACCAGAAATCACCGTCAGGATGAGAAGATGCCCCTGTAGGGTGGGGGGGCCCCACCCTACAGGGTGAAAACAGACATGAGATGAAAAAGAAATCTTATCCTCATGAAAATGCTTGCTCATACTCCATTGGTTAAAGCCACAAAGATTATAGTGTCTACTTTGTTAGCTACTCAATTTTGTCTCGCAATTTTTCTGCAGGCATCTAAAAAAATGTTCATCCATATTCACCATTTTATATTTGATTGTGAGAGTAATTAAACGATCTAATTTAACTAATAATTCAAATCTGGCAATTCACCTGTGGAGTGTGACAAATGTCTTACGAAGATAAAAAAAGCATATTATTCAAAATCTTAAAGCTTTGTGAACAAAAATGCTGTTGTCCATCCTTCTTCCTAATTGAATTATATTATATTGAGCTATCTTAGGCTTAGACACCACCTCTAATTCAGAGAGCAACTGATTTTAGAATTGAATATAATGCTCATTAGTACTGTCCCCCTGAAGACATTGACCTTAGCAGGATAGGGGGTTTGATGTTCAAGGATCCACAAAGCTATGCTGTCTGGTGGAGCTCCCTTGGCAAGCAGGTTTGTGGGGGGAGGCCAAAAATCCCAGAGTAAATTTACAGAATCAACCTCAGGACCCAGACCAGTTGGTTGTTGCTTTCGGAAAAACCTGCTGGCCAAAATGCCCAGGTAGCCCAACTGAGCTAAGCCCAGATGGTGAAAAGTAAGGGTCAGGTGCAGTGTGGTCTTGGAAACTTCTGGTGGATTGCAGTCTATTGGTGCAGCTGAAGATGCTAAGGTGGCCAGAGGAGACTGATGTTAATATGGACTAGAGGTTGTGTGTCAACTAGAGGGGGATCATATCAGCTGAGGTAATTTGGGGATCTCAAGAAAGAAACTTCTCCCTCTGGGTGGAGGCCCTGGGGCAGACCCAAGACATGCTGGAGAATTTACATCTCCTAGCTGGCTTGTGAAAGTCTGCTGATCCCCCAGAATGAGATGACCTGCTTGGCATGAGGAGTGTTATGAAGACGATTATGATGAATTAGTAATATGGGACACACTTTACCCCTTTAATAACAGCATGGCTTTAAAATTATATTTTGAAGATGTGAAAAAACAATATCTGGAAATATTCTGCATGCCTGGGTTGCATAATTACAGTCATTTCAAATTCTGCAGGAGCTGGCAGTAGCAAGAAAACATGCTGTACTAAGTTATAGTATTCATAAAAATAACTCCATAAAGTTCAATATAGCTGAATATCCAAGCCCTTTCACTGAAGCCATCTTAAAGATCAGTGACTTGTATCACCAGTGGCCTTGGGGAAATGAAGAAACTTTGACTTCAGTCAGAAATTTTCAGCATATTATTGTAAGCAGTCAGGCCAACAAGGTGTGGGACAAGTTAGTGACCATCCCTCGTAAAAAACAGGTCATCCTTCTTGTTTTCAGGAGCTATTATGAGTGTGATTTCAAACATGTAATCCTATCCTGAAACATTTCATTGTTTTTAAGCATAGCAAGTCTAAAAAAACAAAAAAAAAGGTGCCTGTACCAGTGGAATTAGGACTTCCTCACTCTTCCTAGAGTTGCCCTATTTGTTCCCAGACATCTAACCCATACCTATTCAGCAAAATTGTGTCATCTAAGAGGAATTACCAGTTCAATTCAGCAAGATTGTTGCTTTTGCAACAGAATATAATACGTGGATGAAGAGTGAGGCTCAGTGCATTAGAATACGGCACCTGGAAGGTTGCTGGTTTGAATCCCATGGCAAGCAGAGTCTTCAATGCACCGTTGATTGCTTGACTAAAGCTGTCAACCCCAAAAACTGCCCATGGCAGGAAAGGGCTCTGTGAGTAACAAAGAGAATGTAGCTGACTGTTTTCCAGGGAATGAAGATGTTTATGGTAGGACTGCTATGAATGGATAAACCACAAATACTGCTAAGGATTAGCTGGGTGTTTCCATCATTTTCTAAGCTTGCCCGGTCCTAAGTAGTCCGGTACAACTTCCACCCAACAGATCAAAGGGATCTTTTAACCTTTCAAGTTAAAACGCGAGGCACTGCACATGAATCATGTGCATAAAATTACTGGGAATAGTCACATCTCAGAAGAAGGATTTTATGATGTAATCTGCCAGCATTTCGACAGGCAAAAGAGTTATGTTCTCGACTTTTCCATAAATCCCATTAAAATCAGGATATATTTTGCATTCAGTGAAGTCCATTACAAAGCTGAATGTAAGTCATATTCATCATACGACTTAATGCAGTTAACATTTAGGGTCTTAACGATGAATTGGTGCCAGTATAGGTAATGTGGGTGAACAACAGGAACTACGCATTATAACTCATGGACAGTAAATGCATTAAAAATACGACTACAGTCACTGTAGTTTTATGTAAAAATAACAAACTAACGTGGTCCCATCGGTAATTTGCAGGAAAAAAAAAAATTCTGTCAGAATACTTTATGACTGCCTTGTTACTTATGTCTTGATTCACATTACTCCTGGAATAAAATCTGACTAAATGGGAGACACAGCAGAGAAGGTGATCCTTTTCATGGTTGGTGTAGTTTCTTATTTAATGAGAAAAAACAAGTGCTTACTATATAGTTTGATGGTTCTTGTTGCTTTAGGTCAAACTACATTAGATAACGATCTTTCAGCCCATGTGGTCTCATGAGTGCCCCTGGTGTGGACATCGTGATAGCCAATAAAATCGGGCATTTTAATTGCTCCACACAAGCAACCAATAAAAAAAAAAAGTGCTGATCGAAACCCTGGAAACCAAGCAGACGTCCACCCTACCATCAAATTGTTGCTGTATTATGGGATGCTCAGATATGGCATGACGTTAGATCTAAGCAATACCATCATGTTTGACTGTTCTTCTGTATAAAGGACAACCCCTGAAGAAAAAAAAAAAATCATCTTATTGGCACATTAGTACAGCAGATTGTAATTTGGCAAAGTTTTTCATAAAGACATTTTGATGTTTGACAAGGATGGGGGAGAAAGTGGGTGAGGAAGACTATAAGTTACGAGATAAATGAGGCTTCAAAACCCATGGTGGGTGAAACCATCTTCAACCAACCAGTCAATGCTGCCGCTAAATGATACCTCAAAAACCATGGTGGGTGGGAGTATCCCGATCTATCAATCAATGCTGGTGATATTTGTCCCATCATTACTCTAAGTAGTTTACAGCACAGCAGAATGCACCAGGATTGTGAGCAAATCCCAGATTAACACTGGATTACCAGGGCAAACCACCTGCTGACATAAATCACTGACTAAACAGACTTTCAACAGCCATCTTGCTGGGCGACCATCCATCTCACACATAACTCAAGACCAATCACATGCCTAAAAGACTTGTGCTAAGATACTTTTTTGCAAACGATATTAGCAGCCTGCTAATATGGACCAAAAGAGACACATCAGTATGATGCCGGACAGAAAGGTCTCACTCTCAATGCACCGCACCTTCCACAGCACAAGCATTAGCATACATCCTCTGATGTGTGTGTCCATTTTATTCCTGGAGTCAGGCATTCAAAAGCATTTTAAATTAATGTTCTGTTATACAGCAGCCTGCTGAAACTCTGTCAAGCACAGAGTAATCTTTTTACCATGAATAATGAATATGAAAAAAACCCTCACTACGGAAATCACCAGCCATTTTTTTCCCCTTAACTGACCAAACATTCGGAATCCATGGCACTTAAATGGTGCCGGACCAAGAATTTTTCTTTGTTGTCCTTACCCTGATGAATCTAATCCAGTGTGCCCAGCAGTACCAACATGCGAAATGTTGCATATACCAGTCAGCTCTGGATTTCCTCACTGTTCCCTGAAGCTACTTGTCCCCAGCCATCTAATGCACATCTAGTCAGAGAAACTATTTCATTAAAAAAAAATCTCCAGGTCAATTTAGCCGGTTGGCTGATTCTGAACATAAGTGGAGAAGGAGCTTAATTTCCCTCCTCTAATACCAACATATAGGCTTAAGTCTAGCTTTAAGCAAATAAGATAGTTTTAAAAGTAAATTTCTTAGACAAACAAGGTTACAGAGCTCAGTTTGTAAAAAAGACCTGTAAAAAAACATTAATAATTTGAATCATTTAACTTCTACAAAGGCAATGAGATCTTTTTGAAACTTTACGTCATAATGAAAATCTAAAATAATAAGCCTGACGCTGGTCAGTTAGATATCCAAGACTTCCTAAATTGTTATACCTTCAGTTGGTGAATCACATTATACTAATGATGATCCAAATAACCTTGTGAAGAAAATGCAGCTAAAATTACCGAGTTGCCTTTTCGGGGACTGAAGCATCCTGTAGGACTTAAATCAGGCTTTAGTAGCCAGGTTCATATCTCTATACCATGCTTAGTTCTCAAAGTCCTGAGCAGTTACGGCTAAGCTCACATTCGGTAGGGTTCAATGGCTACAGGTACTCACCATTGCAGTGCAAGATCTGTCAAACAGAGACTAGGAACCCACATTCAACTATGGATCCTTGAATGAAGACATTGCCATATTAACTTCGAAAGTGTGACATGTATCAATCATGTAATTAAATTACTCTGGGAACTATGTGTGGCCTCAAATAAGGCAAGTTCATTTAGGTGGCACTGGGCACACACACGTACAGACATTGCATAGCACAGTCTCAAACATCATTCACTATGGGGAATTCAGAGATGCCAGTTAGCCTAACTACATGTCTTTGGAGTGCTAGAGGAAACAGGAGTATCAGCAGGAAACCCTGGAAACACAGAATGAACATGCAAACTACAAACACAGAGCAGAAGTGGGATTTGAACCCACAACCCCAGAGGTTTAAGCAACTGTGCTACCCGCCAAGCCATCCACAGTAGTAATTAAGACAAGAATTCCAAGGTGAAACATATAATGAATGTATGAGGGAGAAGAAAGTTAGTGACTTCTATTAGTTTTCCAGAAAGTTCTAATCAGTACTTTTGCAGACTCTAATGTTACCTCAGAGAGAATTAACTGCCATAGGGATAATCTTCTTAAAGTGGACTTGGTGTTGAGCAGTAATGTGCTTCTTCTTTGAGATGTCACCTTTCACCATGGTGAGTTAATAATATGCTGCTGTGGTAATTATCTGAGAAATGAAGCCCCTGACCAGACTGAAAAAGTCTTTACACAGACAGGTGCAACACCCCAATGATCACAGGAGGTGGGCACCCCAAGAAACAGCTGCATCAGCTGTTATCATAATTTAAAAAACATAACTCAGCATGTTATTACAATGGAATTTGGACATTCGGGTTTAAATCCCACAGACTACACAGTTACACATATACTGGAAATACATGAAAATTCAACACTTTATACTTTCATGGTGTCGCAGTAGTGTGGAGAAGTGTGGAGTCTATGCCAGGAAGCATGAGGAACAAGGCAAAGGACACCCTGGAAGGAATTCCAATCCACCACTGGGGGTAAACCCACAGTATTGTCAAGTTAGGGACACCAGTTAGCCCAGCTGTTTTAGGACTGAGGGAGGAACCCAGAACACCTGGAAGAAACCCGTGTGACACAGGGAGAACATGGAAGCTCTGCATGCACACAGAAGGGGTTAAAAACCCCCACCCTGGAGATGAGTGGAACTGAGCCACCATACTGTCAACTTTACCAGAACTCAGAAATCCTGCACAATATTCCAGTTTGTGGCTCACAGGTAGGGATGCAAATCGGAAACCTCAGGTTAGATTACCTGGATTTCAATCCATCCTGAACGACAGTGGAATACTTCAGATTAGCAAATCAGTTAGAATTAACTGAATATGTTACTTCTTAAACTCTAAATATCCAATTTTTGCAGACAGTAAACCTCACATTCCCACCTATGAAATGAAATAAAATGAAATCTTTCACCATTATACCATTTTCACACAGTACATCAGAATGCGTCTTCTCACACAGCCCATCTTGCTTCTATAAAGACACATGTAAACACACACACACACACACACACACACACACACACAGGTGAGCGCAAGCTTGATGTCAGAGCGCAGGGTCAGCCATTTATCCAGTGACCCAGGAGTGGGTTTTGGGATTAAGGGCCTTGTTTAAGGGCCGAGTGATGATTTGGACAGTTTCCGCTAAGACATTTCACTCTGTACTACACTACTACTTTACAAGTAATGACACTCACTAATACAGAAGTAGGACCTAAATGTGTCCTCTTTCATGTTGGATTACAGAAGAGGCATTACAGAGAGAGCGGCTGATGTCACATAGTCGGGCAGTGACTTCTGAAAAGGCACTGGTGGGCAGCAAGGCCTTCACAATGTCAAACCAGTGACGAAAGTAGATTCGTAACGAGACCGCATTAAGCTACCTTTGGAAACATGTGGTGTTTATTCTCTCTTAGCACACAACCCCACTTCACAGAGAAATTCAAGGGTGCGCCATAAACTGAAAATCAGGCTGTTTGTTTTCATCACAGAAATCAGCGAATGACACTTAATATCTATACCCATAAATGCTGCCTCTTTCTTCTAGTTTAACCCAATCATATTACAGACCACCCTGAATGATTGGCACAAGGTCTACATGAATCAGTAGCCTGTAATGAAGTTATTTGCATTACTGATGCCATCCTAATGGAAATCCACCCTTTCTATGGCCTGAGCATACTGTATACAGCCTTAAGCCAAGAGGTATCCATTACTACACCTGGCACGTGGATGTTTTTATCCCGTAACCCCGGCAACAACTGTAGCAGACAATGAGCTGTTTAATCAATCTCACCTGGCACGTTCCAGCACAGCTAATACATACATTTCACAGCTTTAAAAATTCATTTACTGAAAATGCAGCAACGGGTCTTCTGCACTATATATACACTATAGAAATCTAGTCATAAGAAACGCAATTTCTAACATGTAGTCACGGGGTACACTTGTAGCATGCAAAATAAATTCCTAAAATTTTACTTGTAGGCTGTATTTCAACGTTTTTCATTAACTTCTGTACATGGATTCTCATTAATAAATGACTGAGCGAAAATACTGAATATGAACAGTATGAATTGAAAAAGAAAATTTCATGCGTACATAAAAAAGACCAACTGCACAAAACAATTGGAAATACAGTCTTAAAGGCGGTGCTTTGTTTTTTGCATGCTGATTAATTTGTTCCACTGACTGCTGGAATGAGTCTGATTTCGCTGCGGCATCAACGTGCAACACACCCGAATCACCCTCCCTAATCCTGTAATCTGACGGGGACACGATAAAAGCAGGGAAGCTTTCTAGACACACTGGGAGTTTCACACCATTATTTATGTTATGGTCTTCCCGAGGGCTCTGGAGGACCATTCAAAGATCATTTCAGATCATTTTCAATAAAGCTCTGAAGGAGCAAAGATGTTATCATATGATAGATTATGGAACTGCTCCTCACTTTTGGACTGTTGAACCAATACTGGACCGTGACGAAAGCACTTCTAAATAGCGTAAGCAAACATCCAGTGGCTGATATAGGCAAAGTACGGCACTATAAGCTAACACACTCTGGGTGAAACCATGTTGATGGTTGTTTTTAATAATTTACTCGTTGCTTAGCAGCTACTCTTTCTCAAAAAGACTTAATACCTCATACTCTTCCAGTTCACCCACTTATGCAGCTGAATATTGGAAAAAAAATCAGATGAATCAGGTCACTCAAGAATACCTTTTAAGTTGTAGAATTTAGACCAGACCCTATTTCACGTCATTGTTATTCTGAAAATTAAAGTCCTTTTTTTCATTTATGAAGAATTTTCCATTTTCTCTTTGCAGGAACCAACCTTTTTCCTAATTCCAATTAAATGCAGAGGAACAGACAGACTAGATAATAAAGATTCAGTGCTTTTTTTTTCTGCATTTGGTAGCATCTGTTTTTCTGTTGTCTGGGGAAAAGAAACTATCACGTGACAGAAAGGCAGATTCAATTCACACATTAAAAACACAAGGTTAGCACTTGACACTACACTGGTGTACTTCAAGGCAATCTGTCTCTCGGAAACTATTTCTGATTCCTCTAACGGCTGCGTTTACTACAATCCCACCAGCAACTTTAAGGCACATTTTATACATATTCAGAATTTGGGTGCCAACTTCTGAGATGGGCTTTACAAAGCCGCATATGTGTTCAGCCTTCATCTTACACACCATGGACGGTCCCTGCCTGTCTGAAGAACACAGACCACTGTGTTTTCATCTGAAGACTTAAATAACTCAGACTAAATTATTTAACAGCACCTCTGAGAATAGGGGTCATGTAGCAAATCGAAAAATCAATGACTAGAAGCACACTAAGGTGCTAAAAAGGATTTTGACTCATTTCCTTTACGGGAATATCGGTGCCACACATTAGGAATTATTGCAGTATTCTTCAATATACCTAATTATCCTGTTTTATTACTACACATCAGAAAGACAGGCTATTTCAAGGTTAGGTCACAGTCTGACTGCTCCTTCTGTCTGCAGAAAGGACAACGTGAAATACAATAGGACACTAGGTGGTGTGGTCGTTAGAATATCTGCCTCAGCGTTACCTTTTCATAGGTTTGAGTACCCTTGGGCACAAGTGTTTCGTTAGCTTGGTGTATCTTAAATAAAACGAATGACAATAAGAGGAAGATAAGGCCTGTTAGAATGTAGATATATTAGCAGAACTGCCTACTATGTCACACAGCAGGACATGGTTAATTCGTTATCTGGTCAGAGACATGACCCATCACAAGGGTGGCTAATGGACACCTGTCCTGGAAGTCTCAAACATAAATGGTGACTCCAGCTGCACATCAGGCTAAAAATGAGGGCTGTTGATAAATCTGGGCAGACACATCATCTTATAATATAGAAATAATAAAGATAATCAACATTGTTGATCATTGATAACTAAAACACTTTGGTCACACTTAAATAGTTGTTGGTGACTAACTGTGTGCACAGTTTAGTTAAGCCACCAGTGACAAGTTTAAACGGGCCACTCAAAGCTTATGACAAAACAAAATGACATATGGCACTCCAGATTACAAGGGGACCACATCAGACAGGTGACTCGCAAAACTGCACATAATCGCCAGATTATCTAATTGGTTGCGGATGCCAAAAATAGAGCACACTTCGAGCTGATCCAGTTATGCACCTGCTCTCCTCTTCCTCGATGCCTCTTCTGTTCTCCTACTCAAAACAGCAACATCTGACACGACGATATAGTTTTGGAACAATGAACTACTCAAGATATGAGACTTTGTGCCATATGTCACCGTTCCCCCCTCCCCTTAATAATTAGAAATTCCTAACCTCGTCATGACCAGTCATAAGGTAACGCTGTTTACACACAAGTAGTTATTAACTAATATTCTTCTAAAGGAATCCAACAACACTTTTGGTGTGTGAAAGACATAAGGAAACAGCTACTATTCAGAGACCGTGTCGCCCTGCCAGAGGAGAGGTAACCTGTCATCCTGCGGTCACTTTCAGACGCGCACCTTGACATCTCCCCATCCCATACTTCCACTCCCGGTGCGTGCAGGAAACAATGTGCAAGTCAAAGGGGTTTGGAAACAACAACTATAAAAAAGCTTACCTCTTGGGAATGGATTGGGTTGCACCACATACAGGAAAGAATGGACCATGCGAAAGAGAAATCCTATGGGACCCGGCTCGTAATAGGCATGTGTTTCATAAACTCCGGAGGGAACAAACCCGAAATCCAAAGCCTCAGACTGTGAGTTCTGTGCCACAGCCTGGGGTTCAGAAGACATGAAGCCCAAACAGAAAAAAACGAGTAGCTCCACTTTCCCAACCATGACAGACAGGAGTCAGGTACACCAAATTAGGGGGGAAAAATCTGCTTCAAACACAACAAATAATGTGAGGAGGATAGTCTTGAGATGGCTTTTTAAAAAATTAACAGGAGTCTGTTCTGGTCTTAACGACACTAAAAAATTAAAAACCAATAAAATATTCCAAAAAGATGGGCAGCAAAGTTAAATCGCGCTGCTCAGGGATGGCAAACATCTCTCCCAGGTGGAGTTCTCGTCAGCAGGAGAGGCACAGCTGTTCATTCCGCTCCTCTGGGCTGAGAGTCCGAGTGCTGAGTGGATACGAGCCTCGCTGAGTGAATGTGCGCAGCGCTGTCGCTTCTGTGTGTCTCGGTGTGTGCGTGCATTTGACTGCATGTGTGCGCTACCCCTGGCAATCGAGGCACCGTTGAAGTCTCCACAGCCTTGAAAGGGTCTTGTCTGCCATTTCTGGTTGCAATGGGTGCTCCAGCAAGGGGTGTTACTGCCGTCGGGTGTACCTGGCGTGGGAAGCAGAAAAGTGGTCTCTCGGTGCCAGACAAAGCAAAAGGACCCACAATCTATTTTCACTAGCTTTTAAATCTTTCCAAACAAACAACACTAAGAGTATGTCAGATTGTTTTCCTCTACACTGTGACTTGCTGCTTAGCTTTCCATTTTTGGTTTTTGGCTGACCTGCACCATCCTCCCATTCTAACTTATCTTGTAAATTATGATTTTCATGTTCATGTTGTTTATTACACACCTCATTTAATAACTGAGGTCACACACAAAAACTACCATTTAACTTTCCTCTGTTTTTAATACAGGAACCTGACCAGAGTTACAAAATACCGCACACAATAGTTTGTTTCTGGTCTGGAAATCCACTTGTCTTCCGCATGTCACGGCTGAGACGGAACCACCAAGCCAAAACACAAGGAGCTCATTGACTAGCCACCTGATATCAAGTTACAGTATGATTCTAACATCCCAAAAGGTAGATACACACTAGGGGACTGGGGCATCTGGAAGACACACCCGGGTGTCGATACAATAGGAACAGTTACAGCATTTTCAGCCACTTAATGAAATGAACAAAAGACTAGTGATGATGGAACAGCATAACAGAAAAACACACAAGCTTTACAAAACCTGCGTCACCTGTTGGGAAAAGCAGTCACATAGTTATTTAAATGAGAATCTCCCTGAACTGTCAGCGAGTCCACCTGGACCGCATTGTAACTCAGAAAATTCATCATTACATTAACAGAAATTAGAAGAGGTTAATTTTGCATCCTCAGAGGTGGCTGTTTCAAAACATCTACATACTCCACCCCCCCTCCCCTCCAAAAAAAAAAAAAAACAAGATTGTGCACAAAAGGTCAGTCTTCAACTGAAAACTAGTAGCGGAAAATGAGTTACTGACCTTACTGGAATTAGTTTGCCATGATACAAAAAAATTTCTATGCATTTTGGAAGATCAACAAAGAAAAACAATGCTTGAGCACAATGCTTGAGAATGTAACAAAATTACAACAAGGAACACGGCGTAGGCTCAACCAAAAATACACAAAAGCTTAAAGCAAAACAGGCTTTCAAAGCCAGTTATTACAATCCAAGTTTATGGAATCAATTTGCTGAGGTGTATAATTTAAATACCTTTAGACAGCCCCATGTTTCTCATTGGCTACACATTGATACTACAGTTCTCCATGTTCCATGTATGACTGTCATACTCCAGTATGTTCAGAAGAAACTTGTAAAGGAAATATGTCAACCATATACAACAAGACAACAGGTCCTGCCCAGTTAAAGTTGCAGGAAAAAATATACAAATATATATACACGACATTTTATAAATGGGCTTCGTTTGCTTGAATATACAAGACCGCTGAGAAAATTAATCAGAATGTGATGCATTGGCTAAAAAACTGACACTCTTACCACCATGGGATGGATGCCAGCATGCCATTGATCCCGTGCCTCAGAGGAATTGAAATATTGCAAATGGCTGTACACTGTAACCTCAGTGATTTACAAAGATTTTACCAGTGGCGCTCACCCTACCGACTTGTACAAAGAGGGGTGTAACTGACAACAACAGTAAGCTCCAAGCAACAGCTCTTTGATCTCTCACTCTGGGGAGTCTGAGTGCCGTTACACACAACGGCCTGGAGACTGGGAACAGACGGCCCAGCATGAGCTCAGCCATCTTTACCCCACTGTGAAATGCAGTTAATAAAGCGCATGATCTGAGTCACTTCATTTTCCAAAAGGAGACCGTGTCCCTGTGGATCTTCAAAATGGACCTACTAGCAACACGACAATAAGGAGTCTTTAGTCACTGCTCAATAAAACACTAGCAGTCTATTCAAACGATCTTCTTGCTGTGAGTCACACGGTGTCATGCCCTATATTAGCTGCATCCAGCTACTTTTTTGGCTCTGAGACACTGTTAAATTCAAAGGCTTGTGGCTTTTGGTCAGGTAAATAAGTTTTTGTAGAGAGTCGATTTGTCTTTGAGTGGTCAAGCAGCTTTGCTTATTTGATGATCCTTTTAGGTATATTAACAGACTGCGCCTCTTGATAGAACATGGTTGCAGTTTATCCCATTCATCGCAATAGTGGTGGGTGAGTCTATGACGTGAAAAGGCGTTAATTAAAGACTTTGCTTTGGAGTCTGTCTGCCAGACTTTCACTGATAATAATATGACAAGTGAAAGGAATATGCGGGGGCTTAATCATTTATTGGACAATGACAACATGATTATTCCTCAATTTGTGGTTTACTCTGCCCTTCACATGATGGCCAGGTGAATTCAGCAGCTGAGAAATATGTTACAAAGGCCATGTCCTTAACCTTAATTTAAACGTATTTACCTCCAGGAGAAACTTTATAACTGAAGGCAGACTCTTCATTTTACTGCTGTTGTCTATAATACTGTAAGAAATTGTACTGAGCGGAAAAGCCTGAAGTAAAATCCATAAGAAAATCAAACTTACCAGTAGTAGTAAATAAAAGTGAGTTTCACTTAATAAAGCGACAAATGAGGCTTCAAAACCTGCAGTTTATAGGAGTATTCCAAACTACCAATCAATTCTATGATGGGTAGTTAGCAATACTCTCACCCACCACCACGGGGATTGAAGCCTCATTAGTCTCATCACAAGTTCCTGCTGCTTTCTCCTGCTGCACAAGTGCAATGGAAGAAGGGGACCTCCAAAGACAGAGATCATTATTTAGCAAACAGGGAACGTTCCCACAACGTCCAATAACGTTCTCATCAACGTTCTTCACGTTCCTGTAACGTACCTGTAACGTTCCCTGTTTGCTGAAGCCGCGCCGGAGAATATGGTATAAGAATAAACCAAATGGTAACAGGTGCCTTCCTGGTTGTTCAGGATAGTTATGCTGCATGATGCAGCCTGCATCGAAGAGTACAACTCACCTTAAACCTGAATTACATACATTTACATCGATTGTCAAATATGTCGATCGTCCATGTCATAATTCAACATTCTTGCGTCCAGAATGAAATCGTAGGGCGCTAGACGTACGTTGTAGTTAACTGATTGCCAAAACTCACGAATACTTCATCTGATGATGAAAGGAATTCCTTTCTGAAGTCACCTTTCAATTTGGTGCCTACAATGATTATTTTTGCTCCGACGTTATAAACATTTTGCTGAGTTAACATCTCTGAAACGTCGACAGAAATTAGACACGGCATCAAATTTTCAAATGTTTAATTTTTAACGTTCTGTAGAGATTATACAGAGCGCACCAAGCAAGTATGAAATAAATAATATTTATACGAGCCTATTACCGTTATAACCCTGCACGGAGGACAATTCATTTACCTTAAAATGAAAAAAGCGAAAAAACGGCGTCTCCTTTAAGAATATTTTAGAATTATGATGGCGCCGCAAAGTAAGGGCGGCAACGTTGCACATTTCAAAACGCACCCACATTAAAATGCCATTTCAAAAGCAGAAAGTCCAACATGCCACCACAAACAGAAAGCAAAAGTGAAACAAGAGTAATATTCCATTAACACGTACAAGATGTCGGTCAGACAATAATAATAATCAGAATTCATTGCAAACTCCAACTCATTTAACTGATTGTATATGATGCTGGGATACTGGCGTGCACCATTCATAAGAAATCAACCGAAACCAAGCAAAATCGTGCATTTCACAGCTAATGTAAGGAAAACTCATAGATTATCTTGAACTCAACTAGGAATATACAACTTCATTGGCTGTGGCCTGAGCGTTAAGTCTGATGCATTGCACGGCAGGCCTTTTTCGGAGAAAGAATTAACATTGAATTTTTAAAAAATATTCTTGATCGAGTTTCATAAGCCATACCCCATACGTGAGGAATGGCTTTTATGGCATTATTCAAAAATCTCGGGGATGAGCCACCAGCTGTCGTTTGTTTGATTGATGCCACTAATGATTTCAAATTCACATTTTTATTTTCAACACAACTACAAACCTGTGGTAGCAGTATTTTACCATGATTGTATGTTCTTTGAATGATTTTTAAGTGAAAATAGAAATTTTCAGAGACTGGTTTTCAAAACATGCAGTCGAAAAAATCACTAACTGGCCATTTGTCCTTTGAAGACCTTTGAACACAGACCATTGTAGGCATAAGCCTTAGCTATGTAAATGTCATATATCCATTCACAAATCTCTTAGTTTGACAAATAGGCAGTTATTCCTTTTGTATGACACTCTGTTCCATTGTCTTTACCTGTGTGTTAATAAATATAAATGAGCTTCATCTGAGACAGTTCACCTCCAAGCCTTGGGCACCGATGTACCCCCATAGTATCACAGATGTTTTCTTTTGCACCTTTCGTTGAAAACAATCTGGATGGTCTTTTTCCTCTGTCCCAAAAACAAGCTGAAATGTGGACTCATCTGACCACAGCACACAGTCTTTTGGTCCATCTGAGATGAGCTCTTGCTCAGAGAACTCGGAGGCATTTCTGCATAGAACTGATGTATGGCTTCCTCCTTACGTAAGAGTTTCAGGTTGCATTTCTGGATGCAGTGGAGGACTCTGGTATGTGGCAACGGTTTTATGAAGTACCCCCGATCCCATGTGGCTATATTTGTCACAGTAGAATGATGGGTTCTCAGGCACTGCCATCTGATGGATCAAAAGGCACACACATTCAATAGTGGCTTCCGACCTTGCCCTTTACACACAGATGTCTCTGGATTCCCTGAATCTTTTCATGATATTATGTACTGTAGATTTTGGAAGACCTAAATTCTCTGCAATCGTGCATTGAAAAGAGCTCCGTTTGAACCGACTAACAATTCCCTCTCAGATTTTGGCACAAAGAAGTGAACCACAACCCACTCTTGCTTACAGAGACTGAGCCTCTGGTGGATGCTACTTTTATACCCAGCCGTGATACCTCACCAGTTAGCCTGCTTACTGTGGTATCTTCCAAACCAGTGTTACTTGAAGTCTGTAAACCTATGTCTTATTTTAACTCTGTCCCAACTTTTATTGAGTGTGTTGCAGGCATCACATTCTGACTTTGCTTATATTTACAAAATACAATTGATTTGGTCTGTAAAAATATTGAAAATCTTTTCTATGTAGTTTTGTCAGTTAAAGGTTCAAGTGAATTAACAAATCACACTTTTTGTTTTTATTGCATTTTGAAAAATATCCTAGCTTTTCTGGAAATGGGGTTTGTAAAAAAATCATCACTTCTGTACAACACAAATAAAATTAGAAAATTACATTTCCATCAGGAACATAGCAGGTAATTCAAACAGTTTATAAGGCATGAAACACCATTGACATTGCCAATCTAAAGGCATATACAGAAACATTTGCTTCTGTAAAATGGGATGTGTCCCAAGAAATATTCCAGAAGCTGCGTAAAAAATGACCCTATTCTCCCCTGACATTCAAGTAATAAGAAAAATGTTTCAACCATTAATCAAATGCTTAAAGTATGAACGGCTAGTCTTCCATAGATTGCCTCCCTACATGTTTCATGGTTTCTCAGTTTGTAATTCTGTCATTATGCAATTCTATTATTCTATTTCAAACTTGTTGCACCAGCTCTAGAAGTCACAAGACACTTTTCACTATGTTTACCTCTGTATAAAGAAAATAAATTGAACTTGAAACAATCTCAATATCAAATTAAGTACGAAGCAAGATTTCCCTCTCCTTTAAATCCAATAAATCTCCTTAATTACAGAGTTATAAAATGTCTTATTTTGTTCTGCTCCTTGTTGCATCAACTAACATAAAAGGCTTGGTAAGATCTCATCAGGAGATAAAATCATTTAATTTAAAATTCGATAACAGCGCAGTGAACAATAAAAAAAAATCAAGATAGTGGTTTTGCTTAATGTTCTGTGTAATTAAATAATGAATGCATTGTTCTTTTACTGAGATTTTTATTTTCCATATATTTGGATAAAGATTAAGTGAAAAATGGCATACTCAGAGAAATTTGAAGACTTAGCCACTCAAAAATGAATTTTTTTTTTTTTTTTGCTTGGTTTCAACTCCAAATATAGCATTTTGCATTGTCCCTAAACAATAACTGATAAAAGGGCAAAAATCTGGGAAAGAGGACAAACAAAAATATATAATTTAACATATAGTAATCTTAAATTAGATCACATCCAGCCAGATTCATTACAGCACTGAAATGTTTAAGCTTGCTTAGTGCTTTGAAAAGGTAGCCCTGTTGCTTCGCACATCCAGGGATGGGGTTCGAATTTCACCTTTTTTTCCTGTTTGGACTTTGCAAGTTATCCGGGTGTACCACGGGTTTCTTCTTGGAGTCAAAAGGCATCCCTTCATTCTGTTTGATATCACTAAATTGCCTGCAGTGCATATGCACTGACATGGACTGGCATCCTGTCCAGGGTGTAACCCAGACTTGTACCCTGTACTGCCTGGGATTGGGTTCAGTTCCCCACTGGTACATGATTCTGATCAGGAGATGTGGTTGGAAGATTGACGGAAATTTCTTTTCCGTTCGTATTTATCCATTAAATAGCACACTCATTTATGACTTAGCAGTTTCATCCTTTGTTATCTGCATGTGGCCTTTATCATTATGAAGAGGGAAGCCCAAGGATGCAGAAAGATTTTGGAGACTCAGGATAACTCCTCAGTTTAGGAAACAAGGCATCTGAAGATTAAAGACTAATATTAAACTTCAAAAACATTTCAAACAGCATCACATTCTTTTCACATTGTAGGCCAGTGGAGTCACTTTGAAATCTCACAAACACTAGCTTCCGTTCTACTGATGATTTTTGTCCTGCGTTCATTATTTTACTATACCACACTCCAAGTTGTCCTTCTGATTATTAGTGATAATACAGCACGTCGTGCCTTGAGCTGCACATTTAACAGTGAAACCCAGATACCGATGGCTTGATATTGAGAGGAATGTCATTTTAAGTACATTCATGAAACATTGCTTTATGAGAGTGTGGCCGATTGCTCTCTTTGATTTGCAGCTAAGACAACTCGACAAGCACGGAGACCATCTTAAACCGCAAGGTCGGACGTCAAAGAAGAAAAATCTCGAGAGAAGTCAATTCAGCACAGCTGATTTCCTACAAACTCTTTCAAACTGAGTTGAGCTGAACATCAAATAACATAGACAGACGCAATAAGAGTAAGATGGCGGTGGGCCTTCCAGGAAGTGCCTGGCTGTGTCATTCCCTCTGTGCCAAATCCTGCAGACACCCTGGCAAATAGAGTTGAACCAAGAGCAGTGGCAGGCAAAAGCCATCCTTCTCCATGTCTCAGCCACACACATCCCGCTGAGGTCTACAAGCCCAGTCTTTTGGCCTCCTAAAAGGCATTACAACTTAAGTGAATGAGAAATGTTTTTGGGATCTTGGCACAAATGCATAACATAAACTATCCCTGCAACAACTGAATAAATAAATAACAGCATAACAAAAACCTTTTATTAACACACTCCCCCCCCCCAAGAAAAACATGAAGCATTTTATTTTTTTACAAATATGCTGATCTTTTGTCTTAAATGTAAAAACAAAATATTGAAACCATTACTGATATTGCTTACAACACATTATAAAGATACTTTGAAGGGTTCAAAATTGTTCCATGCAATGCTATTTGATACACCACCCAAATTGTTAAAATATTATGGTCAATAACAGACCTCATTCTAAACATTATTCCATTATTAATATGCAATGAAGGTAAACATTTCTGCCAGTAAAATGTTGTAAATGCTCTAATGGACATGTTTACATAGTATTTGGATAGTTGCTTAGAAATAATTACTTCGCAATCCAAAGTCATTGCATGTCATGCCCTTTAATTGCATGTTTAAGTAAAACCTTTGTGTGTTTAATCTGTAAACCCAATTAGTTTTGCTCTAGGACTATTTAAACGGGGAGAGAGTAAAGAACAAAATCATGATTTTTCAGATTAAAAACCTGGTGTCTCACAACCCTGAAGAGAATAAGTGGTAAGATGGACTAATGGAAAACTTGGGATTTGCAGATTCTAAAAGTTAAAAGTGAATTAATGTCATGAAATGTCCTTCTGCATCTCTTGCGAATTTTGTTTGCAAATACAAAAAAAAAAAAAAAAACACCATACAGGGAAACAGTTCTACACCAGTTTCACATAAATGTGCATTTTCTTCAAAGCTTATCAAACTCCTATTTCATTACAATCAGCAAAACTGTAAGCATGTTTAGGCTACTCCAGTCTCAAAATACACTCCTAAGGAAATGTTCAGTAAATTATTTGTTCATGAGTGACACAAACACAACACTGAAGAGTTCAGTGGGGTCTATGTAGAGAAATGGTCCTACATGTTAGAAAGACTGAATCTTAAGACAGCATGGTACATCAGTGCAAGATTCAAAGCAAATTCAAATGTGCTTAAAATCAAATATTACACAACAATGCAGCTGAAATCAATTTTCAAATAAACAGTGAAATCTGCTCAGTATATGCAACGTTTCCTGGACTTGTTACATTGTTTTATGAAGTTTACAGTGTATGTATAGAAAATCATGAAGTAAACGCAGAATAAACAGCTTAACATGGTGATGCCATCAAACTGTTTACTCAATGGGTTAGTTCATATTCTTCTGGGTTTTAGCTTTGAAAATGTCCAAAGCCTTTAAGGATTATCAGCTGTAACATATTACCTAGCTTGACTACAATCAAAACTCATAGAGGCTGCTTGCAATGCGACTATTTTATGGTTGTGAAATGTAAAAAGCAAGAAAGAGAAAAAATATCAATGTGAGAGGGCCATTTTACAACGGCAAGGGTGAAGAGTGAAATTAATGAGTGTTATCACACTCACAGGTTCATACTTCAAAGCCTTTTGATAAGTGAGGCTGGGCGAATTCAGAGTGATACACCCCTTCTCTCTCCAACATAAAGGAATGCACGTTTCATCTTGAAGTGTCCTAGGCACATTCCTTGGAGCACAGACCTTCGGAGGAACAGTTGAAAAGGCTGCGGAGACCTTCATTCCTATGTGTAAGCAGCCCGATGGTGAGGTTAAGTAGGCCCCTCCCACCACTTTCACGGGGGGACTGGAGGGCCCTCCTCCACCGGGCTCTTCCATTGGCCATCCAGTGCGGACAGATTTTGGGTTGGTTTGAGGTGGGGGGGGCGGTGGAAAGAAAGGTTTTTACGATTCTTTCAGTCAGCAATAAATTATACGCATCTTCAATAAATACTCAAGTGCCTCTCGTTTTGGCAAGGAACGTTTTTGGCAGTGTTTCCTACACCAGGCTGCATCCCCTGTGTGGATTCTAAGAGGAACGCAGAGAAGGCTAGTCAATACGGTTTCCACATATTGTGAAGCGGTCTATTTCCAACAGATCCTTTTTGGGGGCTCTGTGCTTGAGCTCGGAGCCATCCTGAGTTATGTCTTTCTCCTCGGTTTCATCTGGCGTTGTCAGGAACTGATCTGAGTCACTTTTGGGGAGCTCAGGGACTGGATTCTCTTCCCGGTGGATTGGCTGGCTGGTGATGGAGGCAGACACAGTTTCTTCTCTGAGATCACCTAGGAAAAAACAAGGAAGCGGCCATTACAACTGGGTCTCCAAAAGCAAAGGTGCAGAATTACCTGAAATCAACTGCGAAAGTACAGACTAAAACATTTCACAGATTCATAGTTCCATGTTTCCGCAGCCGTTTCAGGCTTCCAGACAGCCTGAATATAATCATCAGAAACGGAATAGCAAATCACTTGCCAAACAGAGAAGCTTAACGCTAGCATCAGTCCAAAGAAATGAAAAGCTGCTTTGAGGCGTGCGTGTGACTTGGATGATTTTGAATATGAACGTTGTCTGTAATGGAAGACTGAGATACAAGTTCTGAGTGATGTTGTGAGCCGTGCAATGATAATTACTAGAGTAAGAGAGACACTGGGGGAAAATGTACAAGTGCAGGCAGTTCAGGGGTTTTGTCTGCATAAAACAAAAAGGTAAAAAAAAAAAACAAAAAAAAAAAAAAAAAAAACAAAAAAAAAACTATGTTCAGAATATCTTTTGTATTGGTGCAGAGCTTTAAACACTTTTCTCTGCCACATCAACTTAAACTCATCCACAGTGCTGTGTGTTGCTGAACGCCTGATCGGCATATGCCCTTTATTGAGAGGATCTGAAGGCACAGGAGCTGTAGGTACATGACATTAGACCTGGGGGCTGTTTCGGCCATACCTGGGGTTGGGGGAAGCAAGAAGCCAGGGCGGGGCAGGGGACACAAAGAGCAAGGATTGGCCAAACCAGCAGGCTGTTCTGTCCTGGATGGCTGAGGGGTATCAAGGGCCCCAGGCCCTGAGGCAGAGACAAGGAGACAGAGTGCAGTGCAGGCACAGAGAGCGGGGCCCCAGTGCCATCCCACACCACAGCGGTGACTGGGTATTAACACAGCCAGATAGCAAACACTGACGGGAAACAGAAGCACGGACAGGACTGCCTGCCATATCTGGGGCTGGAGACGGCTCAAACAAACGGCAACATAGGCCAGGAGAACAAACAACAATAAGGGGTGGCAGTAACAAAACATCAGCTGCCAGCTGAACACACAAGCAGACAAGCAAGGGCTCAAACCTGGGAGGCAAATATTCTTTAACTGTATTTTTAGTGCGATGTAAATGTTCATCGATTATGCAGAATCAAAAGTGCATTTCAATGTTACCAAGGCATTTCATATCACCTATGAATCTAGTGATTCAACAGTCATGCCTTCTGCTGAAATACAGCTCGGTTTGTTCAGTCACGTGATCATTCGTGATGCGGAAGGAAGTTGTAAATTTTTACTGTCCTATTTTGACTGAAAATGTGAAATCAGGATTTTAAAAACAAAGACATAAAATTCTGCAAGCGCTTGCTCTTCAGTAGAATTTAACTTTGGTAGATTTCACATCCATCGAATCGCCTTTTTATACAATAAGACATCTTTGCACGTTCATCCATGTCACACAGTTGAAGACATGCAGTTAGGCTTAGCAGCATCGCGAAACCGCACATACTGCATGACTGTACATGCGCCTTGTGATGGACTGACATCCCATCCAGGGTGTACCCCAGCCTTTTGGCCTGTGCTGCCTGGGAGAGCCCACCCAAAAAAAAAAAAAAAAAAATCAAGACCAAAACAGAAGATGGATGGATGGACTGATCAAGTCATATGAAAAACTGCGATGAAAAGAAAATCCTGACTAGTTTGGCTGCTGTTGAGGATGGTTTTGACAGCGATGACATAGTGGCAGTGAAACCACACGCATTTCCCCCCATTTTCACTGTTCATGGCCCTCGTAAAGCTGCTAAATACGGCAAAAATCTGACTTGCTGGTACTTACCACAATTATAACATTTAACACTGATTGTATGTATGATAATCAAATCATAGAATGCGGCTTCTTAAATACTGAAATCAAAACAATTTCATGTTCGAATGCGTTTTATGCAAGGTTAAAATGCATAATGATTTTACTATTCTGTCATATTCTAAATACAACTAAGTGTGAATTCCACACGATTTTGTGGAAAGCACCTCAGTTTTCTGCAAGTGTCATTTATATGATTGAATATTCCATTCAGCATTTGTTGGGTGGGAGGGTGGGTTAACTGAAAATTCCAGAACAAACTGTGTGCTGATACAAAGCAGGTCCAGTGTACAGGACTGTGACTAGCATGACTGTGGGTCAGAAAGGTGGAACCACACCCTCACGAGTACAGTCCTGTCCATCACCCTGCTTCCTGGTTTCCAGTACAGACACGGCACCCAGTGACAAACAGGGGTACCTGACCCAGTTTTCAGACTTTTTAAATGATCATCAGGCGACCACCAGGAAATGATTCTGACAACCAGTGGAAGCGCCCAACACAGTACAGTGTCATTTGCACACCCTGAGTGCAGTGTCACTTTAAGGAGCAACACAAAACCTCAGGTGTGGATTGAGGAAACACATCACATCTGATTCACCTCCATATTGGGGGGCACAGATTTAAGGTCCTCATCACTGTGAAATACTGTACATAGAAGGTCCTGTGTCTGCATAAAGTGAATCTTGTGTAGTACAGCAACAGTATGAAGTAAACATCTGTACAATCCTGAACACATGCACTCTCTTATAATGGCCTGCTCATGTGATCACACATATCGTGTACACCTGCCTTGTTTGCATATTGTCTATTTATTGTCTGGGAACCCTACTGTATCAGTACTGAGCACTATTGTAAGCCAAAGTCAAAATCCTTGTATATATCAGCTGACTTGACAAAATAAAACATGATTCGAATACAAGGTTCCACCTGAGAAGCATGGATTCAATAAAATAGAAATGAGTCTTTGACTGCAATGCCCCCAACTTTTCCCATGAAATTAACAGGAACTTGTACTACTGCAATAAAGCACTAAAAAGGCACAATTATCTATTAAACCCCACTCTGGTATTTCTAAATGACAATTGTTGTGTGCCAAAAGAGACCCATTTCACCATTTTATGACAAAGATGTGTACGATGGCATCACTGGTTACTGTGTGACTCCCATTTAAAAACAGACAGAAATCAGTCTGAATATGGCCTTCCTTGATTAAAGTGCTAAGAATTACATAGATCGGCTCAGGTTGATGGAAAGTTAAGGGTTACTCAAATATCTAGGACCTTCTTGAACCACGATCAGAAATTTTGCAAGACTGACGATCTCAAAAAATATATGAATCGCCACCTCTTATAAATTCTGTTAAGCAAGACTTCATAAATATTAATTTACCATAACACCTTCACATCCTGAAAGATTAAAAAAACCAAACTGCCATTGTCAATAAAAAAAACTGCCGCATATTGAAGTGATTTACACCATTTACTTGCACTCTACATTAAAATCTTAACTACAGAGAGAGTTTCATCAGTCGATTACATTAAGCATAGCCAGAGAGTGAGTGGGTGCCTGATCTCCTGACCACTGGCAGGGAAAGGTTTTAAGATCCTCTGCTAGAGTATTTAACTTGGCCAGACAGCAATTTGTGAGGCTCCTACCTGGGGGGGCTGTGAACCTGCTCCTGCTGGCCTTGCTGGACGTTCTCCCAGGAGTGGCTGCCGGTGGGGCCTGGAAGAGCTTCTCCTCCATGTTGGCCTCCTTAACGTACAGACAGGACCTCCCCAGCAGCACTATGCTGTTGAGCACTTTGAGGGTAATCAGCCTGTGGGCAGACAGATGGCCTGGTGAGCTAACACACCCCAGCTGGGAGAGTCCCGTTTGGGTCAGCACTTCTTCTGCTCATGAGAAGACAACACTTCCTACATGTGAAAGGAAACCAGGTAAATCTCAGCAATGAACAAACACTTGGAATCAAACAATTAATTTTTCCAACTCTGAATGCCAACTTTTGAAAACAGAATGCCCCCCCCCGCCGTAAGCTACAAGTGAGGCTAGCAGTAAAGTTTGCGCACTTACATTTCAACCATAACTTACTACCACTGCCTTCTGAAACAACGCACTGGCAAGCGCAACAAGCACCACCACACTCCACAGCAGAAGCCGTTAGAATAGATAAGGTCATCCCTGCTTCAGATAAAGCCCTATCAATGGCACTATCACCCCCACAAGACCAGCGGTTTTTAGGTTTACTCTCCGGAGCCGTGATAATTTAAAATCGTATGAAAGTGGGACAGATGTGCTGATACTCGCGCGTTACGAGGCCCGAATAATAATCCCAGCTTCCCTCGTCAGCCTGCAGTAATGAATCCAGAAGGCCATGCAGTAGGGAACAGCGCCGGGGAGAGCGGCCAGCTCTCACTTCTGAAGACATTTTCTACTGACTTGGTGCTGCTGCTATGCCCCAACCCAACTCCACATGGCATTCCAACATGGTGTGTTATAATCCTTTATGTAGAATTCCTACCGCAGACCTCACCCCGCTATTTTTGTATTCCACTCAACCTTACATATTCAAAAGCCTGAAGATATGACAGCTCTTCATTAAGCTCATAAAAACAGAACCGTTGTGCTGATGCAGATGTTTAAATCTGCTTATTGAAATATACTGCTGCCGAAACTTATAGCAAAGCGCAGAATTCATCAAAAATAAGATGTCTGACTTCAGTGGGGGAATAGCCTCATTAAAAAGATCATTTTGCAGACCAATGATGGCTAACCCCATCTATTAATTATAAGAGACTTTGATTGAACAGACATCATTATTAGGGGCCTGAAGACTCAGCGTAACAAACAAGATCTTCGCAGCTCTCCAGAGAACTAATCAATATAATCCAACACAGACATCTCCACAATGCAAAGATGTTCACAGCAGCTTTTCAACGATCCCATCGTTATTCATGGGCTACGGTGACCAAACATGAGAGGAACACTGCAGGAATAACAATAGCAGAAAGCTGCATCATATAAGCAATATCTGTTTGCAATGGGCTGGTTTCATTGCTCTTGTATCTCCATACTATCAAGGCCCCTGACATAAAGGCTCTTGAACACTTTCTACATGGTTATTGGGCATATGATTCATTAATTATGACAGTAAACTTGGAAAAATACCCCATAAGAAAGGCCTTTAATAAAGAGATACACAGTGACAGGAAAGCATTCAAGACTCAATGTGTTCTTACCTGTCCTGAACATTTTAAGCTTTAAGAAAACAAAGACAGAACCATCAAAATGTTTTACTAAAGGACACCTTTCCCATGGCTGTAGAAAACTGAAGGATAATACTCTGTTATATTCAGAAACTTGGCAAAAAAGTTCTACATCAGTAGGTGCAAATTCCTTTATCAGTATTCGTTAGGTTCAAATACTATGGTATCCATGGATACGGTCATACAGCACGTCTTACCCCAGGTAGAAGAGGAGCACACACACATACGAGAGGGACCCCTGGACTTTCACAGAGCTTGTCACCACCCGGATCAGCTGTTGTGGGGAGACCGTACATTCCTGACACTCTGCAATGCTCAGCTGACGTAAGTAGTCACACGCAATTTGAGCAGTGCTTTCAATCCCAAAGCAGCACAGTACAATGAAAAATTCCAACTTCATATTCAAAGTTAAATCCTGAAAGAGCTTAAACCACTTTAAAATCAACTGTAATCTCATTAAAAGATAACTGCTTATATTAATACATTTAAAAATTTAGTTCCATAACGTGTATAACTTTGGACTGGCATCGCAGGCAGGGTGTCCCCAGTGCAGGGGCCGATGCCTCTTGGGACAGGCTCACCATGACTCAGCTCTGAATAGAAGGATGGATGCGGTGTGAATCGCTCCACGTGTACCTGAGTCTTTGCATCATTTCACAGGAAGCGGGTCACAAAGGCCTTAACGCTTAACTTTAAAAATGATTATAAACATCGCATGCCAGTACAAGAGCAGTAAAACAGTAAGGACAACCAGTCTACTGGAAAATGAGAAACTTACCAGTAGAGCCAGAGGAAGAGGAATGAAGCCCATTCTGCGAGAGACTGAATCGCTGTAGTCTGTGTATGCCTTAGGGTTCAGACACGGCACAGATTCAGTAGGGAACCGACGTCACGACAGCAGACACCGCCGGCGATTAAAACCACGGCTGCAAAGTTTTTCGGACTCACATTTTTTTGCCGACTGCTTACGAGGTCGAAAGCGAGGCTTGCCCTGTATTCGCTGTACACCTGGGGGACGTGACACAGGCAAGTGATTGATCTGTGGATTTCTGACAGTGACCATACAGCTCAGAAGGGGAAACCAGCGTGCATGTGCATTTCACACAACACTACGGTTTTGCTGTTCATCTTGACAGCACCAAACCTGAACGGTTTTCAGCCTTTACTAAGATAACACAACCAAGCAAAAACACAGCAAGCCTTCACAGCATAGCCCATTATTTTACCTTGGTGATGTTACAAATATACTTCTTTAGCATAAACCGGACACTTAATGTAAACTATTTAGCATCGCATTCAGAGGAATTTTTACTTGACAGAAGACAAGTATTAATTTTGTGTGTATGTTTGCCCTGCAACTAAGACAAAGGATAATGCAGTGTGACCGAGGGTGCTGCCAGATCATCTAGCATTTCTGTGCTGTCTTTAGATGCGGGATGTCCAAATTCGAAGCTGAGCCCTCTTGTGCTAACCTCCCGCTCAAACAATCGCCTGAGGTGGATAGCACAAGAGTCTAAAACAATCATGCTGAGAGGATGCTGATGTCCCCACTAGGCTTGATAACCTGAAGTGTGTGCCCCTGGCTGTACGACATACCCTACACATAGCTGCTCTCGATACCATATTCCCCCCCCCCCCCACTCGAATTCAACACCATTTTTCCTTGGAGAATTGCTTACATCAGCTGTGATGTCGTTGAACTTTGTAATGAAGGCGTGCTTCACGACATCAACAGCCATCTCCGAGGCAATCACCATGAAGACATCAGGAAACAAGACCCACAGGTGATCTAGGAGAAGACATGAACAAAACACAGGACTTGTACATTTTCTTGGTCACCGAAAGGCTATTTCTTTTTTGTTTAAACTACTGGTAACAGTAAAGCAAAAAAAAATATTTAGTCTAATTCAAACTGGTGCTTGACCTCTATTATAACATTTCCAAGAACAAACAAGACACCATGTGTGTGAAAGAACATCATTCTCTCATTGGACCAAACAAGTATCTCTTGCATACACAGAGCTGAAGTCCACAAGGGTGATGGTGGTGGGGGGTGGTGGTGGGGGAATCAGGAGAACATTTTGGTGGCTTGACTTGACTAATGTGCTAGGAATGGTTGTCATGACAATCTTTACCTGGATTCCAAGAGAACTGCTCCATGTTTCGGAGACAGACTATAAGAAGCAGTACATAATTCGTAAATCTCTCTTTGATGTCTGCAGAGGAAATACCGAAAGACATTCATTATATTTGCAAAAGAGAACAAATCTGAGTCAACTATCACACATGCATACATTCATCTAATTTCAATTCAATTTCAGTGCTCAAGAAGAATAAGATGTGTATCCCACCCTAGGACTGACTGAACCGGAGCCCACCGCCAGGAGCTTCTCCATCTCAACTTTTCTCAAACACACATGCATGTGGAACAAGGCGCTGGAATGCTCGCGAGAACAAAACTGTCAATCACTGCATAGGTCAACACGAACGACTGAATTCAGCTGTGAGAGTGAAGCACCCAAAAGGCAGATGATTCAGTGCCCTGTGCCTCCTCACAGAGACCCAGGAGGACAGGAGGCTGGACCCACACGCGGACCGCCGTGGAAGTAGTGCCGCATGTGGGCCCACGTTGGGAGGCCTGAATAGGGGCCAACAGCGGAGAGCCAAACTCACAACCTTCATTGTGAGGCCTCATTGCTACTCAGAGCCACATGAAGAATAAAATTATACACAGAAGCCAGCAAGAATTATATTGCAGCAAATTCATAAATATTAATATAGTAGCTGGTTTTTACATTATTGGCTCAAGAATATGAACTTCCAGATGTCTCAAAGTTTTACCAGCTAAGCAGTGTTAAGACAGTCAAGATTCTGGGCCTGCGGGAAAAGATCAGAACTCCTTAAGCTGAATCCTAGCCTCACACCTCCGAATTCAAAGCTGCATTCACTTCTAATTCGAAACTGTGAATACCCCATGCATACCGCCTGGGAATAATAAGAGGTGGGCTAATTAAAAGGCTATGTTGATGCTTAACATCCATCCAAGAATGGGGTGAGCTTTAAATTGGCTGCATAGGGTTTTCTGCACTGTCCTATCAAAGCACTTGGAGCAGCACGGATTACCATTTCAAAAGGACCTCCATTAGAGCCGAGCTTTAGCGGAATAAGCAGCACGTAACATGGGCCAGCCTGGTCTTTCAGAAGCACCAGCCAAGGAGAGACGTTCTCAGGTGAAACTTACCGCTGTTTGACATCTGGAACAGATTGTTCTTCTCAAACTTCTTGAAAACACTTCCTTTAATCTCAACAAACTGTGAAAATGAGCAACGTGCTCAAATGTGATTACAGGGCCAAGGTAATGACAGGCTTTGCTCCAAGATAATACACAGTAATTGTATAAAATCTGCAATGTGGAATTAAAAGATTTATTCCTGTCATGTGTTAAAATTATTTCCTGAATCCATTTTGACCCTGTTCCCTACTGGACAACAGAGACCTATTGCAGGTAATATTATGTTAATTTATGATATTCAGCTGAAAGAAAATATTAATTAAGCTTTTCAAGTTTAACTTGCATCTCAGAGTGCTCACATTGTTAGACATCATGATGGTGAGCAGGGACTTGTTGTGGGAATTGAAGGCCACGTTGAGCGTTGTTGCTTGGACCATGATGAGAATGGCATGCAGAACTGTGACAGATAGCTGAGGAAAACATCGCCTTCCACGCAGAACCCGACTGGGAACCACAACACTTACCAGGTAGGCTGTAAACCACAGCACCCACTGGCGTGGAAGGATACAGACATAAAGGACAGCCATGAAGAAATGGGGTATCAGTCCTATGTGAGCTCTCTTCTTCTCCTTGGGCTCTGTGGCAGTCCAGTAGAGGGCATCCAGGATGTCTTGGCCAAAAGATGAGAACAGGCGATCTGCTACCTATGCGTGGATTTGCACATGGGAAAACATTTGGGAATTGTACGGGTTTACATCCAAACTCAACAAAGCCAATGGAACCTTCTAGAAAACGAGGAGCGCAGTAGGGTACCTCCAGCATGTTGTAGATGATGTAGAGCTTGATGACCGACTGGCCTCGGATCAGGTGGTACATCATGGAGTAGTCCACGTAGTGCATCATCGAGTAGCAGATCACCATGATGAAGCCCTTCAGAACATCACACACCTGGGCGGGCTGCAGCAGACGTGAGCCACTGGAGGAAGAACGCATCCGTTAGCGTGGCAGGACAGAAGGCGAAAAATCGAAAAACAAACGAGTTCTGGCTGAAGAAGAATGCAATTCTTCACAGTATATTTCAGACAGAAGGCCTCATTTGTCACAGTGCAGAAGAGCTCAGCCCAAAAGACGCAAAGCAACACACTGCTGTCATCACCATTATACCATACTGCTTTGGTGAGTAAGACCACTTCTCACTTGCATTAGAATAACACAGAAATTGCACTAACATTCTGCCATTTTCAGGAAGCACGATACAACAGCAAGATGAGCTGGCAGCTATTGAATCAAAATAGTGGAAAAGGTTGAATCCATCAGGACTTCTTTAACCTGCAATCAAAGAAATGCTGCACCAAGCTGCAAACTACCAGGGACTGTGGGTACTAATTGCCAGTTTTCATCATCCTCATGATCACATCACACAGTTAGTGACATTGCTGGTTTAAGAAGATCCAGCATATTATACACTGCACAACAGTATTTAGTTAAATAAAATTCTAAGATCAGGATGCAGCATGCATATTAATTTATAAGTTTCCACTAATAGCCAACAACGGTGACATTTGACACTCAGAAAAAATTTTTGAAAGGGTGAAATTCAAAATAAACCAGGGAAGAACAGCAATCTTTTTTTTTATATACCAAAGTAGGTAAGTTTTAATGTGTAGACTTGAGGTACATACATACATAAGAGAGGAGAGCTGGAAAGACAACATAAATAAAGGTAAGAGGAGAGCGTAATCCACTTCATTCCCAGCCAGTGTATAATAATGAATTGGCCTGGACCGTCCCAAGAAGCTGGACTTAACTTCACAAGTTAAACTCATTATGATGTTTCAAAGCAAGACCAGTAACATAAGACGAATGATGAAAAACCACTTGAAAATCAGAGTTCCTCTCACAGAAGGAGTCAGGAATGCCCATGTTCAGAACATTATTGGGACAACATGTGTGGCCAATCGAGTAATATCACCGTTGAGCTCTTGAGGAAGGGGCACTGGATGCTCACTGACCCCAAATGTTCCTTACTTGTATGTGACTTTGGACAAAAGCATCTGCAAGATAAAATCAATGTAATTTTAACTTGATACCATGTTTTGCTAGTAACTCTTGAATTCAACCAAGATGGCAGAGGTTTGCGATGCCTGAATTCCAGTGTCCAAGCCAAAACATTAATTTAGGGTATGAACTGAGGATTTTAATTCCCAGAACATACCACCTCTGCTGACAGCAGATAAAGCCAATTTTCCTAAATTGCTTTTGGAGTGTTTCCAGTGCCATCTTGTGGCAGACTGGAGGAACACTCTCCTCTGATTTTAGGTTTTATGGAAAGGCCTAGGATGTCACAAGGTCTTCAGGTGCATGCTACAAGGTCCAAATTACTAGTAAATCCCATTAGTTCATTAGAAAGCATAGCAAGTGATTAAAAAGCAGTCTAGGGGTGGGGTAGGGAGAATTATCATAAGCAAAGGTACAGTCTCTTACATTATGTGCCAATATGAAGTGCTACCACAAAAAGGCAAGGCTCCCCCTTCAGGGTTTGGGTGGGACCGTGAATATGCACACTTTCTTCAAACCCCTAAAAACCTCAGGACTGAGAGTCATGACAATTATATTATAGGAAAAAATGGAGGTAACTGTGGCTTAGTGGTACAATGTCTGCCTCATACCTCCAGGGCTGGGGGTTCGAATAATCGCCTCTGCTCTGCATGTGAGGAGTTTGCATGTGTTCCCTGTGTCTCGCAGTCCAAAGGCATGCAACTATCATCTCTAAATTACCACTAGTAACTGTCTTTCCATCCAGGGTGTTCCCCAGCCTTGTGCCCTATGCTGCCTGGGACAGGTTCCAGGTGACTATGACCCAGAAAAGTACGTAGGTAGATGAATGGATGGAAAAATTTCTGAACTGCGTGCCTTGGTAGCCCACTAGGACGACGACTGGGGACTGATGACACAAACAGGTGCCAGACGAGTCTGATGCCCCCCGGTCACAACACTTCTCCAGTCCTAGGTCATCCAGCGCTCCTAACATAGTCTGAATGTTGCCATAAACCCAGGAGAGAATGCTAGACAGTCAGACACAGTAAGGAAGGAAACGAGGGAGATGGGACACAGCCTGGCCAGGAAGAGGCATTGTTTTTCTGATCTGAAATTGTGTCATGATGGAAGCCATCATCTGGGGCTGAAATCTAGGACTAAGCACAAGTCCTTGGATGACTAATTTGTGCCTGACAGATATTATATTACTGAAACAGATTATTCATCCTACTTCCACATAACAGTGCTTGAATTTATCAAATGCAGCAGAAGAAATTTGTACGTTCTCCTGCATATACATTTCTACTGAAACAAAAACACATTTTCTACCTTTCTTCTTCAATTTAGTTTCAGATTCACTCCAATTTCCAAATCCTCAGGTTTAGAATGCTGAGAACGTAACGTAATAACTGCACCATTGAAACAAAACAGAAAAGGTCAAATAATAAGGCAGTTATTCTTATTTTTAAAATGTCTTGCAAGCAAAGGTTACCGAGTTAGAAGCATAAACAAGTGGGCTCTTGACCAAATAACTGCCAGAATTGATAACTGAACAGTTAAGGCCAGATTAAAAAAAAACAAAACAAAGGCTTTCTCGTGAACATTCAGAAACGCCATCTAGTCGCGGACCAAAATCCAAACAACAGCTGCAGTGGTTTTATGTATGAGCTGTCATCGCTCAAAAATTTTCCATCCATTTAATTTCATCTTGAGCATTTATCACGTCGCCAGTTCACCTTGAAACGGTGCTGAAGAGTCTCCAGGGTTCAAGCCACCTGCTTTGTGCATTCAGCGCAAACCCATGAACATATCGACACGCAAAAATGTGCAACTACTGTAGCAAGTTGGTGAAAAACTGTAATCTTCCTGTGAATACAAGACCCTGGTTTACACTCTGCTGTGCATTTTGATGACACGGAGAATGGTTTATCTAGGGGATGGTGCCCCATGACAAGCCAAACCGGACAGAGAATGACAGGCACTCCATGAACCAGGAAGTCTGATGCTGCTAATGTATGATTAGTAAGGTTAATATGCTGGTTGACATGGGGTAGGAAGCAGGGGGGTGTGACTGTAAGGCTGTTAATGGTGGTGTGCGAGAGGGCAGTCAGCTCCGTTAGGCTTGACACACATGCACACCCCCCAGGACGCAGGCTGGAGCCAAAAGGTCACATTGCCGGACAGAGGTGGGGGGGGAGAGGGGCTGCCTCTTGAGTTAAAGTGAAGCCACTGCAGGGTACAGGCATCAGGGCAGACCGTCTACTCAGTGCACACCTCCTCATTTCGCAGAATGGGCATATATTTGCCCTAAAGGTAGGGAAAGCAGGAATAATATAATCAAAACCTGCCTTTGCCTTTCGGGCAACGTAGGGGCTAAACAGAACCCTTCGATATCCTCTATGAACCCAAGTTAAATTAAGCTAACATACCATAGGAAACATAACCTAGGACCACACTGGCTATTCATGGGTAACGCTGTCTCAGATGATCTAAAGCACACACTTATTTGACAATAGAGAAGACTCGTCTCATTTTACTACAAGGTATCAGGATGCAAATTTACAGCTAGACAGTAACTGGTTAATACTTAAATTAAGAGGAAGTGGAGGACTATGGGGATTGAAAGTGATATTTAAAATTAACTAGCCAACGGATCCAAGTTGCACCCTCAAAAGAGAAAGCCAGCCTGAATGGGGGTGTTTAGTTCGGGCGATCGGGGACAGGAGACCCTAGCGGAGGGCGGAGCTCACCTCAGTCCACAGCATGGCAGCGTGAGGAACCTGACGAGTGCCAGCAGCACCCGGAGAGGGAGCAGAGTGAACACGTACAAGAAGGCATCCAGGCACAGGAAGAAACCAAAGAACATCAGCTGGAGGGACAGAGAGAGGGGATGGCGTCAGTCTCACGGCAAGAGCAATCATTACCATCGTCCAGTGTGGAAAGGCTCCTGGCAAACCAAAATTAGACTTTTATTAGTGCTTATGACATGACGGGACATTTGGACAGAAATAGCAAATTACGCAATTCCAATAATCTTAGTCTTGAATTAAAATCGGCATACGGAACGTGATCAAAGTAATAGTTCACACTTCAAAGCCACATACGATACGGTTTGAAAAAGTAGTATTTGGGAGGTACCAAAATGCACAGCGGGGGCATGCCTTCAAGGACGGTGGCAACGTGTGCGTAAAAATGTTTCATGCCAAAAAGGAACACAGGTTTCTCTCTCTGACATAAAAAGTGCTGCTACTTCCCCTTTCCACAAGCTGAACATCAACTCTCCCATCTCCTCTTTTTTCTACAGAATGTGACACTTTTGCACATCACCTACGATCAAACAATCAGAAGGGAGCAAGCAAGTCCAAATAAACAGTATAAAAATACACTGTGTGACCTTTATGAAAGCGAATTAAAATGACATCAGCGTGAGGGAATAAATAGGCCTGCATACTTAAAATGACAGAAAAACTACACAATTTTGAAACTTCTAAACTACTGTTTTAAATTATATCCTTTCAAAACATAATTTAATGGAAATTAAATGGAAATTAACTGACATGAAACTGAAGTCTTGTTAATTCAGGTTCATTTTACTTATCTTGAAAGACATATTACAGTCTCAAGACCAGCTGAACTCAAACACAGTAAAATCTTAAAACTGAGGGAAAATAAATGCAAGAGACAAAGAGGAAGGAACAGTCGGCATACACGTTTACAAAACCAAAATGTATGACGAAATACCCCAAGTCATCAGCAGGAAGGAGGTCCCTACCTAGCCCACTAACCTGATTCAGTGAGGTCTGCACCTGGCTTACACCACTAACCTAATTCAGTGAGGTCTGCACCTGGCTTACACCACTAACCTGATTCAGTGAGGTCTGCACCTGGCTTTATACCTACAAAACATGCACAAATGATATTCCCCTTTCACACAGGTGTACTCTGCAAGAACTGTGGACTTGCCCACTGTGTTCACTCATGAAGTGTTCTTTAGAAAAAGCATCACTCTCAGTCCATGTAGACAGAATTCTTACTTATAGGAAAGGCTTGACTGTATATCTTCATGGTTCAATAAGAGAATCCTATATCCACACAACAGAAAATAGCATAATGACAGATTTCTCTAATTAATAACCATAGTTCATCTTACAGTTTTTCTCAATATGGGTAGTCCAACAAATCGGAGATACAAAAGCTGATTAGCAAAATCTTTTCAGAATTAGTTAATAGTGCCCACTAACTATGCAGCCATGGCCTATTATCATTGTCTAATTTTATGTAAAACCGTGGAACATACACAGAGCTTACTGAAAAGAGAAATGAAGCATTGGGACACTATCCCCCAACACAACAGTATCATTGTCTCCCTCTTGTAGTATTTCTAACTCGCTAGTAATAACTAAAATACAATGGCCAGTGAAGTGCAGAAGTGAAAGATAAAAGCGTGGACAAGAGTAATGTAACAGGGAAAATAAGCATTTATATCACAATGGATACCTAGCCACCCATGCTGAGGTAGCACATAGCTGCAGTGTGCACAAGAGAGAGACTCCAGGCAGACACACAGCCACCTAAACCTGCCCTTGCACTGGCACACAGCATAACAAGGGCAATGCAGTGGCTGCCTGTGCTCCATAACCTGGGGCCTCGGCTTGGCCGACCAGCCAGAGAGACTGTCCTATTTAATGGACAATCAGAGATACAGCTGAGAGATCATTCTGACAAGAGCCCATAACAAAACCATGTGTGTTTTCATACATGTGGAAATGGAAGCAAAGGTTCTCATTTACTCATAATAACCAACTGCATCTCCCTGATCTGTGGCTTCCAAAGCTGCATAGTGTGCACGTTTTGCGCTGTTCTTTAGCAAAATCCAGATTTTAAACTCTGGACTGCAAATATTTAAACAGTGTCAGGGGGCCTACCTTCTCCAGCTCTCGGGGGATCCTCAGACACGTGTACACTCTCTCCCTCCTCTCAGTGTACTTCGCTTCATTGTGTTCCAGAAAGTAGCCCCGTGTCAGCTCGGCGCTAATGAAACGAACCAAGGAAAGGTCTGCAATCAGAACAGAGGAGGAAAATTATCAAGGAGCTACTTTAGTGTTAGTAGAGAACCATCCTCAAACACACAAACCAGTAACACCCGTGCTCATAAATCTCATCCTCTATGCAAGTGTTGGAATAAAAAAAAAAAAAAAACATAATACCATGGCAAAATGCACCAACTTTATCAAAACATTTACATCATAACATTCCTAACACAGAGACCACTGTTAAGGCAAAACAGAATTCAGTGACAATGGGAGCACGCTGACCTAACGACTTTGTATGTCTCATTTAGGAGAAACATGGGGTCATATCAGTTGGGCGATACCATTATTAATGAAATCATAGGTGTCACTGATTTACTGAATTAGAAAATGCACGCGTTTAATTTTGCTCAAAATCAACATTATTATTTACATATGTATCTTTACAGTTAGCCTGACTGACATCAATTGCAGGAGATAAGTTAAGCATTGCACTGCCTGCCTGAGGTGGTAAGGATCAGTAGCTTATGAATATTACACATCAGACATGCCACGGCATTTTCTGGATTCAAAGTGGCTCAGTTGGCACCAAGTATGATTCTAGATGCATTCAAGGTTAATGATGATGAAGTGCTTTGGAGCTTTTATGCAGAGTTTTACTACCTTGGAATTCTCCCACGTGGCCTCATCAGTAGATCATAGACTATCCTTAGCATGTCTTTCCTTGTCCTACAATGCTGATATTTACTTGTATGGTTCTGAAGTTTAATAATTTTATAATAGAAATTCTTTACGGTGAACATTAATTTTTTCTTAAGATTTTTAATGAAAGATATGAATAACAGTTAGTGTCAATTTTAAAATAAGCCAGATAGGATTTTCCCTGCCAGTTTGAAGAACTAATTTAACTCAAATACATTGTTTCGTGCAGTGCAGTGAGCAAAAAAATCTCACTGCAAACATCAGAAAGGAGTATTAGGACAGCGAAAGCAGGTTAAAGGAGCATTCTCTCTGTGCCGAAAGCCAGCCAGGCCTGAGGAACCCAGAGGGTTGGTTCATCTGGACCAAGTACATTAAGTGACGCATTTTAAAATTCTGATCAATAGTCCACGAGCAAAACACCAAAGGAGGGACGTCATACAATTATACATTTGCACAATGTTTAATCTATGCTAAACAAATACACCTGAGCCTCAATGAAATATCAGGTCTGAACAGCCAGTCTGCACCCAGCATCCTTTACTCAGCCACTTAATTTGCTAATAGCAACAACTGCAGGCTATTTAGAAGATCTAAATGTTTTTAAACCTTTAACTGAAACCCACTTATGGTATTATATAAATCTATGAAGATATGCACTAAATGATATTTTTATTGCATTTAATATTAACATTTAAAAACATACTAGACAATGACTCATTTTTGTCAGTGTATCAATATGCTAGATCTGAAACTTCTTCCCATTTGCAGACCGTCCTAACTCAATGCCATTGATCGTCCTGCCAAATGCAGGTGCACTCGCATGCCTGTCCAAGCCAAGAACACAGCTTCAACCCCCCGTGTGGCACCTGAATCAGCAAAAGCTAGATTAGCGTCAAACTTCCACACACAGTGAAGTGTCTCACCTTCAGCAGTCAGCAAAGCCAGTCAACTAGTGTGAACATAAAGGTAACATCATGAAACCTTTATAAGAAATTACTGCTAGTCAGATATGGCCGGCAATGTTGAGGAAGTGATTCTATTAAAATAAATTAAAAAAAAAAAAAAAAAAGATTGAGTCACGTCTGCTAACAGCAGCCCATTAATGTGCCAATAAATATGGAGGATATCAGCAGATTGTTTAAAGCTAGCCACAAATGAAGGATTCTTAAATATTAAGAAACACTTGTTCACTTGTTATTGAACCCCTGTGTTTAAGGTGCAAGAAGAATCATAATCTAGAAATTATGTGAATACAACAGAAAACAGTGTTTGCCAACACTGGAAAAGCATGCGAACAAAACATTCCTCATACAACACAGCCTGTCCAACGTCACTAGTATTTCCTCATGCCAGAGACCACACATTTTGTGGCAGTGGGAACCTTGGCCAGTTTCGACATCCAGTTACTTCGGAAACAGCTGGCCAAAAAGGCAGAATAGAAAGGACACAGATGTTGTAAACTGGACAGATGAGACAAACATTGTAGACAAATAAAATAACCAATAATAAGGTAATAATTAAGCAGATAGATGAGTACATCTACTAAAATGTTTTTAATTGGAAAACACTGTATGGTTTGCAATCTATGAATAATACTGCATTTCTCTTGGAAATTTCCACCTTTTTTGCATATCCAACCTCCATTTGACTACACTCCCATCAGACCCCACGTTTCCTCCAGGGTGTGCCTCTTCACACTCCCTGTCCTGCCCGCTGGTCTGAGCTCAGTGCACAGACTCCATGTCCCCTTTAAGCAAGAACCCTGCCTTCCTGCTCAGTTCCTGACATTCAAGTTCACAGAGAACAGGCCACATCCTCCAACACCCAAAGCCATAACCACTACATCTGATGTACTGCCAAAGTGCATCCCTTTCCCAAATCTCTTATCCAGGTGAGGATCCCAGTATAGCTAAACACTCATTCAACCTTATTAAAAGCTTTTCAGTAAAGCATGTTCCCCGTGCTATATTATGTGTTTTTTTTCCCCAAGTTTTTCCTTTGTAGAGCTTCCTCAAACAAGGACATAAATGTATAGAACATATTGGGGACACAATGCAGTGGTATTAAACTGTGGACTTTCCAGAATGGCTGTCAAATAACGGGTCTGCACAGCGATGAACAGGCTTCCTAGTTGGCAGATCACAGCACGGAGTCCAAAATACATTTAAGAGTTCTTAGCTTTGCCTAGCGTTAGCATGCCCAGGGGCTTTGGGTAGCCAGTCAACCTTGGACCCCAGGGTTTTTTTTTTCCCCCTCCTTGCTAGGTAGTTTATTGCTTCCACTTCTCCATTGACTTCCACACTCTTTCCATTTTTTTGCCTGTCTTTCTTTCCAACATTTAGTATCCATGAAAGTAATAAGGTTACGTTCCTTGGGATAACCATACTGTTAAGGGCACTATATTTATAAAAACAAAATGAATATATAAGATTTTAGAGGTCACAAACATCGGGACCAACTACAATTAGTTAGTCTGATATGCGAACACAGCTGGATGTATTACATGGGCTCATGCCACAAAACAGACTGCCCACCCTTTGCCATGAATCAAACCCAAAGGATGCTGAAAAATCAACAGTCTTTCAATCTCTTATCTCTACCTTACACTTGCTTCCCGAGCTCCTTTTTCACGTGCAAACCGACCGACTCACTGCACACAAGATCGAGACTTTTCCGGAAAACCACTGGGAGATTTTCAGTTCGTTCTGACTTCTTGCAGCCTGACGACACTGGCAGGCAAGAAGCTCGGGATATTTTCTGCTCAGAACCCAAATGGGTGTGAACTCGTTCTGTATGCTTTGGTATCCGTTCCTGTCAGATAATGAATCATCATGCAAACTGAACAGTATACCTAAAGTGCTTATCACCCAAGCCGAGCTAACTATTTAACTGCCAGAATGAAAAATACCCCCCATTCAACATTTCTGCTTCTTAAAAGAAAAATATTTCTTCAAACTGTCTTTGGATTCTGATAAAATACTGTAAGTGAATAATTATTAGCTTATATCCAGCTGGGCTGTCTTAAAAAAAAAGAAACGTGGGTAACTGTACCTCATACACCAATGATGTGCACCTACCAGGAGGTGACTTAAACTAACCCCCCATGTAAAAGGTACTAAGTAAATAGCCAACAAACTTCTCATTTGATGCATTATTCAGACAACTGCTTTCCAGATGATGAACTCACATGTCATGTCAATATTGTTCCAACTTTTCATGTACACTTCTTTTTGCCTTATCCTAAATATTCTGCTGTCACACAGGGCAGTTAACATGCAGTATTAAGAGTGAAATTGGGCAGCGACAGCCTCAAGAAACCCAAAGAAAGTTGTGCATCTACAATTAAACTTAGAAAGTCTGCAGAATTGATACTTCACCAGCTGGGCCTAAATGCACAGAGAAGCATGAACAGAAATCAGGGCTCATTTGGTTGAACTCTCCATGCTTGTGGATGTGTGTAAAAGAAACAATTCCCTAAAATGAAGCTGCAGCTATAAACACCACACTAATCTCCAGAATTAATGAGAACGTTCTTTAACCACCCAGATGATCTTACGGCTATCCCCTATAGCATCATGTCATGATAATAAAGTAACTGTAATTATGAGCCTTTCTTGAGCATGAGAAGATGACAAGCAAGTATAACCAACATTTCACAGTACGTTTTATTTTTAATCTGACAGTAACAATTAGATGTAATGATTGAGTGCCAATGATTAAATCAGCCAGTTCTTGAGTATGCTCATGAATTACCACAACATGCAAGAATAGCAAAATTCTCACAATAGTTTATTCCATTATAATCACCATTCTCATCCTAACCAAGAGACCTTCAGCGATCAGGTCTACATGTCAGTTTTTGCCACTGCCTTGTCAGTCATCCCCAGCATCTTGGCACAGCCTACACATTCAGAAACCCTGCGGGTGCTGACGATACAAGGGGGTTAAGTTTGACTTAACAGAGTCATGATGCTAAGGAAAAGCACAACAGCTTTGTGCTTATATTTTTACAGATGATTTCACATTAGGTAAAATGTACAGAGCCGATAAACTAACCTGACAATGAGTATGTCAACGCCACACAGAATCCAGGCTATGGCGCTGAGTTGTGCTTTAAATTACAGGAAAACACCAATTTATATAGGATTGAAGAGTGTAAGGTAGAAAACGTTTTAATAATAATAATAATAATAATAATAATTCCCTGAGACACCCAGGCAGTAAGGGTCGATGTCAGGTGGAGACCACGGAGCTTCATTTTCACTCTCCCTAGCGAGACTAACGAAACGAGGCTGGAACAAAGACGAACTGTATATATATATTTAAATGATATTCAGAAATACCTGGCAGGTTCATAGCTCCATTATATCGCCGAGCTAAAGGGCTGCACCGTTAATAAATCTCTGAACTGAAAAGGCGCCAGCTAATACCTAGTTAGCTATAAAAATGTGTCAGCCACTCACTTTAAACGTTCGTCACGAAGCCTGCAGACGATAACAGGTGTGCAGGTGAATCAAAATGTACGCTTTCTGATATTTTCTTACGTTTATAACTCCTCCGTTCACGCCGTTAGCTGTCAAATACATTAGCTCTACTGTCACTGAGTTAGCATCGCTGCTCACCTGAGGGATTCCTCCGCTTATTATCCCTTTTGCCGGTATTTCTTCCATAAAATCCAAGGGTCTCCGTCACCTCCGACGTGCTTCTGTGCTTCTCGGGCCGCGATGTGCTGTTCACCGCCGGTTTCTCCTTTTCCTTGTCGTTATTTTCCGTCTCCTTCTCCTCTCCGAAGCCAGCCGCTACCGAATCCGCCATCTTCGCGCACTCGCCGAAAAGCGATAAACACATAAACGTCATTTCTCCACACGCAAAAAAAACAGAGCAGAACTACATATCCCATGATGCTCCTCCCTGCGTCTAGCCCAAATTTGTTACTATGGTAGCACCGAACAGGGCTGGACGGATATCACGTGACGTAAGTGCGCTAGCGTGTATTTTTCACCGCACCGGCTTTCCCCCAGAGAGACACACACACACACACACACACACACACCAGCTGAATCTGAAACACCCCGTCGAGACTGATTGGTTTACGACCAGACAACACTTTCAGCGTACATCTGCAGTTCATAGATTTGAAGTCGCGACAAAAAAAAAAAAAAAAAAAAAATGAATAACTGAGACTGGTACCAAATCGTAAATTTGCGTTATGTTAAGAGTGAGCTCAAACACAAAGCAGATCTGTCTCTCAGACGCGGTCCAATCTTGTCAGCTGCTTAACTCATATTCTTAGGATTCCATAATGAAGGTAGCATATAAAGTATTTTAGTGACGTGTAATAGCAATAAGGTTCTGAAAGTAATTATAGGTAATATTTTAGTGTTAATTAAGAAAAAAACCTTGGGGCGTAGCAATGGGGGTTCGACAACGAATACTGCTCCCCACCTAACGCTAGCGTTAACACATACCACCAGTTTTCACGAAGGCCAAAATGGTGACATGATGATAATCCAAGCATGAAGACAGTACCTATTCATTTTTGTCAAGGCTCACGACGTTAAAGCGGTAAACTGCAGCTGTACGAAAACGCCGCGCTGGAAGCGTCGTCTGGCCATAAACCAATCAGATTCGACAGGGGCGTTTCCGATTCGGTGGGGGCGTGTCTCTGGGGAAAAGCCGGTGCGGAAAACAATAACGCTGCGCCAGCCCGCAGTCACCATCTTGTGTGGAACGCAAGCTGCACAGCGATGGCTGAGTGTGAACCCCCTGCCAAACTTTCCCGATCGGCAAACACAAAAGGAGTGCAGTGCTTTGCAATAAATTGCCATTCATACAGAAACCAGAAGTCTAGAGAACAAGGTATCACCTTTCACAAGTAAGTAATACAAATTGTAGTTATAAAGTCTGTAGTAGGGAGTACGGATGTCCCGATCAAGTTTTCCCTTCCCGATCCTGCTTCAAGTCCTGTAATATTTTCTACCTGCCGACGCTGAGTCCCGATCCGATATTTGTATTTTCCTAAATATTTACAGCTGTACAAATTTCAAGATCATTACAGTTACTAAAACCAATCCAGTTTAGATTAGATTAGAT
>JAACJT020000042.1:1082562-1109349 GCA_009936485.2 Gymnarchus niloticus | reverse complement strand
ACCCCCTCTGCTACTTAACTGACCAGATCAATATCCCAGAAGTTTAATTGACTTGATGCTATACTCTAATTAAAAAGTGTTCCTTTAATTTTTTTGAGCAGTGTAAATTTGCAGATAACGTTAAAAAAAATACTCAAACTTTCAGGCAAGTCAATTAAGTTAATGTTGAGTGATTGAGTGCTCCTTGCTTCATGTAATATGGATTACAGAGTTATACATGAAAAGTATACATTAATATATAGTATAGACTAACAAGTATGTTAAGTGAGAAATTTAGAGTGACAATAAAATGACAAAAAACAGGCCTTACTTAGAGGATGTGCATTCCTGTTTGTTCACAAAAATATTTAGCAAAGTTAATTTTTTAAAATTCAGCTCAGTTTTATTTATATAGCACCTTTAAACAAGGAGCATTGTCACAAAGTGCTTGACATAATCCCAGGCCCAGGGTCCCCAGAGAGTAAGACAAGAGCGACAGTGGCAAGGAAGAACTCCCTCAGGAGGAAGAAACCTTGGGAGGAACCAGACTCCAGGTGGAAGCCCATGCTCCTCTGACCGGCACGGAGCAGGACAGGTTCTTTATTACAATACGGTTAAGAGTGAGTAACTATATGTATTGGATGAGGCAGTCAGGTGATCGAGCTGAGAGAAGATTCAGTGGCTCAGATAACGGCAAGCCGGTCAAGGTGGACACGTGATTTGGAGGGGGTCACTGTAGGCCAGCAGACAGTTTGGTGGGATTTCCCGAACCCGAACCTCCAAAAGGAACACCCCAGAAAGGGGGGGTGGGGATCACATCAAACGCATATGAAAGTGACTATAAACCCATTTGTGATACAACAGGACATTGCATTTTTACATTAATTCCTTTGTCTTCAGTTAGATTTTTCCTAGCCAAAATTTCTGAAATTCCCAGGTGTTGTCCTTAGGGGTGTCTAATTAGGTCTGTCTCCAGCTAACATTACAAGTCAGCTTTGAATGTAGGCTGGGTGATGCTGCTCTGCATCCACTAATACTGAGGCTGAGGTGAGGGCAGAGCTGAGCACAGTGCCCATGCTTCATTGTGTTGCAGGTGATTAAAGCCGGAGCCATAGAGGGTGGAATATTCATTTGCAAAGGTGAATTTTTACTGGTGTGGTGTGCTGTGGAAGATCTGCTCTCTCTAATTCTCTCCAAGGTCATGCAATGTGCACCGCGGGAAGGATTTTTAAGTGGTTGCAATACCTCATTCTGCATGACAGCACCACATCTCTAAACAATAATCAGTAAACATTACGTATTGTGTGGAAAATTTAGTGCTCATAATTAGTCTACTTATGTTGGTAACTTTACACATCATAATGAGAGCAGCGTACCACCCAACAAGGGGTTTTTCCAGATCAAAGAGTGTATTTCAAATGGCTTTTTAACACTACTAACAAATGGATAACGAAGTGATGGTCGCGTGAGCCTAAACTTACTCCAAACTCAGTCTGTAAGCACCTAAGTAATTATAGGGCTGGCTTCTAAAACCCTGATTAAACCTAATCGTTGGCAAAATCACCCTCTTAAAGTGAAAGCCCCATGAAAAATGAAATTGCAGATCAACTTGTGCCTTTGTTTCTGTGGGTGTTAGCAAAATTAGCCTGTTACAAATTCAATAAAGCAAAACATAGCTCCATTTCTACATCAAACATCCTAGTAGGCGATCAACTGCATGTGTAAATTTCATCTAACGTAGATCAGAGGATATAGGAACTTATTTCTTTAAAATACCATTACGCGGATCCTGTTGAAATTTAATAAATCAATCGAAAGTTACAAAGTATTATTAATTTTATTGTACTAAATCAGAGAAAGAATCGTGATAAAAACATATCTATGGTTAGTGTGGTTTATTGGCACACAAAATGGCAAAGCATACATAAAATACATCAGTAATGACATACGTATTTGCTAATATTTTACATGTTGTGTTGAACAATATCAATAAGGGAACCGAACAAATTCAGAAATATTCTTCCTTTCTTATAAATGCACACATAAATACACAGTTATAAAAAGAAGACGCTGGAGTTCAGGGTTATGGACAATTTGAATCGAAGAAACACCAGAGGCAGTTTAATTACGATAAAAACACAAAAAGGCAGCGTATTCAACTGCCCTCTAAGAAACGGCTTCGTTTAGCTTCGTTAGCTTATTTACAAAGCTTTGAGTTTTCAGTTATGTTCCCAACCTGAAAAACATACCATACTGGACACAAGTATCAGAAAACTGTACTTGTAAGTTTAAACGAACGCATGTATTCTGTTGTCTAACAAAAGTCTGACTGGCTGTTGTGAGTAATGCCCATGCATTTAAATGGCACATCCAGCGACACGTCTGAATTCCCCTGACATGCATTAGTGCTCCGGCGAAAGCGGGACAGTTCCCGTGTATCGGGAGACTGTGTGGAAGGAATGATGCTGATGACAGGCTCATGGCTGGATCGCTGCTCTCAGGCAGCTCAGGTAATGATCCGGTGGGCCATGGCTGACGCGGGAGGAGGCAGATACCAGCTGGAACGCATGTGCATCGACATGCAGTCTGAGACAGACCGGTGTCTGACGCCAGGTCCCGATTTGGGCTTTGGAGCAGGAGGCAGCGGAGGGGGTTTGAGAGGGAGAGACAAATAATGCAGTGAGGTGATGTGCTGAGTATCGCAAGAATGATCACATACAGTCATGCACTTGTTTTTTTTTTTTTTTTGGATGCTGAAGAAACTATATGTAGAACCCTTTTTAAAATATATTTGGGAAAATATATATATATATTCTCAATGGAAAAGAGAGAAAATGTACAGGCCACAGAGGAACAGTGAGTTCAATTGTGCAACATGGAGCAGAACTCAAGCGGAGGAAGGAGAATTCAGCAAACAACGGGGAAAATTATTAGACTGGGACTGACTCACATTTTACACAGAACCCCTTCAAAGAACCAGTAACGGTGCTTTAAGGATGTCCTCAAAGCTAGAAACTCCACGAAACAGCGATGAAAGCCCCCCCCCACACACATTCACTGCATTGAAAGATCCATCTAATTCCAAGTCGCACAAGGAATACAAATCGTACAAACTGAAAAATTGTAAAACTTGTCTTACTGTCTTGTTTCCACAGTTGTTGTTCAACACACCAGTGCTCTGAAAACTGGAAGTTGTTTTTAGATTCATGACATTGACAATAAGAAAAAAAAAAATTGAACATTGTCCATGCTGCGCTATCAAAAGTCATAGAAGACCTCCAATTTATTTTTTTAGGAAAAATTATTTCGCCTACAAGTCATGGGACAGCTTTGGTTTGCAATGTATAGCATGGCAACGTTAAAGTGGGCTTCTGAAAACTTTAAATTGAAAACAAAAGAAGGTTGCAAGGTTTATCAAGAACACAGAGAACCTGTCAGAATTCACCAGTACATAAAGGAAAAGAGGAGTACAACATCATGAGATTTACTATTAGAAATGACTTGAAAGCATTCAGGAAGGCAAAAAGAAAAAAAAAAGAAAACATAAAATAAAGCCATCCGAAGACACAACACGTCCACAAACTTTTGGTATTTACATAGGATAAAATTTTAACAAATAAAAATTCAGATTTTTAAGTGTTCATCCAGTGTGTTATTCAGTTTGGGAGTCAGTATCTTAAAAGACCACTTCACATAATGAGTTCTATAACTATAGAAATAACTAGGAACTTTATATTCACCATAATGATCTCACGCAAACGTAATTTACAACCTGATAGTAACAAGAAGGCTAAGTGACAAGGTTAATGAAAGAGGGGCCAGAACAAAAAAGAAAGGAACTAACAAAATCAACTTGTTCATAGAAAACAAGTAGTGGCCCAACGCAGTGCTTTAAAAGGCAATTCCAGCAAACAAATCTCAGACTGCAGTGGAACGTAACAAAAGGTTTTTTTTTTTTTTTTTTGGAACTAAAACATTTGCAAACAAATTGCAAAGTTCGCTTCTCAATACAAACGTGAATATGCTGAAACGAATCCGGCATTCTTAGACCCGTTGTTTTCAGACTTCTGGCCTGCTGCTGAGTGTGGCAGTGAACCTGTTGGTGGATCCCGTTAATTGTCACTGTTCGCCTGAAAGCTCAGACAGCCACCATTAAAGCTTTTTTTGTCAGAGACGGCAAGGGCGGTATCGATCAATTTCGTTCCTGTCCTATCACCGGTAACTCCTGGATCGGCCAGACCGCTCCTTGCTGCTGGTTCCTGCTGGTGCAGAAGATGCACTGGGCTTGGATGTTTATGTATAGTGTGTTGTTCCTGTTCCCACACACATGCACGCGTGTATGCAAAAAGCGAGTTGTTTTGTAGTATGGATATTGTGGTTTTTCCACACTGTGGTCCAGGGAGAGAATGAAAAGAGTAGCTGGGAAGTGTTGGTGCCTCGTGTCTTGGACGGGTACTGCACATGGAGACTCCACGGGGTACAGTATGAGGTCAGAGGGCACGGCCAGAGCGTCTGTCATGTGCCTCACTGCGTTGGCTGGGCTGCGGCGCTCTCCGGTTTGGTGTCCTGGCTGTTGGGGGGTTTGCTGCTCCAGGGACTATTGTTGGCCAACGCCGGGGAGCCATTGAAGTCGTCTTCGTCGTCGATGCCATTGGCCGCGTCGTACTGTGTGTTCTCCAGCCGCGTGATGAGCCGCTCGTCCTCGTCCCCAAACTCCCCGCCCATAAGCGTGGGCTCACCGACCACCATCACGTCCTGCCAATAGAGTAGTGGGGGTGGGGGTGGTGACCGCGTCGTCGGCTGCAGGGACTGGCAAGCTACATCAAAAGCCATCAGCCAGTCAGACGGCAGCTCTGTAAGTCCCCGTTACCGAACGCGACGCTGACTTTAACACGTTTACGCTGGATTTTGATCTGGTCTCTTTGTCCCTGCAGCTTAAAGGGAGGTATTCAGCAGATTGTGCTGAGAAAGACTTTGCGCCTGTTAGAACAGAGATAAACAGAAAACAAGTCGAGTACACCTAGTTAAAGGCGGCGAGAAGAATAGCTTTCATAACTGTCAAGAAGTCTTCAATGGTGTCTTCTGTGGACTGCAGTATACATTAGAGCAGTACACAATTCTTTTACTTTGGTCTTTGTACTGCACAGGTTCCATTTGAAAGTTTACAGTATCAAGATGCCATGCCAGCTGAATGCAATTTAATGTCGTATTACCTATCCTGCTCCCCGGAACAGCTGAAATGTCAAGTTGAACGTCGACTAGTTCCCAATTAAGGTCAAATCTACAGAAACCAGGAACTGAATTCTCTGGTTCCGAAATGTAATACTCAGTGTATTACCACTTGGACATTGTGTTGGTATTGAGCTATACCACAACGTTCGTCAGTCTGTGGGGAATTTGTGAATTGCTGATAAAAATTTAATTGAGATAAACAAAAAACTATGAAAAGATGTGGGTTTAGTCAGTCATGTTAATGTGAAGTATTATCCAAATCCCTTGTGATATTATTTTTGCATAACATCAATATTACCTCTAACTAATTCATCAGCTTGTAGAAAAAGATTTTGCATGAACAATTCCAGGCTGGTCTGCAGAGGCATGGTTCTTTGGCAGAGACGTGCCCCCAGTCCCTTTAATGATGGCAGCAGGGGTGAAGCTCTCCAAGCAGGGGGTGGAGCCATGCCCGTTGACACTTAACCACATGTTTACAGCTGGCCCAAATAAAATCTTATCATAAATACTCTCTGAAACATTCTAGTGCTTAGCTGGTTTGAGGCATGAGGAATATTTATCACCTTTTTCTTAAAATCCTCTCCATGCACCTTGCTGGAAAATTCCAGCTGAAACCAGAACCTTGGTACAAGCAAAACCAGACCTTAATTTTTTTTACATTACTCGTACCCTTACTATATTTACAGGTAGTGTAGGGGCAAACTGTAAATGGAGATGCTCTGTTTTATCTACAAGTGAGCTCAGGGTTAAAGCATGACTGAATCATCATGCACCAAGTGAAACAGCCCATACTGTATGAACAGCTGTGACTAGTGCGACCTGCTAGCTATTTAAGCATGTCATTTGAGCTCCGGGACACAGCCGCTTTTTCTCAACAGAGCAGTGAGGAAGTAGCCAGTCCTGATGCGGCTTCTCGTCCAGACAGAGGCGGACTGTGGCCCAGCAGGTGCCTGCGGATCTCAGGTGCGCACGTGTCCCTGCTAGAGGGGAGTGCCAGCGTTGAACATGTGTCAGCCGTCGCTTGGGCAGGCACAGCTCTGCCAGGTTTGTGTTCCCCAAAAATGGGAGCGTCCTCACCCTGCTAGCAAGGCAGCCAATCCCCCGGCTGCCACCAATACACTTGATGCTCTGCTGCTTGATTATGGTAATTAATTTTAGTGAGGTTTTGACAAAATAACAATATGCGCGCTGATTTGATAATTTGCATAGCTAATTAAGTCATTAACAAAAACCTGCTGATTGCCAACAAGCCCTGAATTTGCCATCTGTTATTGTGTGGTGCCTGTCACCAACCCCTGTGCAAAGGAACCAGAGCCAAGCTGTGCAAAAGACACAATCTGTCCAGCTGACGTTATGGGCTAGGAGGTGCAGGAGTGTGAACAGCAATTACATCGCTAAAACTCTCCGCCCACCTGATTAGTGACAGCCAGTGGGCTGATGCTAACCAGGCTTCACGCTATCCCGTCAAGTCGGAACCTGCCAGGCTTACCGCACAAGGCAGGCAGAGGGGCCCTGAACACACTGGAGACCATCCCAATCTTTAGCTCTTAGAGGGAACCAGGGTCATTTCAGCGGCAAACGGTTTATAGAAATGCAGACATCCGCATAATTCAGCTGATGGAATTGAGCCGTTTTCTCAGAGGAGGGCAAGCAAGCCGGTAAACACAGACACGCAGTTCACAGTAGCTGCCAGCAGAGGTCAGTGTTGCACACGCAACCGAGTAGTCGCAAGCAGCCGCCCCAATGCAAGCGCTCACCCCTCCCCCACACCACATCCCACCCCACCACCCCGTCACGACCATGCAGAGACGCCTGCATTGTTATTGGGATCACGTAGGCGTGTTCTCAGCCGCAAAAGTACAACTTCTCCCACAAAACCAGCAGACGTTCAACATATGCAGTCAATGTGTTCCTCTGTCTGCTGCCGAGACGCGTCAACATCTGAAGGGGAGGGGGGGATGGTGGGGTGGGGGGGCATAGGGACTGTAATGAGCTGTCGTGTTCCACACAGAGATATATGACAATGGAGGAGGCCATGGACCCACTAGCCCCCGGGAAACCCATGTTTAAAGGAGCCGCGGAGTTCAGACTTGCCTCTGGAAATGGGCATGCAATGAGAGACACCAAACTATGCATTTTTCATACTTTTTTCATTTGGACAGGATCCTGATGCTGCTGTAGGTAGATAGAAGAGAGAGAAAAAGTCTTACATTTACAAGAAACACCCTCTGTTCGTTCACTTATGAACAGATCTCAACACACTTTACACTACCGTTTACAACATGTTCTCAAGCCAAAACATACTGCCTCACGTACAAGTATGCTGGCTCTGAGGGATACACAGCCTTGGGTTAAGGTACACTATCCAGGGAATAAGGTGAACTGCCACATTGCAGCGAATTTCGAACCGGTGAGGTAAAATGCTAGGCAGGATAAACAGGTAACTAGGGTGACTAGGGACCAACGAATGTAACCACTGCCTCCTCCAGTCCTGGTTTCACAGTCACTGTTAAGACAATCCCCCCCGACCAATTGTCCAGGTACAACCCTGATCCTGCTTAAGGTCTACGTGTTCATGGCCAATGCTGAGAATGCGCTGCCAGATTTTGTTTCACCAATCCAGGCTTGTCACTTTCTTTTCTTGGTTCAGAAAGACTCACGGCCTTTGCTGTTATGTGTTATTTGTACATGAACACATTTTACTCTCTAGGAATGTTTACTGAATCACTATCTTTTAAGGAGTCTGAGAATTGTTCTTAGCTTTGCCATACTGGTTGTCTGCTGTCTTACTGGAAATTTTATTGCAAAGCCCACTTGGTTGTAAAAGAAGAAATTCATTGACTAACATCCTGATTTCTGAGTATGCATCCCCTCTGATATACTGGGAAAAAAATAAGAATGTTGCCTCATTTGTTGACTTCAGCTGCAGAATGTCTGAACTTTGTTCTTTGCTTAGATATGATAGACAGAATCAATGCAAGCTCTGCAGTTCTATAAGGAAAGTCTGTTGCACAGGTAGTGAGACACAACCAGCTAAAATGAACAGACAAAGCATCTCCTTTACATGTGTCTATACTCTGGGGGGGTGTGAAGCCAAAATCATATCGAGGTCTCCTGTACTGCAGTGTCCCGCCCTAAAAGGAATATGCAGATACGAGCAGGAATATGAGGAATATGAGCAGGGAAACTCGTATCTTTTATTTTTGGAAATGAAGGGACAAACAAGGATTCCAAACCCATGCTGGGTGGGAGTATCCTGAACTAACCAGTCAATGCTGGTGATAACTGGGATACTCCCACCCGCCACGGGTTTTGAAGTCTTATTTAGCGCCAGCATTGATTGCTACGTTCAGGATACTCCCACCCACCATGGGTTTTGAAGCCTCATTTAGCGCTAGCATTGATCGGTTAGTTCAGCATACCTTCACCCACCACGGGTTTTGAAGCCTCATTTAGCGCTAGCATTGATGGGTAAGTTCAGGATACTCCCACCCACCACGGGTTTTGAAGCCTCATTTAGTGCTAGCATTGATTGGTTAGTTCAGGATACTCCCACCCACCACAGGTTTTGAATCCTCATTTGTCCCATGGCTAATTTTTGCTCTTCATATTGCTTGCTCTTTGTGTCTAAGGTATTGGTGCATGACTGTACGTCTGCGCGTATGTGTGTATTTTGATCTGCTGTCATATAGGCACGTGCACACTTGTGCGTGGTTCTACTCACGAGTTTAAAGTATCGATTCCTGTTTACCTGCACCCGTGTTTGCTCGTGAAAGTATGGGAGCACGGGAGTCGACGAGTTTGTGCCGGTGTGGATGGGCTGAGGCGAGAGCCAGAGGAGGATGCTTACAGGTACCTGGCTGGAGAGGTTGAAGTTGCTGGCGGGGCCACGTTTCTTGCTGTTGGTGTTGCCCGCGCTGCTGTTGGACGCGCTGCTGGCCGAGTTCTTCCGTTTCCGCCGCTTGGTCGCTGTCTGTCTCGTCGGCTCAGCTGCCAAATGCAACAGCAGGTCGAAAAACAAAAACCCAAACACATTTGGGGAGAGACAGAGAGGGGGGGAACGTTCTTTATAGGTGTCAGGGAGTGCGTGTGGCAAACAATGGATTAATCATACGTTCTGTCATCGAGAGATGCCTGTTTAAGCTTGCACAAAGAAATTCTCCCGCTGCATCGTTCCGTATTAATTCATGCTTTGTTCCATCACCATTTTAACATCTCCCCAGACATGCACTAGTAAGTATGAACCCTCGCTTGATTGTTTTACATAAATGCTTAACAAATGAAAAACGTGATCAAATAAGCAAATTGTTGTAGACGGATCATGCAGGCTAAATTTTATTGGATTAATGCATTTCAATTAAAAAAAAATAAAAAGAAAACAGATTCACTTGGCAAATTGTTAGGCCAGCTATGACCGGACATGTTTTGTTACTCTGTTCGGTGGTGTGCCATTACTGATTACACCAGGCAGGAACTTCAAAAGTGACTTGTAGGCCACAGCATAATTGAACACGGACTACCTCTGCGGGCATCCAGCAAAGATATCCAAAATACAGCGCCAGATCAGCTACTAGGGAAATGGGCATAAATTTGACTGGGCTATTTGAGATAGGGATTGAGCATTCACGGTATAAAAATGTATTTCACGATATTCCATTTGTAGCTGATTGTAGTGCGCGGCTTGATCACTCTATTTGGCATGACATTTTTCATTAAAAGATGAAAAAAGTACCTTTTTTGAGATTTGTAGGGAAAATTTCCGTTTTGAAGTTCTGTGGGTGTCCTGCTGAAATCGGAGCCAGAGGGAATTGTATTTATTAAAGTAATTACCTTCCATAATACTGAGACACACAAAGACCTTCATGACAACCCATATAAATGAATGATGACATTAAAATCTATTGTACGCTGGTAGTTAAGGTGTGAATATCTGTATAGGGCTTTCACCAAATCTCAGAAGTTTTCGAGCAATTTTGTTTAACAAAAATGTAATTGCTGTATTTTAACTAATTTGCAAGTTAAGCACAAAAACACTGTGCACAGTGTTCAGTGCTGGATTCAGTCACTGACTTTTACTTCATATGGTATATTTTGTGCCTAAATGTATACTTAAAATCATCTTTCAATAGCTAAAATTCTGAAGCATTATCGAAGCATGTGATCACTTTAGAAGTAAGCAAATTACTGCAGTAGTCTGAAATTGAAATACATTTTTGAGGCTCTTACCAATCACACCAAGGGAGATGTTTCAAAATTTATATTCAGTTAACAATATGAGTCTTCTTAAGGTCATCTGTCCAGCAAATTACTAAAGCTCAATATTTAATTTAGTTCAATCTGATTGTACCCATATTTTTCTAAATTCTTTCTTTAATTTCTGAAACTATGTGTGGAAAGAATAACTATCAGCTCAAAGCAGATATTTACCTCCAAACACTCCAGTAAAAGGCACATTTTGGGATCATGTATTAACGCGTGTAACATAGGAGAAAACACAAGTGCCACTAATTACAAAACAGTAATGGTTGATGGGCTTTGACGTGATGAACACATGCCAAAGAATGAGAGATGGAGAGATAATTCAATGAATTCAAATTTAAATGTAATTCAATTAAAAGTCAGTAAAATGTAAAAAAAAAAAAGACAGAATTCATCTCATTATTTCACCAGGTATGGTTCCTTCTTGACTTTCAAAGATATTGTTCAAAATACCAGTCATTCATTTCCAAATCTGGAGAAATTCATGTCACATTTCTTTTCCCGTAAATAAATTACAGAGAAATTATCTAAAACTAACATTAGTAATAATCTATTGGCATAAGACTGGAAATCGAGGAAATCCTCGTCGCGTGTAAGGCAGCGGATGATGAGTGAATTAACAGTTGAAGCCCTGCCTGTAGGAGCTTAGGGCTTTAACAGGGAACAGATGTTATTGTTTATTTTTGGGGTGCAGATGGTGTCTGCAAATGTTTTAATGTATTTTAAAGAGAAAATGACCAGATCCGCAAGCCCCGACTCTACCTCTGCCCCAAGATTCTTCTGATATAATAAGAGACAAGAGAATCATCTTTAGGTACCCGTAGCTCTGCCTGACTAAAATGCTACATGAACGTTGTGTGATATTTACCATGGCACACGAGTGCCCGCACTCATAATCACCCATACATTCTCACATCACATACACAGACAATCTCTCCCACTAAAACACACAATCATCCAAATACTATACACACACGAGACCCATACCTAAAAACACATTACAAACCATAGCCCACTCCCCTTAAATAAGTGAAATCAATTGTAAATGCACTCACCCTCACACACACCACACATATACACACTGTCCACTAGAACACCACACTCAGGCACTGAGAAGGTAACCTACTTTTCTTTAACCCTGAGAACAGGACTGGAGTCAGGCTGTGTGTGCCGGAGGAGATGCCAGCAGCTAAGAAAGTTCACAAAGGGCTCAGGAATACCTGGTGGGGCCACCATCCTTTGCCATTTCTGGAACAGGCAGGTCTTCAGGCAGTCCCGTGGGCTGAGATTGTATGTTTTGTGCCTGGACATCAGCTCCTGCATGGGCTCCAGTATGACGCACAGCTGAAAGCACAGATTTCAGACATGGCTACCAGAGCTGCCTTGGCTTCGGCCGAGTTGAGTCAACGGTTTGAAAGCAAAATCGGTAAAATCTTACATGCCGAAATACTTTCATTACTCCTCTGTGTTTAAGACCTTATTTAACACCACAAAAATGATTTCCTTAGGTCTCCCTAAGTAATACAGGTATCAGGTCTGGCAAAACTCAATCGATGTACCTAGTTAAAGCAGTCATTTTATTTCCTGAGGAACTCTCTCTAAGTCATCCTCAAATGGAAAGGAATTACATCTTACCGAAACCCCCAAAAACGCAAATTTGAGCATCAGACATTCAGATGGATGTCCACCGACGAATTACATTGTAACTCAGTATTGTCACAGGTACACAGGGCTATCATCACAAAGAGGTCGGCGAACCGCCCGTTGCCGTTCTCAAACGAGAGTGCTGCACTAAAACACATGGCATGTTCACAAACAATCTCCAGTCATGCAGGTCTCCGGAGAGGGGAACGCAATTTCCCAGAAGCACAGACTAAGATGCAAAAATGTTTACATTTGTTACTAGGATGTGCAGAAACCAATATTTAAAACATACATACTGAATAAAAAAGAAACTCAGACATTATTTTGTATATCCTTGATTTTTTTAAAATGCTTTTTTATGTCTCCTGTACAATTATCAATAATATGATATTCATTATTATGTGTCAAAATTTAAGAACATTTGTGTTTCAGGTGTTTTTAATAGCGATCAATTAGAAATTATCTGTCTGTCTGTCTGTCTGTTTACTAAATGACTAATGAGCCAATGTGCTTCATAAGGATTCATAGTCTCACCTACCCCATCCTTATTTTGAACAGTGCCCTGGACTACAGCTCAAGAATAATCCAGGGTTTTTACCCTCCAACCCCCAAAAAAGAAAAAAAAAGAAAACCAAAACAAAAATGAGAGCTATTTATAGACTGAATTATCGAAAGCCTGCAGCTTTAATAACCCTAAAAGCCACCCAGCATAATCACATGGCAGCCAGTAAGCTGCCTTGACCCTCAGCCAGGCGACCGTCTCCCCATTTCAAATCACTGAGCACAACGCAGGATGGAAAAAAAAGTCTTTTTTTAAGACAACAATGACTTAATTTTACTGGAGAAAAATTTGGTCCCTTAGATCAAACCCACAAATATTATTTTGTCACCCATTCAGCCTTGTAGCGACTTACAAAGTTCACGCTGCCTGAAATGTTCTGTAATGACGGCCATTTTTCTAATCTCATTTTTTGTTCCAAAGCAAACAACTTATTCATTATTTTTTTATATTGCATCTTTTCAAAGCCCACTGCAGAACTCGTGTAAAAGATGTCATTGAAGTCAAGGTTACTGTGCTGTGGAGAGGGAGAGTCGCCCTTCACCTCTGGGTAGTTACATGCCTGCGACTTCATACCATTTGTTCAGCTACTTTTTCATGCAGTCCTCTCCAAACATCCTGGAAATTTAGCCTTTCTGTGTATTTCCTACTGGTGTCCACCCACTCCTGACCAGGTAGCCACAGTTTTTCTGCCTTTGAATGGATCTAGCGATGTGCTCAGATTAATACCTAATTCAAGTGCTACGGTTTCCATTTTTGATGTTTGAACGCCTGACACTAAGGTCTGGGAGGTGCCAGTGACGATTGTCATTGAATGCCATCATTCCTATAGCTTCTTACTGAGTCCAAGCAGGCTGGTTAAACATATATTTAGTGTTTCTGTTGAGGAGATGCTGCAGCACCAGAAGAATACGCCTGAAAGCCAAAGGTGAGGAGGCACTTTCAAAGCTGCCTCCTTCTCCATAGACTTCTGTACAGTCATAAATGGCTTCCAAGTTAAACTGCTCTTGTTCTAAAAGATCTGGTCAGTCGCTGGACATCTTGTTCAGCAGTGAAGTTCTGGTTTTTAATGGTTTTTCATCTTCCTGTATAAGCGCAGGTTACACTGGCCTTGACGTGGAGAGAGTACGTGTCACAGCATTGTCACACTTATTTTGCACTGGCCTCAATTAATATGCCATCCGCCATTTTTTTATGTAATGGCATATGTTTGGTCTTCAATTAGGAAACTCCCCCATTTAAAAGCATCTTTCAATTTAAGGTCCTTGAATACGATCTTATTTTACAAAACTACGTTCAGCTCCACTAGAATTGACCTGGAGTATGTTTTCATTGTGAATATTTATTATTATTATTATTATTATTATTATTATTATTATCTGTTAACTTTATAATTTTTTTTAATCCACAGCTACAAACCATCTGATCTCAGATTCAAGTGTTTATGATTATACTGAATAGTGTTTGATGTTTCATTATTGTATCACTTCTAGTATGGCATGTAAAGCTCTCATGGGATATACTGTAAGAAAATGACAGCATGATGTCTGTGACACAAAGGGAAAAGGTGACGATCGGGATGAAAATGCGGAGTATAAAAGATGAAACCGATAAAAGCCTTGAACAGAATAAATGGCGGTACTGAAAAGCAGGAATATTTATTCAACTGGGACCCATGCATATGCTGTCAAAGTGACGATTTGTCGATGATTGCTCTAACGTTCTTTAAAGGCAGTCCAGACAGCAGACCACACAAGGCTCTAAGAAGCAACATGCAATTATTTTCATTAGCTGGGCTTTAACAAACCTGTTAATATTGTCAAGACTGCTCTCATCAATTTTCCTTTCGATGATGTTGAGTTGTTCACAGATGACTGCTCCCAGTCTCTGCCGATATCTGCCTCCTAGAGACTAATACCAGGTCTAAAATTCTGCCCTGGGTTGATTGGGATGTGTTTTACTGTGTTTTAACTAGTGATGGGACAAATGAGGCTTCAAAACCCATCGTTGGTGGGAGTATCCTGAACTAACCAATCAATACTCACACTAAAAGAGGCTTCAAAACCTGTGGTGGGTGGAAATATTCTGACCCTACCAATCAATCTTGGCCCTACATGAGGCTTGGTAGTTCAGGATTGTCCCACCCACCATGGTTTTGAAGCTTCATTTGTCCCATCACTAGTTTTAACAGCTAAGTAATTCATCTGTGATGTATTTACAAGGTTAATCAAGGTTCAGGATCACTGAGGATTTTTAAAATCCACAGATCTAATTTAGCAGATTTAAAGCAGTTTATATTACAGAACATACTGACAGCATTTCTTTATTACTCTTGTTTTTCAGTACATAGCTTCCCATTTTATACAGCTTGTATGAAGACAGCCAGTATTTTTAAAGTTTTAGTAAATAGTACATGCCATACTTGAATACGTTTTTGTGAAAACCATTCTGAATATTTTTATGGGACATTACTACAACTTCAATGCTCCCGTGTATAAATCTATTCAATCTATTCAATGTTGTCAATTAACTTTTTTAGCTATCATTCATGACTGTGTGAGGAAGAGGCAGAGCTCACAATGAAGATGAAGCACTAACCCGACAACCTGGTAAATTTCTCAAGGGCATCACCAAATAAGCTGCCCAACACACACACACACACACACACACACACACACACACACACACACACACACACACACACCCAAAGAACCCAGTGAGGCAGGATGAATGGAAGTCTGCTGAAGAACATGGTAAGAGACAGGAGAGGCTCTTACCCTGAGGTAGTTTAGGGTGAAGTTGGTCAGACCCACTCGGGTGATGTTCTTAGACAGCTGCTCCAGCACCTGAGGGTCTTGCGCCTGAAGGAAAGAACACAGGAAATGTCAGCCATACTGCGGGAATCTAGAGTATGCTGCCTTCTCTACGAGCTGCCTAATCATATCTCTTATATTTCAAACGATGCTCATCAGTGGTACTCTACATCATGGATAGCTAATTTTATTTTTCTGTTTTCAAATATTCATCATGGAATAAAGCGAGGTGAAAAAATAAGGCAGGGAGGTACAGTAGGGTTCTCTTGTCGAGGCAGTAAGGTTCACTCGCCGAGGGCATTGCAGTAGGGTTGTCCCACCAAGACCAGTGTGGTAGGGTTCCCTCATTGAGGACATTGCGTTCGGGTTCTCTCACTAAGGGCAGTGCGGTAGGGTTCACTCACTGAGTGCATTGTGGTGGTAGGGTTCTTGTTCCGAGGGCATTGTGGTAGTGTGACATGGTGATAGGGTTCTCTTGCCTATAGACACTGCAGTATGGTTCTCAAGCCAAGGGTATTATGGTAGGGTTCTCTCGTTGTCACTGTGACCTCATTCTTAAAACATTCCTCTCCAGATATCCCAGTGACATTAGTACCCTACAGTCCTGTGAAATCCTCATCATAAAATCCTAACCCAACATCATTGCTGGATGATTTAAAGGTAAAGTAAGGTCAGAATCCTATAATGTTTTTCTCAGGTTTTTACAAAGTCCTACCACCTCAAAACACATAAGATTGAAATGTAGTGATGGGACAAATGAGGCTTCAGGATACTCTCACCCACCACAGGTTTTGAAGCCTCATATGTCCCATCACTGCTTAAAACAGTATTAACGGGAACCAACTTTTCCCCAAGGAACATGACTGCATCATATTCACACAAATTAAAGGCAGTTCATTCCCACAAATTTAGCAATGGCATAAGCCATCCAGCAAAGAAATGATCTGCAGACACATCTTGCATTTAATTGCCATCCAGTGTTTATGGTAACACTGGATCAGCCTGTCATGGTGGGAAGGTTTCTGAAATTGGTTCCTCTGCTCAGGGGTAACTAGATGCCGCATGGCAATAATGATGTCTCAAGATTCTTTCTTTTTAAGCATGCCATTTGTGCTGGTTCTGGGGTGGGAACACCGTAAAAAAAAAACCAAAAAAAAACAGATGGACGATATTATATTTTTTAGAACTTATCACCTTCCGGTACACGATGGGCAGGTGGGTGAAAGTGGTTTTTAATGAAGAAAACAATTAAGCAGAATGTGCTCATTGCCGTAGCTCACGTTTATTAAAATTAATACATTGCCAAGATGATCCGAGTTGTGTTTTTATTGTTCATTGTGAAGTCTAAATATTAATGACTGTGCTGCACGAGGGAAGAGAAAACAATCCAAAAATGGCCTTCATCCAGCATGAACACTTGCCAGTGAAAGTGGGGCTTGTTCTTCAGCAGAACTGGGCAAATGTAGCCATCCCATTATTTATTCAGCTGGATTATACAGGTCTTGACCTTAAATAGGCCTTGAGTAAATACCGTGAAAAACTCACTCCATGCAGCTGGCATGGATACTGAATAAGGATATAAAAAGTATTAAATAAATCAGGACTGCACAAAACAAAAAAACTCAATGTAAAAAAAAAAAGTGCAGGGGAATTCAGTAATGGGCCTCCATCATATCTGGAACTGTTTACTGGAGAAAGCGTAGTGTTTGGAGAAACCCCACAAAGATGCCTCCTGTGTTGAGCATTTCAGAACCCGTATTTTCCCCCCCAGGAAATAATTGTTGCTTCTCTCCGGCTGCTGAGCGTCTTGCTGGGAGTGGAGGCAGACGGCAGGTTGTTCAGTTATCCACAACAAAACAGACGTTCGGGCTTGAGCCCTAGATGTTGGCAATAAACGCGTAAACGGAGAATCATTAAGGTGGCAGCGGCAATTACGGCTGTGCGATGTGCTTCTAGGGTAAACAGCTAAAATTAGTGCGGGCGTGATGGCACCGGAGTGCGGAAATGGGAGCGAGGATGGGGGGGGGGGTTTGAGCCCGGTAAACAAACGACTCCTGTCAGTACTGTCTTAATGAAGGCATCTTGGTGAGCGACCTCTCCCGTTTCACACAGGTGCCGAACCACCGAGATGAAATGCAGAGCACATCCATTATTAACAAACCGGCACAGTCAATAAGTAAAAAGGAATTAGCTTTGCTTAGCTACAATAAACATCACTTAATAATCATTTGTTATTACAATCATAATTCCACAGATAAACAATAATTGAATTAGCATTTTGGAATGAAACATGTCAATTAATAATATATACACCTAATCATATTTAATTCTATATTCTAATGTTATATTCTTTTTTTTTTACAATTATAGACCAAGCTTCTGAATTTTCTAATTGAAATGTACCATCAAAACAAAACTATACAGAACTCAGTGTCAATTAATAGTATATACACCTAATCATATTTAATTCTAAATTCTAATGCCATATTCTTTTTTTTTAAAAGACCAAGCTTCTGAATTCTCTAATTCAAATGTACCATCAAAACAAAATGACACAGATGTCAAACGCTGAGCTGAAGTCGAGTAAATATATTAATGCAGGACAACCCTAACCTTAAAAATCTTTTAGTCAGTGCCTGCCCACCCCCTCTTCACCAAATACAGATACAATACAAAGAAGTGACCTCCACCAATTCATGGGGGGAGGGAGTTTCTCAGTAGATCTAACAATACCTTTCTATTTTTCAGTTTGAAATTAGGGCAACACCCCAAAGGCCAATTATAACGGCTCATTATTCCAGAAGAGGCTTTGATACAAACTGTAAACTAATGAGTAAAAAGCTACCTCGATACAATTTTAATCTACCTGCAATGTAACACTAATATTTTATCGCTTAACTTTAAACATTGATAAAATACTATTTTTGTACTTTACCACACTGCTATTTTATTAGATGTATGTGTAAATAAGCCATGTGGTAGGGAGACACGTAAAAAAATTGCACAGTAGCCTTTTCAGAATGCTGAATTCCTTGTCATTAAAAAAAAAAACGGAATCACAGATGACTGTGAGGTACACACAGCTGGTGCCATTCATAAAAACCAGTTCGTTTATATAATGAATCACATGCATTATACAATAGCTTATGTCCCTCATTAAATGAACAATAAGAAGGGAAAATCCAAAACACATAATGCTGACGAAAGAGTGGTGTGTTTCTTCAGACCATAGTAAGAGGATTTGAGAACGACAGTCATATGTGGTTAAAACGTTCTAGAAAGGTAACCGAAAAGGCTGGCCATTCGGTAGTCATTAAGACTAGCAATGAAACAGTATCAACACAGCAAATATTTGACATTGGGTTAGAAATAAACAGCAGCATAAAACGCGCTTACATACTAAATCAATTAAAGATCCAATCCCAAGGTGCATCATTCTCTCTGCAGGAAATGGTTAGCCATAATTATCCATACCCGGATACAGCCGTCAATATGGCTTGACTGAATCAGAGATTAAATGTCTACACAGAAACAATGAGCGGCAGACATCGGAATGGTTAAGACTAAACAGGCTACTCCACATGCTATCTCTTGGGACAAAAAGAACACAACTTTATATTCATTAACATTAAGTGCCATCAGGTCAATGTCAACACCTGGTGACCATGTAGATGGTCTGGGTCTTCAGGCTTCCAAATCGCTGTGAAGATTCCAAATAGTATACCTTTGTGACGATTCACCCATCAACTACTTGCCCTCTTCTTCATTAACCCTTTCTAAGCATGATGGTTTTCTTTAATGCACAACATGCCAAAAATAATATTCAAGAAGGAGAGTGGTTTGATCTCACCCCAAATCCACTTGTTTGTTTTCCTCACGACTCACGGTGTTTTTAACCATTAAAAACCCATTGTACTTATATCTTGACTTTATACAAGATAGTCTGGACCGTATATCTATGGTCATCCTACCCTGCTGCTTGGTATTACAGCTTGCTCTGCTCAGACTCTCTGAAAATTCATCATGCCAGATAGTTACTAATGCAATGATCACTTATAACAGGTTACAAAAGGTAGAATATCCATAAATACATTTTCATAGACCCATGATGCCAATCCCGGAATGGGTGTAAGGCAACACATGAACCATGCCCAATGCAGGGCACTAACAAGTGACATGGCTGAGATGAAACCCAGGTGATCAGGAAGACTTAAAGCTGAGTCGTGACTCCAGCTTGAAGCCTCAGACGACGAGAATCGCCGCCTCAACAGCAAACTCGTCCGCAATGAAGTGCAAACACACCATGGTGCTGGTCACAAGATGGGAGACACTTACATGCACAGCTAAAATGCTGCGGGGGACTAGTTCTCTGTACTGCCTGATTGTAAAATGCCACGTCTTAATCCTCATGAGGTCATCAAAGGTGAACTCCAGAATCAGGCGGCCTTCTGTACAAACCTATTGAAAGAAATGAGACAAATTGGTTATCAAAATGCTTTTTTCACTACCAAATTTAAAAAAACTCATCTTCCATAACCATATATCCAGTACACCAGGAATCAGACAGCATGAGGCATGGGACACCCAGAAGAGAGCACAGTTTAAAAATCTGACTGCAAAATGATATGCTATCTAAAGATTAACTGACATTCCTTCATGATGATGTTATTCTTATTGGATACTTAAATCCATCCATCCAACGTCCAACCATTTGTCCAGGATAGGCTCATGAAAGCACCTGGAACCTATCCCAGGCAGCATAGCATGCGAGGCAGAGGAACACATCCTGGATCTCCATTCTATCACAGGTGGATGCTTAAAGTAATGCATAAATATGCGAAATCCTTTAAACATGCAACACTGTACAGAATAATAATAATAATAATAATAATAATAATAATCCAGTACAGGGCTGCAAGTAATCTTTATCTGCCAGATGTATTACCTCTTACCTTTGACATACACCTATTAATTAGCAAGATGCAGTTGTATTTGTGTCCTGTGTTTAACATCTTACACTGCACATCTCTGGCCAGCGTACTAGCACTGATGGTATCTGTACAACAGTCCACAGAGTAATCAGCCTCCCATATGCTAATTATCAAGTGTAGCATTCTATTAAGAGGACAAAGGTGTGTGTGTGTGTGTGTGTGTGTATGTGTGCCAGGCGCCACCTTCTTTTCAGGCCTGAACAAGCTGGTCCATTCCTTGCAGAAGATGTAAATTACGAAAAAAGACAAAAAGTGAGTATACATAGTTCATTTTCCTGCAACATGCTTTGAAACACCATCAAAGTGTCATTCGTGCAATGCTGAATTTTGCTAGCTAAAGAAGTGGTTCTAGGACACTTTCAATGCTGTGTATTTTGCTTATGCTATATTGGGAACACCAATTTTCTTCATATAGAAAAGCATTTGATTCTGCTTGAAAAACTGTAAAAAAAAATTAAAAAAAAAAAATTAGACACGATTCAACATTATAAACAAACCGGTAATGTCCACATAAACAAAAATCTGTATAATTACCTATCACATATATCACATTATTATTAATTAAGAACATTTTCTGTTTTGCAGAATTCATGTTATGGTACTCTGAGCTCTGACATTTTGTTGCCACGGAAACGAAACCAGCTGATTTGTTGGCATGGCAACAGAAAAGATGTAATCCCAGCAGACACACTCTAATCAATGCCCCCCAGCACAGATGGTCTCTGGAGGATCAACAAAAAAGAAGCTGGCAGGCATACAGCATGTCACGTGGTACCACTAGACCATGCTAGAAAAGAAAACTAAAAAAAGATTTTTTTTCCCCCTCCAACTAGTGAATATATAATTTAACCCGTTCCAATACTCTGCTCTGCTAAATAAAACATAATAAAACAGTTGACTCTGCAGCCTAAAAATTTTAAAATACTCTGTTGCAAACGTGCAACTTTATTTAACGACATGCAAATCGTCGAGGGGAAATAACTTCAGAGAAGTATACCGCCGTCCCTGTTCATTTGTGCCTGGAAACCCAGCTGTCTTCCTCAGTCAGCTATAGGGGCGGCTGTTCAGTGTTAAAGCTCAAACGCTGGGGAGAAATGAGGCATTTCTATACAGGGCAACAGATCCGATCCCTGTCCACGTTGCCTTGCGTACTGTATACCACCTCACGAAGCAGCTGCGGGAGGATTCTAAGACACCCAAGTCAGCCTCCAAAGTACACCAAAACAAATGGCTAATAAATGCGGGGTGTTTTCCTGGAGATGACTGTACAACAGATAATTAGTATGTGTACATCTTTTACATTGTGTTGAATATAAGTAAGGAATAATGACCACCGAAGCACCTGCTCATCTTGATTAGGGGAGTTTGAAATACCTTTATCTTAAATGTCAAGCAAAATCAAAGTCTTATACAGTCCTAAAAATGCATATGTCGCCACAATTAAAACCCCATTTAGCAGTTTCATATAGATTTGTTTTGATGGTACTTATGCTGAATTAAATTTTCTTGGTTTTTAAGGGGAGTGGGGGGGGGGGGGGGTTACCTGTCTCCTGGCTTTTTTTCAATTACTACATGCTTGGAGTGATAAGGCAGGAATCTCAAGAAACAGCTTGTTAATCTCCCGCGAAGCTGATACTCTTACACCATCTTTGTTCTAAGGAAACCCACAGCTGATGAATAATTTACAGGTCGACTCTGCGTTTGGAAACCCAGGAAAAGTACTGGGTGTGAACGTGGGACCTTCAATACTCTATGAAATTAGGTCAGTTATAATGCATGTTTGCAGCCAAAAGTATACATAAGCAGCAATGCAAAATGTTTAGATACTGTATATGTCTTCTGGAAATTTGTAAATGATCACATCAGGTAAAATTTGCCATCTCTGTACGGTGGTTTATGTTTTGTCCAGATCTCTTTCCAGAATCGTCCCTCAACATTAAAACCCAAACGTTACGTGGTCTTTTCCGAAAAGATGCTGAACGGAAAACAACGTCTGTATGGATCGTAGCTGAAGCAGGGAGTGAAACACTGCATGCGACTGACACGAATCTCGTGACGGAGTGAGGACTGAAGACACCTCGAAGGCAGGAAGCAGCTCGCTGTTGCAGGGCGTGTGGAAATGCGCAGGACCTGAGCTGACAACTGACAGGTCCTACTGCATTGTGGGAGCTGGGCCAATCAGATGCGTGCCCCCATGGCACCTGAGCTCAGGTCTAGCCCCAGGTAGCAGTGCATGATATAGTCCAGGCATCGGGGGGGTGCCATTCACGTTTACAGTCGGAGGTCAGAGATACACTAGGGTCGGAGTTGTAGTTGGGGCAGAGGCCAGTGTTGGTGGAGGTGGCCACTGACACCAGCACAGTTTCCCACAGACACGATGACTGACAGCACCGACTCTTCTCAGAGTTTCAGAACGGGCACGTCCTCACCACACGGCTAAGACTCACAAGCATTCACATTAGCACACGGAGCCCGGGCATTGTGCGTCCATCCTTCCCGAAACACCAGATAAGGTGAAACACGCCATGTTCTGGAATTTCTGAATCACGGCAGCAACATTAATGAGATTTACCTTTTTCTTCTGCATGTGGCTGATCGAGCATTCACAATTCGGGTTAAATTAGCATGTGCATTGTCAGGATGGCATGACGGAGACCCCTCCCCCAAGTCCCCCCCCCCCCAACTGATTAATCCACTAACGGGTGGGTGCCTGCAGACACATTAATGGCTCCTGTGCCGCAACCCCTCCTTCCCAAGCATGGATCCAACCTGGTGCCCCAAAGATCATTCTTCTCCATTGTCTATAATGGAAAACCTGTGGACTCAACTACTGTGGAGGTATCGAGTTTGTCACTTCATTCCCTCGTAGTGAATACTCCAAGACCAATGCAGATGGCCCACAACACCTTTGTGATGCCCTACTTCCTGTTTCCTCTGGATGCCTTTGCATCTCTGCCCATCTGTATTCTGCATGCACGCGCTTCCATTATTTCCCACAATTTTTTAAACAAAGCAATTGCAAATTTTAACCAAAATCATTATGAAATTATTAAAATTATTATTGTTACTTAACTGGAAGCAAGTAATATCTTACACTTGCAAAATATAGAAACAGATTTTCCAAAGGCTATCAGATTGCTAGTATACTGAATCTGAATACAGACTTTTTGTGATTTTATTTAATGCTAACAATAGCAATAAAGTGTTCATTAAATAAAATATAAAATATTTGACAGAATGTAAAAAATATGCATTTGAATGTACTATTCGTTAAGGCCGACGATCATTTGTTCCCAAATACAGCAGCTGCTAAATTATTAAATATTCCACAGCCAGTGTGTCTGCTCATATGTCCATTTTTCAAAATAGCAATTTTTTTTTTCAACTGAAAAAATATTTAACGCTGAGCAAAATGCTGCACACTTTTTTAAAAAGGTGGGAGTGTTTATAGTATCAAAATTTTGTTTTGTGGACATTGAAGGCAGTCCTGAGGGATGAGGGAATTCAAACAAACCATGAATCATAAGGGAGATGAAAAGAACGCATTTGAAATATCAAAGAAATGTGCTACAAAGAACACCAATAAAATATTGTGAGGGCAAACTCTGGAGTGTTTAGATATTGACGGATACTGCTAGCATGTGACTGTAAAAGTAAGTACAGTCTTCAAAGTCTGTAATGGCCAGTAAAACAACAGTGTGTCATACACTGAATCTCATTTTTGGAATTTGAATGAGAATGTGCATAATTTTTCCTCTCCAGACGGGACTCAGCTATAGGGGACCAGGGACCATTACCTTTAGAGGACTTTGGAAAGGGGACTACCGACCCTTACCTTTAGGGGACTCAACTATAGGGAGCCAGGGACCTTTACCTTTAAGGGACTCAGCTATAGGGGATCAGGGAGCTTTACCTTTAGAGGACTTTGGAAAGGGGACTACCGACCCTTACCTTTAGGGGACTCAACTATAGGGAGCCAGGGACCTTTACCTTTAAGGGACTCAGCTATAGGGGATCAGGGAGCTTTACCTTTGTAAACATGGGTTTTCCATGCTGAGTGACCATGGTGCATTGATCGCAGTCCACAGTGATGGATGAGTTGTGGAAGGACTCCTTGGAGTGCTTGAGGATGTAGTACAAGTCCGTGACGCCTCCTTCGAACACAGTGCTGAAGTAACGAGGGATGAGCGTCCTGCCGATAGCTGAGGAAAGGAAAAAAGATGAAGAGAATGAAAGGATGTCAGCTGAGGGCTGCCTACAACTGGAGTGGCAGGAACAAGCTTGGTGTACTTTGGAGTGGCCAAGCATCTATACGGGTTTTAATCGATGCCGATGATCTTACCCGGGTGTTGTTTATTCGGTAGATGTCAAAGCAGAACATGTCTACTTTATAGTTTTAACATGAAGGATGGTAAAGAGAAGTTGAGAAGAGCATTCTAATGATTTGCTCTCCCTGTTTGCTCCTGCCAAACCCATCACCATCATGAATAACGCAATCAACAAAGGGAAACACTCCCGCCGAGCGAAAGCTTGGCCTGGAGGAGACGCGGTCGGTCGCCTGTCATGTGGAGCCCCTCACAGACATATTCCGGGCCTCGTTGCTAGGTCCATAGCAAACTCTTTAACACGGTCGCTCTAAATTGCCCCAAACCTTCGGGGACCTGGGGACAAGGCTTTCGGTGAATGTCGGAACTAAAAAGGACAAGCCTGAAGGTACGCCTGGGTGTGTCCCACTGGGTGACTGTACCGAAGGGGCCTTTGCTTTTTAAAACTCTGAAACACTAGTTCTGACTATGGTCAATGTACTGAATTTATTATTCTTCCCTGTCAGGTGCAGTAGAAGCTCAGGCATCTGCTTATAATAACTCGTCTTACTTAGGGAGTTTAAAGAGGGTCAGTATCGCCGGTACTCAGATTCCTGTTGTCTCCTGCAAGCACTTCAACCAAAACGAGAATACCCATGATCCTAGAAGCAAACCGGACTTGTAATTCGGAAGGGGCCTGAACAGCTAACCACTGGACTTCACAGCTAACGTCTCAGACGTCAGCATGTATGAGGCTGCTGTGGGATATCCATTAAGCTGGTGAGCTGGAAAAAAAAATGCTCCCTCAGAACACTTAAGGATGCGTAGTTTAAGAGCTAGACTTGTAATGAAAAGTGGTTCTGACCAGCTTGTTTATAACTCCACAAACTGGGGATTACTAAGTAAACATAAAAGCTAGCAAATCTGACCGCTAGAAGCTGGGAAACTAAGTGGTAGTGAACCGCAGCTGGCTCTGGGTGTTGGAATGGAAATCTCTGGGTTGTGTGCAGGGGGTGGTGGGGGCTGGCTTCAAGTGCCGAGCAGCGCTAATGCAGCGTCCGCCGATGGGCGCGGTGCCAGGCCCACCCGCCACAGCTGAAGACTGTTTACGCGGGCAGACCCAACGGCCTTTGGAAACTGAGTGAATGGCTCCGTGTGGCCCGTGCCGTGCAGAGCGGCGGGAGATGGACAGTGACGTGCATCTCTCACCGGCGAGCATCTGAGGTCTATACCCCGCACGTCATTCTGAGGCGCGAATATAATTCAAACCACTATAAATCCTGCTTCACTGCATGTCACATTCATTAGCGCTAACGACTGCCATCAGTCAACAGGTGTGGGCTGACCTGAAAGTGGATTTCATACAATGGGAATACCTTTTTCCGGAATATGCTTTTCCCATTTTCCACTCCCATCCCGTTTTCTTTGTCTGTGAAAAGAGGGTCTGTACAGCTTGGCTCCACTTCAAAGAGGAGCGCTCATGAGATACGATTAGCAATCACTTGTTTCAGTAAACACCCAGCACATCACATGACTCTCAAGTAATGTGTATCCAAACACGCAATTTACAAATAATTAACATCATGTTAATTAGTCGCATTAATCTGTGCCACTTTGTGGAATTGTTCCCTCCGAGTCCATAGGAATTTGTTGCCAGTGGCAGGAGACTGTAGGACGTAATGGGGCATTGAGCAAATAGGACTGAAGCTGGTCGGGAGTGAAACGTGTGGAACGCCCTCCATACCCAACATTCCCCTCCCCCCACCCCAACACACACAAACACGGCAACGGAAGGGCACCCACTAACAGCCACAGAGGAACATGCGAACGAATACAACACAGTCACTCTCAAATGCTGACGCCACATACAGTGAGCAAATCTGGGCAAGTTTTTGTTTGTGCACTAATTCACACGTCAACACACGTCTTCACACACATTCATGATATCCCTCTGAAACACCAGTACAGCATCCACACACATTCATGATATCCCTCTGAAACACCAG
>JAACJT020000042.1:1050076-1082462 GCA_009936485.2 Gymnarchus niloticus | reverse complement strand
CATTCATGATATCCCTCTGAAACACCAGTACAGCATCCACACACATTCATGATATCCCTCTGAAACACCAGTACAGCTTCCACACACATTCATGATATCCCTCTGAAACACCAGTACAGCTTCCACACACATTCATGATATCCCCCTGAAACACCAGTACAGCTTCCACACACATTCATGATATCCCTCTGAAACACCACTACAGCATCTCACACACACACACACAAACACACACACACATACACACACACACACACACTTTGCACACGCTAACCACACTCAGAAATATTATGAACAGTTATATGTTTAATGAGATTCATTAGAGAAGGTGGATCATCCTCATTCATGTGGTGGTGGAAAATTCGATCACACTGTGAAGAGGCATCACTGCTAAATAATTTCAAAGAGAGAGAGACACCATTCACTGTCAATTCAATAAAGAGGAAAGAGGAGCTCTGGACAGGCTGTACTAACGCAACTAAATAAAGGCAAACACGCACTAAAATACATTGAGTATATCTGTACTGAATATGGAGAACATCTGATAAAATTAAGTGGAATTTCCAAATAACTTCCATCATCAAGTAGGGAAGGATCTCAGCAGGGACTCCCAGAGTACTGAAGACCCCGAAGACCCCCTGTGCGAGTGAGCGATGGACAGGACCCCACCAGGAATCATGGTTTTAGCAAGCTGCAGCTAAACAAGGTCCTGGTTGCCCCTGGTTACTCTCCCACTCTCCACGGGGAGCCCAACCATAGGTGGGAACAGAGTCTGCTGGTGACGATGACATTGCTTTAGAGCAGGGGGTAACACTATAACTCATAACTATACTTCCAGCATTTTCTCTTTGAAAAGTCCAGCAGAACTTCAGAGGGTCATTTAATCACCATAGTCATCCCTGAGTCAACGTAATAGGCTGTGTACAAAGCTTTACATACTACAGTATATGCGATGCCATCCGTCCATCTTCTATATATGCTTATGTTCGAGGAACCTATCCCACGAGGCATCAGGCAAAAGGCAGGGCATCACCCCAGATGGGATGCGGGGACATGCAAATTTGAAACACACAGACCCCCAACTCCAGCGTAGGCATGGCTCGATACCACTTTTATATCTCCAGTACTGATACGAATAACACAATCCTACATATCGCCCAATACCAATCCAATAATCTTTTTGTTTCCGCTTAAACAACTTTTGAGCCATTTTCATGACAAATACCACCGAACCTGCACTTCAGCTTGATCGCCTGACTCCATCCTCCAATATACTGTCGTCCATCTGTTTTGTTCCACCCTCTCGCATCTTGTACTCCATATTGTAATGAAGTTCCACTGCCCTTTGCTGTTCAGAGAAGGACGGGCCTCCCCTTGAGTCTGGTTCCTCCCAAGGTTTTTTCCTCCTGAGGGAGTTTTTCCTTGCAACTGTCACCCTTGGCTTACTCTCTGAGGACCTTGGGCCAGGAAATATGTAAAGCACTTTGCAACAATGCTCTCTGTCAAAAGCACTATATAAATTAAACTGAATTGAAAAATTGAATATAGTCATCTTAAAAATGCTCAAAATGTGAAATAAATACTCTAATCCCCTAAAGTTTTTGGTATCAGACCGATACCGATACTGAATATCGGATCAGCACGTCCCTACTCGACAGGTGTGAGGCCACTGCACTGCCACGCCATGACAGACTACTGCATTTCTTACAGACGTCGCAGATTGCAGCAGAAACTTCGTGTCCAAGATCGCAACGTCACGACCAGCCTTTCAGAAACTGGCCCAAAACAAGGTCCTACTCAGGTGTGTTTGTGGAAACGTTGCACTGGATACACTAAACAGGAGGGTCCTGTGCTTTGAACAGGAAGCTGTTTTTAGTGTCACTATAGCGTGATAGAAGTAATTGGGAACAATAATACTGCCATTTAGGTTGTCTGTCTGTACTATGGATGAAGGTGCATTAGGAAGTAGATCAGCGAAAGAGCACAAATTAAATTCCTTGCCCTTACAATAAGATCAGGAATAATCCTAACTATCCAGTTCTTCCTTAATCTCATCTTTACAAACAGAGCAGTGCCATCTCAGAGTGTGTGTGTGTGTCTGTGCACATATATATTTAATAAAATCCAGCAAAACACATTTGCAATCCAAATTGCGCCTCGAAACAAGCAAGCCTCCGGCATTGCCACTTCTCGGATTAGAAAGGCAAGGCATTCCAAAAGGTAAAGGACGAATCCGAGCATACCTAGCAGGGACATAATGCGGGGGTGGCATCGCTTGGCAGGTACGGTACGGGGGGGGGGGGGGGGCGGCGGGCGGGCGGTGGGCGGGGGGGGGGGGGGGCGGGGCGGGGGGGTGCCAGCGGGCGGGTGCTGGGTGTGGCACAGATAGAGAAGCACTGGTGTGCGCGTGGGGGATTTCCACTCCGACCACCGGGGGTCTGAGGGTCTAACTGTTTTTCTGGGGTCAGATGCGGCGCGTGCTATTAATAGTGCAGTTATCGCTGCTGCCGTCTCAACTGGCTTCGCGCCGAGCCCGAGTCGGTGACGCAGAGGAAGGAAACGAGTCCGTTTGTTTCCTTAGCGACGCCTTCAAGGGCACCTCATTCTTGCCCGCCCCACTGTCGGTGCGTTAGCAGTGGCTATTTTGCTTTATTACCCTACAGCCTTCTCGCTTTTCGTTTGTCCACGGTGACTCAGGACCCGTGTCGTTCACGGGGAGCCTTCCCCCAAGACCTCTGCAGAACTGTGTAGCTGATACTGCCATACGTGTGGTAAAACCCACAACGGCTGCGTCAGACCGCTGAACTGCACGTCAGCACAAACTCTCGAGCTGCTCCCAGACTGAATCAATTATGATTAGGACAGTTACAGTGTTAATAGTGTCTATGAGATGTTTAATTTATGTTGGTCATAAAGGGGCTGATCATCACTCAGGAGCAGATATGCAGTGGTAACTGAACCAGCCACTAAGCTTCTTAACTTCTGGTTAAAATAAATAAATATAATCCAACTAGAATGATAACCATGGTATTCCTTACACTACTTTTAATGGCATTTCAGTCTTGCAGAAAAGCTCTCGGCGCTGTATCTCATCAAAATAAAATGTTCATGCTCACTAAAGTTATATAGAGGACACATAATGGATTTAATAGTTAAATAGGATTAAATGTAAAGTTGTCTCCCGGAAGCATGACAGTTTGCGTACAACTCTTGCAAGTTTACTTATCTTGCTACTCAATGTTCAAAATTGTCCCTGGACTGGCAGCGGAGGTACAACACCACCACTTTTCAGTTTCGGCCTTAGAAAGATCCAAGATATTTACTAGAAGAAGAAAAGAGTGTGCAAACGTGGGAAAACGACACCTCAACAGAGAGCAGCACTATATAGGAATGCTTGTTTCATACTATGTATTATGGGTAATTGACCGTCTTTGCTGGACCCGATTCCCGATGTATTAATTCCAGGGAGCATTGTACTTCTACACTTTATCCATCATAAATGAAATTGGAAATTCAATAGGCCTGTGAATTACGGAACACAGAACCTATAATTGCTTTCCATTATTAAAATTCTAACTGTGAACACCTTGAAACCAAAACGCACAGCACAAGCGGATCGCAACCCTGTGATGTAGCGTCTTGAGAGGCGGGGGAGGAGGGAGGTGGCTGTGTTGTCTCTCCCCTTCCCTCTCTCTTTATTATTTTGACTGAATCCAGCGCGGCGTGCAGTGCATAATGTGAGATTTTCATCCGAGCCTTGGCTCACACGGAGAGCTGGGTTTGGACAATAAGGGGCCCCGTGCTGCCTGCCAGTAATTATCCCTCCAGGGAGCCTAACTCTCTCAGAGCTTCAACCAACACTTGACTCACACGCTGTCTCTGCTACGTTACTCCCAAAGACTCGGCCCCCCTCCCGAAGTTGCAGGCTGCCGTCCCCCCTTTAAAAGCCCCCCTAGTTTAACATCCTGCTCGCTGTCTCAAGCTTTCCGCTTTAGAACAATTCCAAAAATGTTCCAAAAATGAATGAAGTGAAACAAAATTATTACGGGCCCAAAGAAGTTTTCTTTTTCAAACTATTTTTCAGTCTTTTTTTTTTTTTTTAAAAAAAAGAAATGTTGTGACAGCATGGAGATGAGGTCAGTGCATCTGTTACCTGTGTCTCTCTCTGGTCAGGTCACCTGGTCTGCTGTGAGGTCCATAATGGCCTTCTGATGGAGAGGAACTAATGGAGACCGGCCAGAGTACACCTATGGTCCCTAAATGTGTGCCATTAAAATCGCAGAGAACAATAACCCATTCAGGAATGTTCCTGTAATGGTTTTTAATTGTAGTGGAACTAATTGCTGTAAATTGCCGATATTTTATGAAGCAGTGGCAGTAATTATCTTGCAAGGGCTGAGTGGGGCCAGTTAAACTGCTGGTATCACCAACAAAGCTACTCAGGAATCGATGAGTTAAACAAAAAACATGCACACACACACGCGCGTGCACACACACCAGGCTACTGCGTAAACCCCAAAACATGAAAAATTGATCGCAGACATAAAAAATTAATTCCCCCTATCTTTTTAGCAGTAGCATGCAATTTTAACGCAGCCTGTGTTTCTTTCTTCAACACATTCTACCAACGCTATGCTTGCAGTACCAAACAAGTTTTTTTTTTTCTTAAAAACCTGCTGTTTAGTTTGAGTGAAATTTTTGTGGAAATGACCAAAATATCAATAAACAAATCGGAATATGGAGGTTAACCAACTTTCCGGCTTCTGAGAAGCACATAAATCCAGTACCAAAATGGATTATTTTCAGACACCAACTAAACAAATCATACAAAGGCCATCTTGACTAAGGCAAAGTGTGTATTTAAATGAATTTGAATAATAATTTACATAAATTAGAATGGATTTTCAGGCTCCCGTGGGGAGGGATCGCGATTGTCACTTCGAAGCCCAAAGAAGCTTCAGCTCTAGAAGAATTCACTCAGTCAGCTTCCTGTCCATCTGTTCTTGATTTAATCAGATTTCACTTGCGAAGAGAACGAGTCATTTTCATTATTTTAATGTTTAATTAATTGTATTAATAATTCAGTAACTACATTGATTAATATATGCTACAATTTCACTGCAGCTTTAGCCTTTGGCTGACATTTAAATATAATTTTACATAATCTTACGTAAAATATCTTTGTATTGCCCTGATACGAATAGGCGATTTAATCAATAATCTAGTACTGACAGAAATGGCGGGGGTTTAATCTGGTGCTTAGTAAGTCTGTTGCAATGCAAAAACTGAGACTGCTGTGCTAGGAATTCTGGGAAAAACTAATTTTCCATTGCCTTTGGTGATCCAACAGTGTGTTCAACCTTCTATGGTCACCTGACAACACAGTTCTACAGTGAACCAACCAAATATCGCTGCCTTTTCCCAATTCACAAAACAAGATTAACTGTCAATGTCAAATGACCCCCCCCTCCCAAAAAACACCCCCCTCCAGACCTACCTACACTGGAACGTTAGGCTTTGAGCTTCACTGAGTAGAAGCTAAGGCAATAACAAGGTGCACACCGCCCTCAAATGGGGCCCAGCACTCCTGAGCGTGTGTTAGCCTGGCTTGATCCACAGGAGGTTCACAACATGGCCACAAATCTTTACACAACACCCCTCTGTGTGTTTCCCATCTGTTAATAATCTTCTCATACTCCTGTCAAACTCAAGTTTCTAAACACCAGGAACTCCTGCGTCATTTGCCCAATCGTAATATAAAACTTTAATAAGGTGTGTAAGATGTTGGGGGGTAGCCATCTTCGTCAGGTGAGTGTGTTGCGCTGTTTTGGCCCACCTGTTCCTTCATTTCTGAATTGCGTTAAACGTACTTCCTGCTTTCTTCTCCTCCCTAGTAAACAGATTCCAACAGCCACCCATTCTGCCGCGTGCATCCTGTCTGCCGGAGCTTGTTTTCTCCTTCTCCCCTCACCGAAATTCTTTTTTTTTCCCCCATTCGTCCAACCGGCTCTCCTGTGCCCATCCAATCCAGGCCCACTTTTGTAGCCCAGTGCCTCAAACAGGACCAATTCTTCCAACCCATCTCCCATTATATGCCCCTGTGCCCGTTTTCTATTCACCCACGAGACCGCATAGCATGCTCTACAGTTATGTGATTTTTAAAGATACCAAATTCAAACTTTCCAACCCAAATCTGACCTTCTAACCAACAGGATTAACTGATTCCCCAAATGCAGAACCTGGTTGTGTTGTTGATTGCGATATATGGGTTCTTAATAAAAATAAACCAGTCTTTTAGAACAGGTTATCTGCTAATCCCATTGCCCAACCCCCCTCCCCCCCACCCCCCCGCACGGTGAGCGGGATCGACCCCTGGAAACACAGGCGACCGAGGCGTCACCGCGGCGACAGTATTTGTGCTCGCTGTGATTAAGGATTATCAGAGGCCACAATGAGCAAACTGCTCCGTCATTATCATTGATTTCTGCACGCCAGGAGCAGCGCATGAGTGGCGCTCAATCAAAGGGTAAAAAGGCCCTGTGATATACGTAACAGGAGCATTAAGTCAGTCCCAAGAACCCAGTCAAACGCTAAGCAGACTTTGAGTTCCTTTATGCCACGATGATCACAACATCCGGGTTGCATCTCTCTGTCCTTGGCTCAAAACATGAACAGCTGACAAAAAATAAAGAATTGATTAATAAATAACAAATGCAATCAGCTGTAAAACACTACAGTACAAACACTTGGAATGCTCGATGTATATTGTTGCCATTGCAGCGGTTTAAACAAGGCAAAGTATTAATTAAGACAGACGATATGGATATTTGGAAGCCGTACTTTGTTCAACAGTTCTGAAAGGCACCACATTTTTCTGATGATTATCCTGCCGGGACTGAAAAACAGAATAAATGGGAGAGTCTCTGGAGTGTCATGCTGTGGAAGAGATAGCTCTGCATTGGTGCCAGCTTCCTCCGCTGAAGGGGCTTTGATTCCCCCCTCCACCCCCTATGTTTGGACTTGGTGTGTCCTCCCTCCGTCTACCGAGCGTCTTCCCACACAGTCAGATGAATCGGTGTTTCTGTGATGGACTGGCATCCTGTCCAGGGCGTGCCCCTGACCTGTGGTCTACGATAAGGGGCCAGGCTGTACTTCTCTTTCTGACATTTATCGCTGAGCGCCACACTGATATTTGAAAGCTTTGCTACGATTCTTAGTTCTAATTCGCGCATTACTACATATTCTGGCGAATTCTGATCTAGCCCAATTATTTGTCTGAATTCTTATGAAAAATGGTAATCAATTACCAACATTAGCAAAGGAACAGTTTGTATCATACTGTTTCTGGGGTTGCTAATCGTGTGATTCAAATTTGAAAGACGGGGTCTGGCCAACACTAAAATATGCTTAATTGTACTGCTAGTAAATGTATTTTTTTTTTTTTACAAATATTTCATTTATTGGTTTATTTCATATTGCTGAAGCATGGGCGTAGAAGAAGTGCATAATCACAGTAGCCTTTGTTAAATGGTCCCCTAGAGTTGTCCAGGCCTTTGCCAGTGGCCTTGCTGAGGACATTCCAAAAGTTATAGCACGGCGTTAGAATATTCCGGCAGCTTTCCTTAAACATTGGCTACACCTGCTCCAACGTGCTGCTTGCCAATGAGCACTTTTCGAAGTCAACTAAAAATATTGAGGCTTAATAACAATTTATTAGTCCATAAAATATTTAAATCACACATAATTAAGTCATAATTAAGTCTGAACAGGCTCGGCAGGTTCCTTGGTCATTCTGGAAATTCAGTGACAGCTTAGAGATGCCGTATGTCAGTTTATGCTATAGTTACACTTATCCTTAACGTCAGAGCAATAGTTCCTCACGCACACACATTCTAATGCAGCAACAGTGTGTGAGGTTTAGGGTAGAAATCCAGCACAACAGTAGGAAAGGTAGGACAAATCTAGGCCTGGAAGAGGCTTTTTCTGCCGCCTATTGTTTCTAGAACTGCAGGGGAAACGAGGATTGTTTTCCAACGGGATATAAAAAGTGGTGAGAAAGCAGGAAGATCGAGGCAAGCTGGCAAAAAACAAAACCGCAGCATATTGCCAGACTTTCCATTTCCTGTTTCTATCCTCCGCCCTGCAGCTGACCTTATGGTCTCTTTTCCCAAACACCTCAGCAGTGTGGCGATGCCACGAAAGAATGACCCCCCCCCCCTCGCCCGGCACCGGTACGACCACAGCACGACTCACATCTTTCCCTCCCTCGCCCCATTATCTCCCTCCCTCTCTCTCTCTCTCTCTCTCTCACTCCTGCCCCATCTCCCCCTCATCTCGGCATCCTCCCGGCTGCCGCTGTCAGTCAGCCGTCAGTCAGTGCAGAGCCCTGGCGGGCGCCTGCCTCTCTCCATCCGCCGGAGCTGTAGCCGGACCGGGGGATACGCAGGCCTGTCAATCACGGCGCCAGCAGCTCCGATTCGCAGGGCGCTCTGCCACGTCCCGGAGCTCCCGCTTCTAAAGCATCTCCCAGTGCCGACAACGCCCCCTCTCTGCACCACCCCCCATCAGTTGCGTGTTTGCCGATCTTGGTCTCATGACAAGGCCGGGCCGGTAAAATTCCAAAGCAAAGCAAGACATGTGGATGCTGAGGTGTACAGCCTTAGTGGGATGCTCTGCCACGGCAATGAAAAAAAGAAACACGTTTGAGTGGCACTTTAGCCCTTACCCCCGTGTCACGCTCACTTTTATCACTTTGTGACCTTTCACGTTTGTCAGACATGTAGACATGTAAGAGCACATATCATATATATTTCTTAATGGCTGCCTTGTTGTTTATCATACACTGGCTAATATTGTGTTGTATCTCCTATTAAGTATTCAGCATTATAGACAAGCTTATGGAATTTGTGCATCTGTTCAGTCCAATCATTCATCTCAACGAACGCAGGTCCTAAAACTGCGCATTATTTAAATTAATGGTTTCTTTGTACTTTGAATGCAGCGTTTCAGTACTTTACTCTCTTAATTGCTACGATCCCCTTTCTACTGTTTAAAATAAAAGCACAGTCCAATTGAAGTGATTTGCTTTTTTGAGCTATTTTTAAGTGTGAAAATTGCTAAAAGATTGCATCATGGTGCAGTCTGTTTTATATAAAAATGCACCACGTCGCTATATAATGTAGACTCTTTCTGATTACACAGTGTCAGGATATACAGGCAGTGTCAACGCAGCAACCCCACCCTTGAGACAGAAATAAACCTCAATTAAATTCAGTTACCGTCCAACGACAAATGAACAAAATAGCACTTGAGTGTATTGCGTTTCCATCAGTCAGATAATTATTTTGCATGCAGCGCAGCAGCCACGCCGAAAAGCGCGCTATGTGACCGACCGCGGTACGGAGTTGGAATGTAAATAGATTTTAGCATTGTAACATCGATAAACAAAAAATTATCCCAAAACAGATCGGCTGCAAAACATTTCGGAGGGTCCTGCGTATGTTAAACAAGGCAGGGCTAGTAAATATATTGCTCTCATCTTTTACCGCCACCTTCCCCAAGCACACGTTATTTTCTATGAGCTGCTGGCTAATAAATCACATTCCTCATTACAAACGCCTCCTTCGTTTATTGCCACGGTTGACCTTGGGGGCTGCCATGCTTTGGCGACAAGGTTGACTGACCTTTTTTTTTTGAAGATGTGGTAAGAACACAGGACAAGGTACCTTGTACGAAAGGCATCGAGATATATTTAAAGCGAGCTGCACATTTTTCCATAGTTATATTATCATTTGACAGTCACACAATATTAAACGATGCTACAGTCCAAGCTACCTGCCATAGCCGAATGTGAGACAGGAGAACGAGCTGGGACAGACCTACCCTAATTCAAAGCTGGATCAGGCCACTGGTGGAACAAAGGCGAGGTGTACAGAACAGATCGCTAGACTAGATTGCATTAATGTGTAACAAAAAACATGCTTTCTAACTTCTTACATCTCACTGATAGCCATGAATGGCAAAATCGCGTGAAACGTACAAGGTCTTTCATAGTCTATCAGACAGATAGTCGTCGGTTCTTCTCCGTGGGTTGATACACCATTATAAAAGAACCCTAAGGAGATTCCAATAACAGCCCTTAAAAACCCATTAAGGAACCTAAATAATCATTGTCATGGTTCCCCTGCCTGTGGATGAGGCAATGTGAATGAGTGCCTGCAACAGCAACATTCTACAGTAATCTGTGCTCCAGGGAGGGGTGGACCTAGAACCTTAAGATCATGACAGGAACGGTCCACTGCCTCCTTGTTCAACAGCGGGAGTACACGTATGGCTGCCTGCCTGCCTCACCCAGTTCTCTTGTTACTATGGAGAAAGGCAGCACCACCTCTAATTCTGAACATTCTTCTGAAGCTCCCCTTGCCGCGCAGCAAATACATGTTAGTGTAATGATCCAGAATGGAACTGTAAGGATTTTTTCATGCCGGTTTTTCTGTTAGCTTACAGAAAATGTTGAACATATTTGATTCTATAGTGACGTTTAATCATCGTAGAAAAAAAAATCAGGGGGGAATTTGTGCTGTTGAGGTTGCACTGAAACCTAGATTCATCTGTGAACAACTTATTTATCAGCGGTTTCGAAATATTTAAATAATCAGCATTTTTACGGTTCTCGGCATTATAGCTGCAATTGACATAAGCGGCTTTTTTGTTGCTTAGTCACGCAGTCGTGTCCGACTCTTCGCGACTCCATGGACCACAGCACGCCAGGCCACTCATCAGCTGACACCCCCTGAAATCTTTAACAGAATAGGCTTCTTTTACATATCTGTAGCCAGTACTAAGCTCTTGTACTACATGCATGTACTCCACCAGAACAGCCCTCAGGATGGAGTGACCTCCAATCAGGATAGCCCACTACCTATGTCAGGCCTAGCATTTCAGGTCAAGTGAGGAACCTTTCTCAGATTATTCTACGATCCCTGCTGCCATTTGCAAACATTTTTCACATAGTTATAATAATATAATGCTTTGCTTAAAGTGGTGCTTCTGAGGAGGGCTTAAATGATGCTAGTTTGGCTAAATTGACCCACATATAAAAAACAGCTGCGGGGCAGTCATTTACGTTTTATTTCATTTCATATACTTTGGAAAATACTACACGAGTTAACTATATACAGATTACAAACAATTATATATATTAAAAAACCATGCTTGGTAATTTAGGAATCCCAATGTATAGGGAGAAAGTGTTACGGACAGTTAATCGCTAATTTCCTATCATTTTTATGTCCTTAAATTATGTAATTAACTGGTTCTCATCATTAAGACATGTATACTTTGTAGAATGCTGCTAATTATGCTAATTATGCTAATAAATGTGTGACCTGCCTTTGGTTTTGTTGTGGATGCGTATCACAACTTCCATTGACCCATCCATCTCCACACTGCTTAGCCTGGTCATGGCCGCAGGGCAGGTACAAGCTGCAGAGCAATTTATTTCCATTGCATTATGGGAAATTAAATGTAATTTTGAGACAAACTGGCAAGAGAAGATGGAAGTGGGTATGAAACCTGTCACTTTGGTTGGCAGAGGTCAGGAATTCAGACAGATGACACCCACTTCAAGGCCTGACAAGGGATCTCATGTAAGATAACATTCACAAGTACGTCTGATCTCGGGGGGGTCTAATTGGTGGCATGCCAATCTGCCACCGTCACCCGGACTGATAGCCGCGGTGTGGCTCCAGAGATCGGACAAGCGGGCTGAATTACATCAGAGCCGGCATCAACGGTACACTGCGGAGCGGACCTTCAGCCACGGCATTGGGGACGATCCCGCTAATCTGTCACAATTGCTTTGCCGCTGCCTGAAACAAGATGTTCTGGAGGTTAACGGAAGCGCCCCATACATCACTGCTGCATTAACAGAGGAGGTGAAGAGGTCCGTGAAGGCAGCATAACAAAGTGATTGGCTCACGCAGAGTTTCAGTGTATTATGTCTATAAATACATTAGACTGACCTTTATCTGAACAATTCACACGCAGTCAGCTAAACCCTATTCTGCGATACAAGTTCCTTATCTTAATGGATTACATTGTAAGGTATTTACCTGGGGATTCCCAGATTAAGTGAGGTTCATCCTTCTGCAAAATGGGCCCAGTACCCTTCTTGGAACTGGGAAGCAACCGGTCTCTGGTCAAATAAAGTCAAATGGTACATAACAAAGAGGGACACCTTTTCCTTAAACAGTCTGACTGTAATACTGTATTCTAGCACAGGACAATCACTATTCGAACACTCCATTCATAAGCAACAAAAAGTCATTAGGATAGAGATCCTGAATTCAGCTGATCATTTTGTTTACTTACACAGTTTTCAAAGATTAGTTTATACGAATGCACAAATAATATAATGAAATATCCATATATCTTCCAAATTCTAATACTAGTCAGGGTCGTGGGGACCTGGAGCCGATCCCATGGCAACGCAGGGCATGAGAATGCTGATGCGTAATGAAATGTCATGCTGCGTGCATTACAAAACATAGCGTTTCTTCATATGACGTTGTATTTTTTCACGTGTGTATTTGTTGAGTTACGACACAGTTCTGAATCTCATGCTGTAAAATTCTCTTTCTCCATTATGACTAATTTCTCGTTGCATTTTCCTCCCTGGAGAAACTGCACTTCCTTGCAAGGAGTGGTATTTTTACTGCGGCTCCTACACACGCCGTGCTTCTCTGCTCCCTCCTGTCTCCACCTAGCCGGCCAGAAACAAGCTGAATACCTGCAGGAGGGAGCCCATGTGTTTATGTATATATTCTTCCGAAGCTTCCATATGTACCGATATAAATATACACACAAACAAACGTGCGTGCATTTTATTGCAAATCCATCCAACTTCCATAACTACTTAACCAGTACAAGGTCACAGTAAGCCTGTCTCAGCATGCACTGGGCACAGAGCACTGGGGACATACCCAGGACAGGATACCAGTCTCACATACTAGAGGCAATTTAGTGACAGCAGTTAAGCTGTGAGAGAAACCAGAGTACCTACAACAAACTTGCACAAATACACAGAAAGCATATGAATTCTACACAAACACACACACACACACACACACACACACACACACACATTTGTATTTCTAACCTTGTGGAGACCTTCCATTCATTTCTATTGGTCTAACCCTAATCCTAACTATGATAAGCCTAACCTTTACCCAGCCCTAACCTTAACCATAAGTAACCCAACAGAATACAAGACTTTTGGCTATTTTGTTTTTTTTATTGCATTTGCAGATTTTTATAAAATTGAGTTTTCTCTTGTGAGAACACAGCGAATGTCCCCACAAGGTAAAAATGTGAGGTTTTTATTACCTCCTGGGGACATTTTGTCCCCACAACATAATATAAATGTACTACACACACACGCACGCACGCACACACATACGTGATTGGGAACTGAACCCATAACCGTGAGAAGATGACCCTGCAGTTGTGCCGATTGCACTACTGTAGCACCCGATATGGCATCCGTCCACAGAAAAATGATTAAACGCTATTTTTAAATAATAATCATAACGTTTTAAAATATGATTGTCAAATAAACCATTCATCTTCTAACCACTTATCCTGGTTTATTTCAGGAAAGAAGCCTATCCCCAGCAATATAGGGCATGAGGTTGGACAGAATATGAGATTATAATTATTATTTAAATTTTATATATAAATGTTCACCATCTGGTCTGATAGGTTTCCTCCCTACTCAGGGATGTCCGTGCTTTCTGACATACCAGGCCATCACATTCTAAGGACACATACTTCTGTAAACACACACACACACACACACACACACACACAGTGTTATGATGCAGAACACTAACCCCCCCCATAATCGACTTGGCATAATCAGCAGCGAGCAAGAAAATGCCAAAATATCATGACATGCTGGGAATGCAGTAGCCAGAACAAGGGAGGCAAACTGTGCAGAGCTTTCCAGTTAAGGGAAGCTTTGCCAGGATGCTCCATTCCCAGCAGCCCTGCCGTCGCTAACAGAACCCAGCAAAACAAAGCGAACGGGCCGAAAAACAAACAGTGCTGCAGTGGAGCATTTCAATGCGCTCTTACTGAGGCAGAATCATCCAAATCCTCGCGAGTTGCCGGGGGCAATAAACAAATCGCTGTCCGCGGGGTACACTGCTACTGCATGAACTACGAGCGGCACTCACCATACGTGCAAACAGACGTGTTTTAAGAACCCTCCAGGGCTGTGAGATAGAATGAGAATCTCAACAGCATACAGCAGAGTCATAAAGTGTAGGCCTACTAGATTTTACACAGCGAATAATGATGTTTCCAGCCAGACTTTTAAAAGTAAGAAGCATCAAAGACACACATCCTTAGTTAATGGAAAGAAAATCAACCTGATTTTGCGATTAAATAAAAATATTATTCATACCAGAAAATAACACCCAAATGTTCACACAGTTTACGACAGACTGTATGTAAACTGTACAGTTAGACTATCCAAAATAAAAACTGAATCTTCCATCTACATTTTAAACTATTTCTCAATTACCTAAGCAAAGAACTCTAGTCATGTTTTTCAACTAGCTTCACAAAGTAAGGATCCTTACTATATCTCTTTGGTCCATCTTCCAGGCAAAATGAAAGTGTTAAAGTGGCATCGTCTTCAAAAAACTCAGTAGAAAAAGCGTCCCACCAAAGGCTGTCACTCTCCTGAAAGAGAGAAAAAAAGCCAAGTAAACACCTTGAAGAAAGACAGGATTGGAAATATCACAGAACTTAATGTTACCAGTTTGGCTCAGTTAAATACCACAGTTTCAAATTTCAGTGTTTAATTTTTTCATTGCGAATGGCATACAGATCAATACAGCTGGACCCCAGGGGAATGCACTCTTAGAGTACACTGTTCTATCCTCACCACAATCACAAAACAATGACAATGTTACATAATTCTAGGATGGCCATAGCCACATGCTTTACTATGAATTCTTTCATTAACACTATGCACAGGTTATCAAAAGATGAACTGATAAAATAATTCCGAACCATATTTTGATCACTGTAACCGTCTTTTTTGAAAATCTACTGATTTGACCTGTTAGTTAACGTCTGTGGCTGCCTCTCTTGTTGGAGGTTCACAGTAGGACAGACATTTCCCTTAAAATATGTCTTGGCCAGGTCAGTATGAAAGACTCCTTTGTTTCTGACTGTTCCTCACTATTCTGATTCATCTGAGGGTCAAATCCACTCTTCTAAAAGTTATTGAAATTTTTAAGATATCTTGATTGCCTTTTCTCCTCAAGGTAGCCTTAATCATACTCAGTTCATTTTTCAATAGAACATTCTGGAAGACTTCCAAGTCGTATATATATCTGTCACACATACAACCATTTTTATTTGACACACTTCAACAAACATGTTAAGTTTAACTACTTATTCCAAGGATTACATCTCAGATAAAACCCTTGAGTCCTAGCAGACCCTTTAAAATGCCAGTGAAAATCCTGCAATCAATATAGACTAAGGGGGCCTCAGAAAGTCGACTCACCACCTACATAAGAACTAAAAATACAGTATTACAGGCATCGCAGCAAAAACAAACCTGTTCATTCTATTTACACATGGAAGAAAACTCTTATGGTCAATTAGAAAAAAAAGCGATAATTTTATATGAATTCGAATGAATCTACAGTAATATGTTGCTTGATACACGTCAATATTAAAATGAAAGTCAAAAGAATTAACATACAAATCGATTAAGGCAAAAGGAAACTATGTTGGTATCCGTTGATATGCTTGAACCATGTTATTAATTTAATTAATCCTCTCTTGTATTTCAGTTAAAACTCACTCATGCATACAGAAATAATGCTAAGTTTTCCCCTCAGACATAAATGCTATGTTGCACTAATAATTTGCTTTTAAACGCCTCACATTACTGCACTCTGCAAACCAGCCCCGGTCCATACAGACACAGGCCTATAACAGTATATGCAGAAGGACTAATGATGAAGATGTCGATAAAAGAAGACATCATTATCACTCTGCCTTCTTTAAACCCACTAATTATGTAATTAACACAATCAGCAGGGATGCTTAATGCTATAGTACTGTTGATGTATATATTGTATACGTGTCTGAGGTCACTAGCAAGTGATGTCAGTTTTTCTCCAGCCTTAGTCACCAGGCGTTCAGTTTGCTGTAGTAAGTCGAGATCAGCTAAAACATTAGATTCTTGCCTTCTACCAGCTAGCTGGGCTTTCATTCTCCGAGTGTGTGTGTGTGTGTGTGTGTGTGTGTGTGAATGTAACTTATAGTCCCTTCATATAAACCTGTTTCCAGTATCCAAAAGTTACATAACAATGCCAGTAATAACCACGACTTCAATCATATTCGTCATGAATAAAACAAAACACTGTGAATCAAAAATAAGTAGACAGACAGACAGTCAGATATACTCAAGCTAATATGAGGTAACTGCACCTCTTTTTTTTAATTATTTTTTTCAATTTTCTTTTAATTATTAGAAAATCTGCACCATTACGGTGTCACATCCTAACATACCACTGCTATGATGGTACCACAGTAGCGATGAACAGCACAGAACCGAGTCTGCTTATCTTATTATCTTATTAATCTTATTAATGGCCCTGATTTTGCTGTTTGTCCAGGGAAAACTTGCTAAAAAAAAAAAAAAAACAGAGAGAGAAAAACTATTATAAACAGTAAACTGCGCGTGCGAAGGGCCCCCCGCACAGCATCCTCAGACCTTCCCCTGCATCTACCGGGGTTCTGGGTTCTGGCGCCCCGGCCGCTGAGCCACTCAGAAATTGCTACGTAAAAAAAAATTACACTCATGATGTTTTCGTTGGTGGAAACTTAAAAATGTCCTGAAAACGCCTTTCCTGTTTTTAATCGTTGAGGAAATACTGCTGCAATAAAATAAATAGTTCACATTGCATTCTATGTATATAATGAATGTGACTAACCGGGGCAGATTTATCAAATTTGTTTCTACCTATGGCATGTTGCAGGCATACACCTCAAGGGTAAAAGGCTCGAGGAAGATTGGCATTTTGACATCAGGGGCCTCTAACAACTAACTGGGAAATCAACACACGCTTTGATTGCTAAATGTGACCTGCATGCTAACTATACAGTTGAGGCTCATGGTTAAGCAACTTGAACAGTTCCGGAGCAGGCTGTGTGACTTCGTTGGGTTATCACTGACAGAGCGAGGCAGACTCTGGGGACCGGCAATGGGGCGTTCTGACACAGTTCAATCACCTTTACTGCCGACCGTGAAGGACAACAATGCGATAGTAAGCAGAATTATTCAATTAATTAGGTAAAAGTTTACAATAAATCAGACTGAAGGTGATAATTAATATAACTTCGATTGGGGCTTGAATGCATGCAATAAAGCAATGGTATAATAAATTGTTCTATGTAATTTCTATACACTTCTCTTTGCACATATAAGCCATGGAATAAAATGACACAAAACAATTTCATCAAAATGTCTAAAGTGAAAGCTATGCACATTTCCCCTTCATTCAAATATGTTCACACTGTCATGAAAAACTGCCTCACACAGCTGTCGACTCTACAGAATGGTAATCTTTCTGGTGGACCTGACTCTATATACACATTCATGGTTCCCACACATACAAATTTTACATCTGAAGACATTGCAGGGCTTAGGTTTTCATTGCCGAGATGCATTTTTTACTGCAGAGTCGAAGTTTCACTCTTTGGGTCGGTATGTGAATTGCTCCGCTGCTCCGGGCAGTTCAAGATGCTGACAGTCGTTCCTGGTTTCTTCGGCTGTGCCGTTACGGCTTGGCCGTCTCGCTCTCCCTACGGCTTTCGTGAGAGCCCTTCAGCCTCTGCCGGAGTGCGTCGTTCCCTGTTCGTAATCTGTATGGGTGCCAGTCCCCACAAATTTAACCATGTATGTTACTGTCACGATCCCGAGGTGATTTTTCCTGTTTTCCTCGGCCGCCGATTCAGAGACCCCAGCAACTATGACCGTGGTCACACGATTAACGTTACGTGACAGGGCCAGGTCCTTCAAGGAGGAAAGTGACTAGAACTTTCACACAGGGTGACATGACTGCATTAATTTCAGTGTTGGCTTCCCCTACACAACAATGGCCTGTTCCTCTAAGCACAGAAGCTGATAAGACTCCTGGGGAGCGGGGGCTGAGTCCTAAATATCATTCCATATCTGACTTTGCGGTACGTTAGATTTGTGCAACTGTGGCTACTTCCTCTACACATGAAATTTTACTGTCTTACTGATCTCAGCAGCAAAACTAGCTTCTGTGTGAAATAGCCAAACGAGATAACGACCCTCGAGTTGCCAAAATTCACATCAACCGGCCCCCCTTAAATATCTCATGGTAAAACATTGGCGGTGCCACCTTAACGTTACACCCTGAGAAAGGTGTGCAACACATGCGGAACGGCGGAGTCCTCATGTGTGAATTCAGCATGGCAACATCACTCTCGTGGACCCCGGGTGAACTAACACACCAGCCAGCGGTGGCTCAACTAATAAACACATATTGATTTTTACATATCAAGCTTGTCAAAGGGATTTATTGAGGCGTCAACGGCTGCTCGCATAAGGATCATAGTAGAACCACTCAAAGGATTTAAGTGAAATCCAGCAGATTTGAGAGATTCTGTTGAAAATAACAATAACTCCTTCCTGACAATAGAACCTTTCGCTGAATATACCAAGAAATTCTTGCTGACATACTTGCCTACTGTAAAAGTAGCATGCGTAGTATGTCTCAGCTGACCTGGACTTTGTCCAATTAAACACACAGGGGAAAAAGTTTTTTTTTCATTATCTTGGATATGTGTCTTTGGGGCAGCATGGTGGCTTCTAGGGTAGCGGAGCTGTTTCACACATCCGATGTCGGAGATCCCAATCCCACCTCTGCTCAGCAGGCAGGTCGCATGTTTTCCCCCGAGTCGTGCGTGTTACCTCAAACTCTGTCTCTAGACATGTAGTTAGGCTAACTGGTGTCTTGTGCTGTAATGTGTGATTGTCCAAATATGTGCCCTGTGATGGACAAGCAAGTTGCTAGGGTGCACCCAGGGCTTGCCGTGCCCTGTGTTGTTTGGGGTAGGCACCAAGCGCCCCTGTGACTCTGACCAAGACATGTGGTTAGAAGATGGGTGGATGGATATGTGTTATTTGTGATATTTATGAGTAAACTTTAGAAATATTTCTGTGAAGGCATTAATATTACCTTTGAATGTCCTTGTCCAAAGCAAACATATAGAGTATTTTTAACACAAGTAATGTGACTCATAAGATGGGAAGAATCTTGAAAAACTGCTTATTATTGTTAAACGACAAACTCATCATTTATAGAACATTCAGTTTTGATATATTTCAAATTGCAGGCTCAATCTTACTTATTCAGAAGGCTGTATAACCAAACCAAAGATGCAACGTTATTTTTAAGATTTATAATACTTTCTGCAGTATTTGAGAAGGGGTTTGATTTTTCTTGTGGCATCAACAGTCAGTAAAGGTGCCTGAGCAATCTTCACTGTAATATTTTAGCCCACTGCCTTAGTGACATCCGCCTTACATTTTCATTTACGAATCCTACATTGACACTATAAAAATTCCACAACTGAAAAAAATGCATTTAGTGGACATATATAACTGCATTACACTCATTTTGTTGAAACTCATTTTAGCAATAAACCCAAAATATGTTCCCAGCAAATAATTTCAGATTTTGTATCGCATTGAGCAATGAACAAGTGGACCATATTTCATGTAACTTTTATACTTCTAATATTTCTAACTACAAAATCCTAACTTTCCATCAATGTGCTACTGCGGTCATTTCTGTTCACTGTTCATAAACCACGCAGTGACCAAACTGAACAAGCTTTTGTCACCTGGAATGATACGGTGCACCAAAATAATTATTTAAAACGGAAGGAGGTCTGGTCTAAAACGGAGAAAATGAGGGCTTTATATTTTAGCAAACGTGCATTACTTTCACAAATCAAATCAGAATCTGTTTGAATCGTCAAGATACTTAAAGTCTATATCAGCACCTGAAATTAAGCAACGATAGTAAATGCTGTAGCAGATATAAGCATATTTTCATATGCAAAATATTCATAAATTCATAATTCCTGGTAAATTAATTGCACCGTATTAATGTGTTCAGGTTATACATCATAAAAGCGTAATTTTCACCATCCCAAAGAATTGTGAAGAAGTAACTCTGGTGACTTAAGCTGCAGCTCCCAATTCCCAAAATAAAATGACCCAGAATGACCTTTGGCAGGGCAAATGTTAAGCTTCGCAAAAGAAAGGAAGGAGGAAAAAGACGAACGCAAACGGCCCTGTCTCGCTTCCCCTCTTTCCGGACCATCCTCGCTCACTAACGTGGGACATTCTTGAGGTTGCATCAGGACATTGTGAGGCTCCGACCCAGAATGGGAGGGAATACTTCCAGCTTAACGAGCAGTACCAAGGCGAGTCATAAATAACACATTAACACTGGGGAGAGCTTAACAAACTCTGCTAATGGAGATTAAATGAAACTGACAAAACTAAATACAGAGGGAGTAAAAAAATGAGCAGGTCAACTTATACCAACGCATTTCCATTACCGTGGCCAATTTCCTAAAAAGGAGGCTATTTCCTGCAAAGCTCAGAAACAGCCGTAACTGTGCATGACAGTGATCGGGGCAGTTTGCAGTGAACTCCACCACCATGAATAACAGTATGGCTTCTCCCCAGAACTATCCAGGCTTCTCTCACTGTGGTAAAAAGTTCCTGAAATAACTTTATAACCCCTTGTCTTGTGCAAAAGTTGCTAGCAGACGCTAATCAGATGTTATTTTCTAACCTTCCATCTTCCAGCCACTTTTCCAGGTCAGGTTCAAAGGGCAAGGGGCCTGGAGCCTATCCCAGGCAGCATAAGATACAAGGAGGATGTACACAATAGATGTGTTATCATGCAGACAATTATATGGTATTATTGATAACAGAGGTCCCACTCCAGTGTTACTGCAATCGACTCAGTTGTCACAGCTGTCAATGTTGTTTTCACTAACGAGCAAAAAGATTTTTTTACATCTTAAAATCACGGTTATGTACCGTTTTGATGTACTATGCCGAGGGAAACATATAGATACACATAAAAATGAAACATTGCAGTTAACCAAACTCCGGTGTCCATAGTTCTGTAAACAAATTAAAGGAATGCCGAAGGTGCCGGCAATTTCTATTTAGCATAAAAATCCTAGGACTGCCTTATTAATATAATTAGCATTTTATGCGGATGCATTGTATACACGTATGTACTAGGTCTACTGGGCATAATAACAATTTGACTGTTTTCTGGCCCACATAATTTCGAAAGGCTGTTAGTGTTTTTCTGTATATCCAGAGACATCTCTCTGCCGTGTCTCAGCATCCCTGCCAGTCAAAACGCCACGATTTAACTATGCCGTGAAAAGGGAGGAGGTGACAGCCGTCTTAGGTGGCCAAGGGAAAAGGGACACATCCTTGCAGGGCCTCACGCATTCCTCCGACGTCCTCCTTCTCATATTTCACCGTCTTTGACTCGCTTCCAGCCACGACACTTCAACGGCACAGCCGGCAACCATGCCTCAGAGTGGCTGTCCTGCTGAATCAGCCGGTGCCTCGTAGCGGCACAGGCGTTAAAGGAATACCCAGCGAGAACAGTCGGACAGGAGTGCAATTACAGTCAATTTTATGGCTGTAGTTCTCACACGTTACTCGGTTTTTGAAAACTTTTCCTATGGACAGTACAGGATTTGTTTGGAACTATCTGCCAAGAAAGGGCTGCCATTATGTAGTCTTCCATACAACTTCACAAAAAATTAACATTAAAAAATACGGGATGTCGCCGTAAACTGAAGCGTTGCGTTTACTAGTTGAGTACAACTGACACAAGGCACACGATACCCAGAATTTCCAGTGTGGCAGGCTCCAAAAGAGGCGAACTGGGAAGGAAGAAAAAAAATAAAGAATAAAATGAATTGCTTGGCTAAAGCAGCACACAAGAGGCCATGTGCCTTACAGAGAATGCCTATTACCTGGCATTCATGTGCAGAATTTACAAGGAAAATGTGGTTTCGCTTCCTTCTCGACAATGGGAATTGTAAAAAACGGATCATCCATTCTCTCACGTACCTGTAAATCTTGGCTCACTGAGAGTCACAAGCCAGTATTCACAGCTGTGACATAACTCAGGCGCTGTCTTTCCCTTTTGTTCTCATGCTATATAAACCGTATAAATATATAAAGGTTTAAGTTACACTATTATAATACGAAATATGAAATAGCCATGAGGAAGTCTGTAATTGTTTTCCTCTTGCGCTATTCGGGAAAATATTGTAAATGCGTCTCTTCTTTTGGAAGTTCATTTTATTTATTTTTTTGAGCAAGGTTTTATGAATGTCTAAAAAAAACTGCTGAAAAGCACAGCTTTAAATTCATTATCGTTACTTTGTAACACAGTGACAAAAAGCTTTGTAAGAGATTCAGAGGATCCTGTGGTTATGTGAAATCTAATGGCATATAGTATGGGAAGACAGCGATGCAAAATACAGAACTTATTAGCCCTGTAACGGGTGTTGCTTGCCTCCACATTCCTCCATGAAAGGGCTGCGGCTGAATTACGCATGCAAAGGAAGACGTGGGTTCCAAGCTCTTGGCCATTAGACTAAATGCTGTTGGAGCCTTCAGGGACACAGGACAGAATGCCCTGGCATTGCCTCAGGCCCTTCTGGACACTGGCATTCTACAACTCCTAACTTCACAATCTTGCAAACTGGCCCATTCACTTTAATCATCTCTAACAAATTCCCAAAGTGGATACCTGGGCAGTTTCCTTGACCGTCACAGCCTAGAGGTCAGGCAGTTCCGTTTCTAGGTATTTTCGTCCTTACACTTCCAGGCAGGTGGCAAATTCCTTGTAAAGTTATCACATTTAACTTGTACAAGGAGACAATTGATTGCCACTTTAATTGCCGTTGGAGGAAGAGCTCACATCTACGCTGACTGTAAGGTGTTCAGATGAAAAATCACCACGATGTGTAGGCCTCTACAAGAGGGTCACTCCCTTAAAGAACATGCATGAACAGAGCCTTAGCATTCCTAACATAAACAGCATCATCTACAGTTTCCTGTGTGCACCTGAGTCATCCACAGAGAGGTGTATGCAGGAATGTTACACAAAGAGATTTGTCTGCCATATGACGGAATTAAATTTAATGAGTGCTTTAGTTGTACCTGTCCAAAAAGATAAACAGGGGATGTTACAGGACGAACAATTAATCGACATTCTAACAACGATTTATGTCAAAATTTATTTTCTGAACAAGAGAATTTAATGCTAACCACTCAAAAACCAAAGCCTCAGAAACCGTCGCGTGAAATGTAACTTGTAGTTTTTAAAATGAAACCAATAAGTTACGACATAAAAGTGTGTTTAATAGTTATGCCACGTTTGATGAAAGTAGCCTTGTTTATAACTATCGTGACTGAAAAGCCAGATAGCTACTGAATAAAAAATAAATGGTCTAATCTGACTTTTCATTCAACATCGGTTGGCTTTTGCACGCAAGGTCAAAACAAGACTGAAATGAGACGTTATTTCCTTCCCCCTTCAGCTACTAATTGTACGTCGGTGTCTGTCAAAAAAAAATAATGACAATTGGAATATTTATGTAACGTGTTTTCTTTCTTCTTTCTGTGGACATTTACATACAATGACTTATTTCTCATTCACATGCTGACAAAAGACAGAAGTGGATGGGACCCGGCCTTCTCCATTATGTGTTATCAGTGCAACACTGCAGCCTGGAAGGAACTCTGGGAAAGTCACAGGAAAAAGGTGGGCGCATTGTCCACATTTCCTGCAGGCTGGCCCACCACCATATTGTTCTGTACGCGTTTTCCAAGCATATCATGTCAAATCATACCCAGTCCTGCAACATCCTCTTTCCGGCCAGGAGCTGATACAATATTTATCGATTTTGTTGTACGTGAGTCATTACGGAAGCTCTATCAGCATAACCGGCATAAAAACAAGACTCTGTACGAGAAAACAGAAGGAAGCGTGAGCACCGGTGTCGTAAAAATAGCTCTCCTAAGCAGAGCGATCCTGCTGCATCCGTGTCGGATCGTGGTATGAACAACAGGATTCCGTATGAACAGCACCCTTTTGTTCAGAATCTCGACGACCTTCCGAGTTCCGCGCCAATTTAAATTTGCAAGACCGGTCAAGAAAACGAAACGGGGCCGAAAATTCAGAACACCGGTATTGCGAAGAAGTCATAGGCAGGATCTTAGCTGCTCAATTTCAGTGAAAGATGTGATTTTGCGAGTTAAGAAAACGAATCTGGGGCCCTACGCAAGGAATGTAAAATGTCAAACAGCCACACCCCTGCTATTATCATGCATTAAACTAAAAATAAATGAACAGCATGGGGTCAGAATCGGACATGTTTGGTGCTATTCATCGTACAAAACCAGCACGCAGAAGTTAATGTGTTCGGAGCCTACGTTACTGTGGCCTTATGACAGGGATCCTCTCTTAACACGTCAGTCAGCGTGTAATCTCCAAACTTACTTCAGGGGTCCATAGTGCCACTCATATGGCCTGACAGCAAGCAGCATTTCTGTTACAAAACGGAAGGCATTTGTGCGGCATTAAAACAGCCGTGGAAGAAATGACTCTTTGGTAAAATGCTTTCTTTTCACCTCCAAATAAAATAAAACACACCATTGTGTTCAATACAGACTAATGTCAGGGAATAACTTCATTAGGATTATATATTACTCCTTTAAAATTGAAATGACAACAATCTGCAAGACCAGATTACATTGGATCCCACTGGTCAGACATTCTCAAATTATTTGGAGGAAAATTTTCGACCTAGGCACAGAGGTACATTTTCTTCTGCAAGCCAGACCACGATGAATTGTGCCAAAAAGTACAAGCCGTTTAAACAGCACACAAACCCAGAGAGAAAAAACACCCTGGTTTTGGGCAATCACTGATCAGTTTGGAAGAGTCTGTCTGTTACAGTATGACCTCAGTTGGATTACTAGTTTACATAAATGTGTCATTGTGATACATACCAGCTATTTTATAACCATCTGGAGTTTCACTAAATTGTTTTGCTTTCGCTTAGCATCATTGCCTTCTTAAAAACTGAGGTCTAGTTCCACTCTAACATTGAATTTTAACAGCATAACAGCGTCATTCCATGGGTTGCCATTGATGATGTCCCGTTTGATTATTCTTGCCTTTTACACCCATTGATGACATCCCCTTTGATTATTCTTGTCTTTTACACATTAGGTGTAGAGGTAGACTGTTAAGGGGTGGATTCCTAGGGAGAAGCAGACACGATAATAAACAGCACAGTGGAAAACTGCATTAGGACCTACCACACTGTGAAATCAAAGAGAGTACAGAGCACTTGTTGGGTCACAAATAAGATGTCTCGAGTAGCAGAACATTTGCTTTTTGTTACTGAGGTAATGTTCACACCATCAAAAGAATCTTTGTCCTGCAGGGGGAGCCCTACATTCTTGATTTAATAAAAAAAAAAACAAAAAAAAAAAAACAGCAAGCTTGTAACATTTACGCTAGTGCATTCTTTGTCATTTCGTGTGATATGATAAAATCTCAACAGATCAGACTTATTGTGTACATACTTAAGCTGGAGCTTCCAGCATGTTTAAAGATATTTCTGCTTCAAAAGCTTTAAATTTTGTACACAGCGACAATACAGTACGACTGATCTACTGATTTGCAAGTCAAAAGGCCGGAAAGCAACATCATTGTCACTGCAGAATTTCCTTTACGAATATCCTGTTATGGGGTTCTCGGGTTCTCAGGAGATCATTTTCTTCTCTGATGTTTGAACGGGTGACCGGAGGATCTCTCTGACGTTCAAACAAGCAACATAGTCAGACTGTAATTAATGTCTGTTCTCCAAGCGAAAGAAGGAGACTTCAAGAGTCCGTGTGCATTTTAAGAACACGGTTGGAACATTGAACGTTCTGCGGCAAATGAGTTAGACGAAACCTATGAACCGACCGGGTAAATTCTGCAATCTGAAATTAAAATGCATAGAAACAGAAAACTTTTTGAAGCCAAATCCCTTTTACTGAACTGAAGAAATTGCCATCTGGAGAAAAACTGATTATCCTTCCATCCATCTTCCAACTGCTTATCCTAAGCAGGGTTTCAGGAACACTGGAGACTATCCCAGGCAGTGCGGGGCACAAGGCAGGAGTAGATATACATATATATATATGTATGTGTGATTCTTATTTTAGGACCACTTATGTGAAAGATGCTTTGTAAGAAAACCATGGTGGCTCATAGTACATCAGTGTTAGCTTACCCTTCCAGCGGTGGGGGGGTTTGAATCCCACCTCTCCTGTATGTGTGAGTCTCTACCTGTAGTCCAATGCAGTTAAGCTAACCAGCATCTCTATATTCCCCATAGAGAATATCAGTGCATGTGTGCTATAATGGACCAGCATCTCGATGAAGGTGACCCCTGACCTTGTACCCTATACTGTCTGGGATAGGCTCCAGACTCCTCCCACAACCCTGACCAGGATAACCAGTTAGATTATGGATGGAGTAACCAAAGCATGAGTGTCCCCAGGAGTCACGAAATGTTACTTGTAAATAATAATTATGAGTCTTTGTTCAAACTTGACAGCAAAAGTACACGTCCTTCTCTTGTACATATAGATGTTATATGTAATATTTACAAGGTGTTTGTAGTCATAGTAACATGAATATTTAAGTGTTCCCTAAATCAGAGTATTTGTTTTTTACTCAGCTTTAGGTTGTTAAATTTGATTATGCATTTGATTATAAAACGTGGCTTAGCATTGAAGTACAACCAGGAATGTGCTCAGCACTGAAAATCCTGACCGAATCATAATTCTGATGACGCTTAGTGAAGGCAGGATGAGTATATTCACAAACAACTCAGTCTAGGATTAAACACGAAAAACACTTCAACTAAAAGACATTTTGCATGAAATTTGCCAGTCTTCAAATAACATGGATCTTATATTCAAAACTCCACTCGTGTATGACTAGTGTATAGGCATGGTGCATAGTGTATAGCCAGTTTTAACCTCAGCTAACCTCAACAAACACCTAACATGTAGCTTTCTGTTAGTATTAGTAAAGCCTTCTAAAGTCTGCTTTTCTGTCTATCTCCGGCTACAAGTTAAAATGGAATTTGAGATTATGAGAACACACAGGTTCTGAAGTTGCACACATGTACTGTTTCTGAACCCAAACCAAAAAGCTTAGCTATAGTGAATCCACGCATCCATTCGTCTTGGAACTGATTATCCAGTAGAGGGTCACAGGGACTATCGGAAGCTGTCTGAGGCAAACAGTAGGTAGGGATACACACTAGACAGGATACTAGTCAATCTCAAGACCTACACATGTACACACACTCACCCACTATAGGCAACTTAGAGATACCTACTTGGTAACCTATAAGTCTTCAGATTGCAGGAGGTACCTGGCGTACCCAGAAGAACCATATCCATACATGTGGACAATACGTAAACTCCACACACAGAATGGAGACTGGATTTGAACCCACAATCCTCTTGGCAAGAGGCAACAATGTTACACACTGACACACGCACCGTGAATTTAACCAATCAGACGGATTAATAAATAAAACTGCCACACTGTTGGACACAATAAGGAGAAACAGTCATCTGAAAATTCCAGCTTCTGGCATGCAAAAAATGTATGAAATGGCAATAGCTCACTTTTGTCCACCGCAGAAATCTTTAGGAATCACCCTCACTGATTAGTCACGTTCGGGAACCGAACAAGAAACCCCTAGGTGCTTTCTTTAACCTGCTTCTGCCTGTTCATCTACACAACAATGAAAATGCAGCAAGGCCAAAAAATGAAAAAAACACACAGCTTCACAACAACATTCCTACTTGTCACAAAAGGTCTCACAACCTGTTTTTCATTCACTTTTTTGTCAGTTTGTTTATTACATGTTACAGAATGGATTAAGTATTGCAGATCATTTAAAATTTCAGGGATTTCCAAATCTAAATATTGACCGAAAATTGTCTGTCAACATTACTTTGTCCTTTTAACAGTTAAAAAATCAATAATTCTAATACGATATGCTTGATCACATACAACATGCCTAAACCAAATCAACATACCAGAAATGGCATGATTTTAAAGAAACCCATTCAACATAATTTTTCTTAACTGTAAAGGACAATGAATTGCAACATTGCATGAATTGTTCTACACAAATACATGAGCCTTGCCTTGTCTTACATGGGCTGTATTTGGTGTCACATATATAATACCAAAAGTTGGACGGCATTTTTCATTCTGGCTGCCAGGAAATACAGACTTCTACACCTAAAACAGTACAGCAATATCGGACCATACCGGCAGTCATGCAGCAAATCTAAAACATGAACTAGCTAAATGGGTGACTGAATAAAGAACTTCTAGGCAGAACTGGATATATTTGAGTTCTGTTTTTTTTCTGTTCTTGTTGTGCGCTTTTTTTTTGTTGTTGAGCAATGGCAAGCAGATTTATTAGAGTGTGCAACTTATATTGAAGGTGTAAAACATGCGAGTAACTGAACTATGAGTGTGTGTGTGTGAAGTTTGCATGTCCTCCCTGTGTTTAGCAGATTTCCTCCAGGTACTCCAGTTTCCCCCTGTAGTCCAAACACAAGCCATTAGGCTAAGAATGGTTAGGAGATGGAGATATAAACATACACACATACTTATATGTAGTGTGTGTGTGTGTGTCCGTGTATGGAGTTTCCATGTTCTCCTCATGTTGCCTGGTTTTCCTCCGGGTACTCTGGTTTGCGCCCGCAGTCCGAAGATATGTAGCTAATTGGTCACTCTAAATTGCCTGTATAGTGTAAGTGTGTGATTGGATGCATGTGTGTGCCCTGTGATGGACTGGCATACCGTCCAGGGTGTATCCCAACCTTGTGCCCTAGGCTGCCAGGGAAAGGCTCCAGCCCCCCCCCCCCCCCCAAACTCTGACCAGAATAAGTGGTTACAAGATGGATTGATGCTATGTCACATCACTTTCCAGCTTTTTATGTGGGTGCCCAATTTTTAAATGTCACCTGTTTGAAATTATTGATTTAGCTTTAGTTTTTTTGGAAGAATGTTGCATAGATCTATAATGTTCTATATAATCTGTCCATCCATCTACCAACTGCTGTACATTGACCAGGGCACAGGCTGGAGTCTTTGCCAGACAACACGGGACAGAAGGCTGGAGCACACCCTGGTCGGAAAGCCAGACCGTCACAGGACAGGCACACACAGACCCACACGTCCTTGCTAAATTAATTAGTGTTCAAGTAAATTGAACAGTAATAATGAGCTTAAAATTCTCATACTATTTTGTTTAAAATTGCATACAACCGATAAGATGTGTCAGTTTTCCATGGGGCGTTTGTAATTTCACGAGTTGTAAATAGGTTCAGATGTAGTGTAAGATTTGTTCTTTTAGCAATCCTAGACATTTGTTCCTTCATATGTCATTTCCAACATTACCACTGACTTTCGGTTGCTCCCTCCGAGCCCTCAATTCACTACAGAACAGCTTTAGATTTAAGGATGCTTCGGGTGTTGGATTTAGATCACAGTGATTATCTGTTTAAGTTTGTACAATCATACCGTAATTAAAAATCTCAGCAGACAACCCCTTACTACAAGTTAAAATGCTGCAATTTACAGTGTTCTGGTAATCTGTAACCCAGACTATCTAACTGTAGCGGCTCAACAATGACCTTTGCTGTGATAGTGTTAAATTATGCATGTCCCGCTACCCCTGTCTGTGGCAAATTGAGGAACAGGAGGACCCAGCTCCCAGGACGGAGGCCTGCAGCACAGTGCACTAAGGTAACATACTTCTACAGCAGAGGAAATTCATGAACTGACAGTGCAATGTAGCCCAGTTATATGACCAGATTGTATGATTAGATAACATATTATGTGTTTGTGTTGTGACTGCGGCCTGCTTACTTTCACGGGGTGGTGAAACATGCATAATTTACCATCATTCATGCTGATCTCGTATCATTGACGTTATTATATGCTAATGTTTTTCAATGTACCGTTAAAAGAACTGTGTACCCCGAAGTGCTAAAATTAAACTGCTAGTTTTACAACTGGTAGCACATTCAACAGCATCTGACAGAAACTAGGAACAGAATATTTTTTTCTGCAGTTTCGACCATGTTTTAAATGACCACTGGGTGGCAGTGTTTCTTCATATTTCCTTATTTCTGGTTACTGGTCGTCCGAAGCGCGATCTGCAACATTTACGCATAGCCTAAGGATTTGACTCATAAAACGAAGATAAACCGAAACGAGAAGGGCAAAGCACAAGAAATCATTCGAGAAGTTGACACACAGCGGGCGCCCTTCTTTAACTGGGAGTAAGTAAGTGACGTGAATATGTGTTATTGTATGGCAGGGTATGCACTAGCATATGGGTCTCAGTGTGTGTTTTGCATGTTACGTACGTATGGGATGACTTCACTGTGGGACATCCAGAAATGTTTACATAAACGACACAGAGGGACGTGTCATCTGGCTTCTGTTGTTACTGCTGGCTTGACAAAGTTTCGTGGTAGTAGACCACTTTTTATGTTTTGCATTTTAAATATTGCCTTGCTCTCTTCTCTCAGTCTAGCTCCTCTCGCCCTCCAGGCTTACGAACCCACCTTTGATACCCCGCTGGTCCTCACGTTCCACCTGTCACCTCTTAGAGCGAGATCGCCACGGGAGTGTGTGTGTGTGTGTGTGTGTGTGTGTAAAGGGGAGAGAGAAAGGTGCAGACTCTCTGAGAAAGGGGGATGAGAGAGGGGAGTAGGGGAAACACTTTAGCCAGCTGTACGATGTGCGTTGGTAGAAATAAAAGTAGTAATAAATGATCAATATGTGAGCATCTGCTTTCGGATTTGTGATTTTTCTTGTCGCCGACATTAAAAAGCACTACAAACAGTACATGTTCAGTACAACCAGCATCCGAAGACCGACTTACGTCCGTGGAGAGAAGCCGCCGGGTCTCCCCGTAGTGCTGAAGCCCCCCTTCGCCCCCTCGCCCTGATTCTATACACCGCGGGCTTCGAGGCGCCTGCCGGTGTTACTCTGGTGTTGGGGGTCTACCACTCCGCCGATGTCTCCACCTGAGAGGAATGTTAAGTGCTTCTCCCCAGTGATGTGTCAGTGTAAGGTCGTCTGTAGTAACCGGACCCTGTCGCTCATGTTCGGTTGCAAGGTAAGAAGGCAGCGTCGGTTTCAGCCCCTCCGGTATCCGGTGTTTGCCAGCGGGACTGTGGGCAGGGCATACAAATGGGAGGAAGAATCGTCCCTGAGGATGCCTTAGCCATACTAACGGGGGAAGATGTCACTGGAGGGTGATGTCTGAATGGGAAGGAAGGAAGGAGCGTGCGACGATGAATGGAAAAAGCAAGCGGGTTAAGTATAAAGAGATGCCTTTCCATAGCGTACTGTTCGCCTTGTGTGGTGCTGTTGCTTTTCCTTTTTACGGTGTATCTGTGGAAAATATACTCGTAACAGAATTGTTACGCGTGTCCCTTGTTTGTTTGTTCGTTTTGATCCAGTTATTTTCCCTCCCTCCTGCTGTTGCTTAGTTTTGTTGTCAAATTGCCCGTCCCCGGTGCATTAAACGGATAACGGTCAGCAGCACTGTACACAAAATAAAATACGCGAAGGCCGAGATGTGTTGCGTTTGATCGTTTCAGTTCATGTGTGAAGCACGGGGCAGGTTCTCTATGGGAATTGCTCGTTGTGTAACCTCCACATATCTGAGACCTTAGACGTGCGCGGTATTTAAAGGAGGTAAACTCGAGGTAGAAGACGAACTACTACATTGGCAATTGTGATCAGGCGGATTTCAGTTAGTAATGCACTTACAGGTAAGGTATGTGTGGAGTAGACCTTGGGAAATTCACATATTCCATATTTATGTAATATCTTTACTAGTTTGACACGAGAATAGAGGGAGAAACACTTGTAGAGAAAATTACAGAACGATTTTCTTCATCTGGAAGTAGGAAAGCGATGAAAAAATTAATTAGGCATGACGATTGCTAATTGATATTACGTTGTTTATGGTAAAAGCTGGGGGGGGGGGGGGGGGTAGTATGGGAATGCCCCCTCCCGTTATTTGAAGGGGGTGTTTTTTCCTCTTCAAAAAAGGGGGGGTGGATTGTAGCATTTAT
>JAACJT020000042.1:1010887-1049976 GCA_009936485.2 Gymnarchus niloticus | reverse complement strand
GCGGGCCCCGCGCCCGGGGGGCGCCCCCCCCCCCCCCCCGCGGCGGCCGGGGAAAGCCCCCCCCCCCCCCCCCCCCCCCCCCCCACATACACACGCACACCACACACACACCCACGACCCTGAATGGGATAAAGCGTTTTGGAAAATAGATATAATTTGGTCTTTTTTCTGCATGTTACTTTACATGTGTCTTTCTACTGTGTAACCTAAGAGGACGACTCAATATGATTGAATATACAGAAACACATTACCACCTCTTAATGGCAATTTTTAGCAATATAATTTAAATTTGTTTTGCTACATAATCTTTGTCATGTTGCATTTTTTATTTTTGTTTCCAGCTTTTCTTCTTAAGTATACAAAGAGATTCCAATACTTCCAACAGCTTGCTTAAATGAAAACAACGGCAAACGACTAAAGAAAACATGTTGTTATAAAGCACAAGTAATGTAAGCGATGGCCTTTCAAAGTTCACGGCCAGCATCTCAATGGTCCAAACTTTAGAATAAAATCACACTCGTGGCTTCTCTTAGAATCTGTTGTGCGTTTCCCGTCCAAAGGCTGTCATGTTTCACAGATCATCAGATGACTGTCGCCAAACTTTCAGCAGCTCATTCATTGCTAAGACTTTTCTTTTTCATTTTCTGATTTAACTCTGGATACTTTGTTACCATGAAGATCCTTTCGCACCAAAGAAGGCGTGACAGCATCTGCCGTAGCGTGCGGCAAAGCCAGAAAATTTGTGTAGGTTCTAAACGTCAGAATTCTCCAGCTGATGCGTGCCCAATGTAAATTTGCGTACAAAATTAAGAAGGAGTAGGAAAGAGGTGCCCGATGAACTCTCATTTGGGAAGATCGGGATTCGGACTCACCTCTGAGCGCGACTGGAGCCGCTTGTTCATTTCGTATATGCGATACTCTGGCTGTACCATGTAGGGAGAGTGCCTCCTGTAGAAAGGTCCAAATGGAGAGGAGTAGAACGGGTCGTGGGGTGCGTTGGACATCTTGTCTGCTACCGTGGTTTAAGTTGCACAGCGCGATTTCAACATCCATGCAGAGCACATGGACCGCGCACCGCTCCGTGCACCGTTAAGCTCGCCGCTGCGAATGGAGCCACATTCGCGCAGCACGTTGTAACTGCCGAAAAGACCCCTCTGCACTGAGGCAGGAGAGGGAGGAGATGGAGATGGGGGTGGGTGTTGGAGGACCGGATCGTTATAGGACGCGGTGTGTTGCTTTGGGGTACATTTTTTTTTTTTTTTTTTTTTTTTTTGGAGAAGCAGTTTCCTATCCGTTTCGGGAATTCGGAGAGGGGAAGAAAATCTCAAAGTGAGAGATCCTAAGATTTAGCTTAAATTTGTCCAAGTCAGGACTAAGACGGTATTGTTAGCTGTGTAGGTGTTTAACTGGCTGCCCATCACGTTCAGCAGTGGCTTTGCTCACTGAAAGACTGTGCTACAGTTTAACTTTTTCAATCAAGTGTCTTACTGCACCACAGTGTAGTGGTTAATCACAGTACAAGGAGAATATTTTCAAACAGACAAATATACCGATAAGTGGAAAGAAATGCAATGAGCTGGTCCTGCCTTGTGAAAACAAATTTTACAGGGCTAACCAAACTCAGGAGTACGTAGAAATGTTATAAAGCTCCTTGTTTGTTGGCTCGCCTTGATTACATGGGCATAGCAGGACCAAATCACGGTCTCTTTATTTCCATGTGGCTGATCCTCCTGAAACATTTCTGCAAGCCTTTTACTCAGGGTTTCCACTGAGGACAACATGAGAGATGGACACTATGAAACTGAGAAATCCAGTGACAAAATGTTGGCATGCTAATGAAAGTTTACATTATATTTAAAGGGAAGCCACACATAACGGCCTTGTATAGGATCCATTCCGTTACGCAGAACGGTCATGTCAGACCAGTCATGGAACGAACGTCAGCCTTACTGGAACAGTCACCACAGCTGTTTAGACACGAAACATATTGCATAATGATGCAAATCATTTTCAAGCATTTTTTTTTTTTTTTTTTACTTCTGAGGGTGATGTTGCAATATACCTTGAACGATTACAAATTCATTGGTTGTAATTCTGGGGTGACTAGACAGAATTCCATGCCATATGGTGGCATCCGTGTTGCATAATGACGCAGTAGCCCTGTTGATCTTTATTTTATTTGCAAAGAGCCTGACAGCAGTCATCATAAGGATAATTAAACCGTTTCATGACTGTGGAGCTGTGTAGGCCTATAGGCAGAAATAATTCACCACGCTCTGTATTTATTTTCCAGGTCTTTAGCTTCTTTGGAAGGGGCAACAACATGGATCAAGAATGAGATGAATTTGAAATGTGTAATGATCAGGAGATTGCCGGATACGTGCAGCAGTGAAGATGTCTTTACACGCAGTCTGGAATAAAGAGAAATGATTTTTGTTGGGAGGACAGCTGAACAACTGGAAGTTGATCATAGGAAACAGGTAGATCATTTAATTTGGATTTCAAATCAGTGGCGTAGTACCAGTGCTAGGATTTTTGAATCCCTTCCGCTCATTTTCAAGTACAATTTACTGAGTAAAGGGTCACAGAGATCCACAGAACATCCCAGCCAGCACAGAGTTAATTCTCAGGCAGAGCACCAGAGCATCTCATGGTACGCACACCCCTTCACAGAGTCAGGGCAGCTTACAGTCACCGACCAACATGACCAGCTGGAGCTCTGGGGAGAAAGCCTTCATGAATACAGGAATAGTGCATGATCTCTGCAAGAACAGAAAACCCCACAGTCACGGAGCTGTGAGGAAACAATGCCATCCGCTGAGAAGCTAGCTTGCACAGTATTTTTCCGCTCATCTGCAGTTCAGACTAGAAATATCAACGTGACACTGTTCATATTAAAGCCTCCCAACATTTGATATCACAGACAGTCATGTCAATGAATAAACTCCCATTTTAGTGAACTTGGTACCGTAATTGTAGGAAAACATCACATAAAAAAACTGGACTCCCCACCCCGAAAGAATGTGAAACGTGATAAACAGACTAATAATTGTCAACAATAAATGTCACATACATACACATCAACCTCATCAGACTCAAAACAGTGAGATCTGCAACTGAATACCGGTAGAAAACTTAATAAAAATTGTAAGTAGTGTGAATTTTGTGTGTCTGGGCCTTGGGTGGACGGTGGTGCCGAGAAAATTGAGCTTGGGCGGTGGGGCACAAGGAATTTTGTGAAAGTGGAGGCAGTGGGGGGTTGGGGTGGTTGGAAACTGTGAGATCTCGTGGAAGTTTGTTGCACATTACAGCTGTGTCACAAACTGGGAGAATTCGCATGCCTGCACATACAGTGTCAAGTTTGTGAATACTCCGTATTTCAGGATTTTTGGTCGCACTTCAAATGACGCACTTGCAAAAACCCTATTTGAAGAAGCAGGAGGATGGAGGAAAGTTGTAAATAATTATATGGTCCACAAAATCATCTGACTTTAACCTCATTGAGGTGACTTGAGATGAAATGACGGAAAGCTTAAGGCTACACAGCCAGTTTGCGGAGATGTGATACATGTGAGAACTTTCAGAAAAATTAAGTGTTTAACTAATAGAATTCCTGGAGTTTGTTTACCTCTAATCATTATAAATTGTGGCTGTTTTGAGGCATCTAAGATTCTACCTATTTTTATTGCATAGGTGATGTTTGTCATTTTTTGACTATATTTGTTTAATTCCCTCTCTGTACTTTTTTTTGTATGTAACACTCATAGTCCTTAAACTGGAATAAAACAAGAAATTCCAAGTATTCAAATACTTTTGACCTACAGTGTACCTGGACATGCAGTCCTTAGAATGTTTTGTAAATCTATATTTAATGAGGTTATTTAACTTCATGCTTATACAGAATCAGTATATTGCATGTTGTTTCTCATTCTGACTTTCTCATTCTCATTCTAGGTTTTGCGTTGGGACGTTCTCTTGTATTTTAATACATAAAACAAAATGAGTTTTCCCTCAAGATTGTGAAATATCTTGTGGGTTCAGCTAACAAAATGCATTGTGTTAACTAAAACCATGAACCAAAATAATAATAAAAAAAACTAACAGTGGTCCCAAAGAGAAATGTCCTGAATAGGAGGTTGGATTTCATGTTTGATTTTCAGGATGGTGTTTTTTCAGGGACTGATTTGTCCTGTAGGATAGGGCATTTAGTCTTGGGCTCCGAACTATGCAAGAGCCAACTCTTCAGAGTAAGCCTGTTAGAATTCACATTAGGTTTTGTTTCCCTGTTCTTGAATGATATCTGTTAGATGTATGCGTGTTACAGAAGCACATGTACTGCTGAAAGATCAACATTTGAGAATCCCAAATCATTGTTACAGTGCTGAACACAGGGTTTAAGAATACGACAGTTGTCATCCATTCATCTAATTTTCCCTCTGCTGTTCCTGATGAGGGTTGCTGTGGCAGTATGTCAAGCAGGTTATTCAGACCAGTCTTCTTTTACCATTGCCATGGACTCTAGCTGATACTGGGGGATCCCCAGACATTCCCAAACCAGCCGGGAGATATAACCTCTCCAGCATGGCTTGGTTGTACCTTGGGGCCTCCACCCAGTGGGGGGTGCCTTCAATGGATCCCTTGGGAGGCTTCCAGTTGGCATGTGTATAATATGCCCAGACCATTTCTGAATATTCTTGAACTGAAGGAACAGCAGTTTTATTCTGAAGTCCCTCCAAACAGCTGGACTCCACCTACTGTCACAGAGAGTGAGTCAAAGCAGTGAAGAAACATTTGGCTGTTTGTTTGTTTGGTCAACACCCACAACTCATTATCATAGGTGAGGATTGGAACATCAATTTACCAGTAGACCACCTTGTCTGACGACTTTACTCCCACTTGAACATCATGTACCTCCTCAGTGCTTGCAAAACTTGACTTGTGGAAACAATCCACCTATTGTTCTCATGTTCCCACTCATCATTGCTCTTGAACAAGATCCAATGGTACTCTAACACCTTCACGAAGGACAGGCTGTTCCCCCTCCCCTGAAAGAAACAATCTACTCTTTTCTGAGAGAATACCATGGCCTCGGATTTTGAGTTGGAGATTTTAATCCCCATCGATTCACACTCAAGACAGTGCTGAAGGTTCTGGTTGGATGAGGCCAAAAGCACAACACCTACGGTATGGAACAGGGATGTCACTTATATCACCCCATACTGAACGCCCTTCCAGCCATGGTTGTGTCTTGACATCCTGTCCATAAAAATCGCAAGCAGGAGTAATGACAAAACACGTGGCAATACCCTCAACAAATGGCTTTGATTTAGTACTGAGGATGTGCATATTATTACCAAGTAATCAGCTCCTCTCTAAGTATGTTCAGAATGCATTGCTTCAAGTCAAGTAGATCATTGACCTTTGGCCTGGGGTACTGTGATAACATGCACGCTTTTGAACATTTTTGTACTCAGACAAGATGTTCGTTCTGCATAATTCATTATGTACAGAGATGTCCAAAACAGGACACCATTTGGTTTTAGATCCAGGAATTCATTCTACCCAATTACCCCCCTCCGGGTATTAATGTTCCCCATTGAAGTCGCCCAGTAGGACCAGGGAGTCTGAAGGTGGTAGCCTTTTGAGGACCTGTCACACTGGGTACTCTGAACTGCTGTACTGCTGTTTGGTCCATACTCCAACACAACAGTCAGAGTTCTCCTTTCTTCAGTTTGCAGTCATGTAAAGGTAATCTTCTTGTCCATTGGGAAAAATTTCAAGTAGACAACCCTCAGTGTGTGACTTGTGAATACAACTACAGCCACCTGAGGTATTTTAACTCCAGAGTTGGAGAGACTCCACCTCTGGTCATGAAGTTTGGTTCGAGAGCATACACTATGCATGGCAGTTAGGTTGAATCTCCTGTACTCCTCGGGCTCTGTCTCTGCCAGAGAAGTAATGTTCTATAATCCCAAAGCCAAGGTCTAATCCACCTGGTTCTTCTCATTATCTGCTAACCAAATGGCACTGCATCTGACCACCACCGTGTATTATGCTTGTGGTGAGCCCACAGGATTTCTTCATGTAGCCATTTCCAGTAGAGCATTGCTGTGGAATATGGGTGGCCCTGCCAGCAGGCATTTACCAATGAGCCCCACCCCTAGGCATGGTTCCAAGAGTGGGTCATGGAAACCCTGTTCTAGGCAGGGCACGCTGGTTCTCTTTAGTACCTTTCATTGGGGGTCTTTATTGGATCATAGTTTGCCTGGCCTCTCCCCACAGACCTGTTCGCCAAGGGCAGTCCTACCAGGAGCTAAGATCCAGATGACATAGCTCTGTGAGTTGTTCAGGCACACCAGCCCCTCCACCACATTAAGGCCACAATCCTTGGAGGAGAAGTACAAAAGTACATTTTTATATTACATTTGCCGACTTAAGTTTCTGCAAGATGTATTTTAGTGTCATTGTGCATTTGCGTGAATGGCCTGTCTGAAGAGTTCTGGACAGTGGCTAAAAACTCACAGCTTGCTGGGAAACGAACATGGATTTTTTTTTATTGGATTTTGGGTTCCTGTTATTTTACCTCATGTCTCCAAACTTCTGGTGATGACTCATTTCCTGGGAGTAGTTTTGACTCTTGTTCTGTCTGCGCAGTCTACTTGCTGAAGTCAGAGCCTACTGATTTCTGTTTGCATCAAACAGACATTGAAGTAAACCTTGATAGCACGTAGGTCCTTTACAGTTTGCCTTTATACGACAGTCCATCCTGGCACTATATGTGCCTCCGCCCCACAAATATAATCCGCGTATAACTCAATGTTCCGACATTGGTATGGAAACATCAACAGATAATGACAACAAAGGATTAGGGAAAACTATTTAGATAGTCCCTATGCAACCAATCTAGCTAAATTGGTTTTAGTATGAAACCAGGGATCATTTTGGTGTCTGCCAGTTGCATGCAGCATTCTGCCTCCACCCGAGCCTCCACCCGATTCCCACTTCTATTTCTTTTCCGCGGGGTCATAATAGGAAGGATCAGCAGCCCATGATACCTTCAGCGGACATCGAGCCAAAGATAAATATGACTCAGTCCCATGTGTGTCATCCTGGTGCTGTGGGATTGGGTTGGGAAAAGCAAGGCACGGATCGACTAAAGATCTATAGTTGTCCTGCAAAGACATCATTCATTGACGAGGAAGCTTTGGCATTAAATGGACCTCCGCACACCCAGATGTGTTCTTTAAGTTTGGGGTGTGGTTGGCTGAGTTACTATGGTCAGCGATAAACATTGCCACACGACTGAAAAAGTTTTGTGACCAGGAGTATGGTGTTTTTTGTAACTTGCACCAAACCAGCAAACAAAATGCATAAATGCAGAAAAACCCTACATAGGAGTTTTCATAATCAGAGATTCTAAATGTTCTTAATTTTTTTTTTAAATACATACACCATTATGTTTAAGTTTGTCAACTTGAGTCATAATGCATGTAACAATGAATCTTCTATAACCTAAAGCTGGTAAACTACTAGTGTATAATTTATTAGTTTGGTTAATTTAAACAATGATAAATTATTTAAGTATGATCGCTTTCGTTCTTTTGTGTTTAGAAATTCTAATTTCTTTCTGAATATTACATGTGGTTCTCATTACATGGTCCCAGTCTAATTTCTGCATCAGTGTGCTGTCCCTGCATGAATATCACTCTGCTGGTACGTAAAGCTTTCTTTCAGTTTCACGAATGTCCAAGTCTCACATGCGGTAACTGATCAGCGGCACAGAGAAAGGTTAGAGTGTCATATACCCATGGCCCTATACAAAGCAAAGCCCCTCTTCAAATCATTTTGCTAAGTGATATCTTTTGGTAATAGCTAACTTAACCCACATTTTTCTTGCTTGCTTAAAGAGAACAATGTCATGCCAAAGGCAGCCATGACAGGCCTGCTTGAAGTTACTGGAGGACTGCAGGGCTGTGAGACTGCTTCTGTTAAACTAAGAAAAGCAGAGTATCCACATGTAAGTTTAGTTTTATACTACTTCCCAAAGTTGCAAAATGTAAGGTTACTCTTGCCCAACAGCTTGTCAATCAAGACAATCTGTTCAAAAAGGATTTTGTGCAGGGAAATATATTCTTATTGATAAAAAAAAAAAAACCTTCTGAGAATTCTGGGGAAGACTGAATAACTAAACATTTTTAGAAACAGATTTCAAAAGGAATGCACGAAAGGGGTGGAGGAAGAGTGCAGAATAGCGCAGTGAGGAATGAGCAACTCTCTCCCGCGCAAGCTAATGTTTACTGAATATGGATGAAATACGGCATGGATGCTGGAGAGCGGGCTTCTGTAAGGGAATCTCATTAGCATTGTAATAGCTTGCAGGTTCATTTGCATTTTGCCTTGAGTGATTTTTTTTTTTTCTCTGAGATGGAGAATAGGCGAAAACTTTGAAGCTCCTAGTTGTATTTCATTATTTAAGTTAAAATTTTAATTGAAAGTACGTTTCGATTATTTTCTTTTCACTATAAAGAAGTACATGCAACACACAGATAATCTGAACAAATATGTGGAAGCACTTTGTTTAATCAAGCCGACCCATATTTGTTCGTAATAACGATTTTAGGATATCAGATTTGTCTGACAACTTCTTTGTAATCAATAATAATATTTAATTTTGATAGCTAATGAGGCATATAAAGCAAAAAGTATGCGTGCTTTAGATTTCCATACCATTTTCATTTGTAACCTTCCAGTCTTTTCCATGTCAGTATATACAGCAAATGACTGATCTGCTTTCGTACCTTTCCCTTTGAATGCCTAGTTCAAAAAATCGCAGTTAAAAATTGTATTGTATTTTTTGAAAAGTACTACATGTGAAGAGAAAAATTATTTCGCATGTTTTAAGTTTTAACTGAGCTCTTCACACAATGTTTGTGAGTTACAAAAAAAAAACACTTAAAGACAAGGCCTGGGTTATAATAACAGGCTTCAGTGAAAATATCCTTATGATCAGCTATCCCTATTCTAAACTTGTACTTTTGCATGAAGCCATCTGCATTATTGCTAGCTGTAGAATGCCACCTTTAGCCACACATCGCATATGTCCTTATGTTTTGCGCTGTACTTTTTTCCACTTTCACATGCGTGGCTGTTTAATTATCTGAATATTCCAGGTACCCATCTGTCAACATTTCTGTACACCGAGGAGCCGTCCCCCCTCTTTTGACAAAACCGTGAAGCGAAGCCGAATTTCGGCTTGCCCGGAGCATGAATGCCGCGGCGCTGATGCACGCGGTCGACTTGTGGTCTTTGCAGTGGGATAAACGTTTCGAATGCATGTAGATTATGTTTCAGCGCGCTGCGGTGTTAAAAAAAAAAAGAAACAGGACCGTTACTCATTCTATCAGCCGTCGTGTGCTCAGAAAACTGCGGAGAGCAAAACTGATGAGTGAACATGAAGCGACTTGGCGGTTTGCAGGGCCGCGTTAGTGAAACGCACCTTTGCAGTTGTGTGCAGTACATTGGAAGAAGATTGAGCATGGCAAATAAATCTGTTTCATTATCATATTTTATTGCCTTCATCATGTTTTATTACAATCTTTTGCTGCTTTTACTCACAGGTAGAGACGGTTTGGTGCATTTATTACAATTTTATGTACGCCTTACTGATTGAAGATTTGCTAACGAAGGTAATGAGTGCAGTGGTTTCTTGGCACAAGCCTCTTTCCTTTTAAAGTTCTTTTGTGACCTAGACGTATTCTGTTGGATTTTTAGGTAAATATAGAGAGATTTTTTATCTGGTGTCTAGCTTCATTTATTTATTTATTTATTTATTCATTCATTTTATTTATTTATTTATTTATTTTATCATTTGATCATTTTATTTATTTATTTTTTTTTTTTTTTGAATAAGTACTTAGTCTGATAATTTTCTAAGTAGTATTTCTCCCACTTAGTTAAATACAGCTAATTAACACCATTTCTGCAAAAAAAAAAAAAAAACTCTTGTGTGGTATTTAAGAATATATAAGGTCCTTCATAAAGCGTGTGAGCTTTGTTTGCAAAGCAGCAGTGAAGTTATAGCCTGTTGGGTGGTTCTCATCCAAAATGGAGGACAGTTAGGGGTTAGAATACGCATCTGTTACAGGTTAGAATACCCTGACACAGGAGTTCAGCTCAGCTTTAGGGATGAGGAAGGGGGTCTCGTAAGGGGCCCGAGGGTGTTTCCAGTCTGTTTATAGTTCATTCTCAGGCCATTCCCACTGTCAGCGAGGGGACAGGAAAGGCTCTTGACGTAAATGCCCTCACAAACAATTCAAAAAATAAAAAGGCACATGTATAGTTTAATGCAGAATGTGGCCATGGATTTGCTCATTCACTTCTATTTAAATTCATTTCTGAGGTTACTCAAAAGGGCTTCATTTATTCGCAGTTCACCTTGGCAAGTACAGCTTGAACTCCAAATGTGACATTTTACGTATTTATACTTGAAGGCTGTAGATGGCAATTACATTTGCAACAAACTGAGGCCAATCCGTCCAAATTCCACTCCTAGGTATCCTATGCACTGACACACCTAAAACATATGTCAATATGAATTGTATCGAAATGTCGGTAATCTTCACATTTTGCTGCATTTCTATTTCGACTAGGACACCCAGGCTTCCCCCAGGACATTGAGAAATCACTGAAAAAAAAGCACCTTACCTTCCAATACATTTTCGAAGTATTTACCTCTTTTTGCAGCTTCTTTCTCCTACAAAGGTAATTTGACCCAGGGGGAAACAAAAGGCATAAACCTCACACAGCAGCTGTAGACCGAGCAGCTTGCGTTTATCTACCAGCCGCGGCTCGTGAGATTCCTTAGTTAACCTGCGTTTATCGTTTCCTAACTACAGCAAGCTAAGGTGGCGTTCACTTAACAAGGTGCAAAGAATACAGCAGTAGTCTAAGATCCTGGTCGAAGAACTTCTTGACAACAAACAAGGCTAGGAAGTTGGTATTTTCCATTGTCAGCATGGTTGGGGGCCAGAATTCCCTCAACCATTACCAGTGTTCTATTAAAGCTTCTTATATGAGCAATTCAGCGATGCCACACGTCGTTGGAGGGTAGAATGAATCCCGTGCAGTGCAGCAAGGACGTGCCGACTCTTCGCACGCAAAGTGGGGAGCTGGATTCAAGCTGCCCAATCCTGCAAGCATGAAACATTAGTGCTACACAACGTACCACCCAGCTACACCACATAATGGAGTTTAAAAACAGATCTAAATACAAGCAGCTATTGCCCTAAACCCCTGGCCTGAGGTATGTGGAGGTGAACGTAGCGGATCATGGAGTAGGGCCTCATCATAAAGTCATGGTCCAGCGAGTGCTACAACTGATGCACATTAGATGTGCGGCCATCAGAAGGACATTGTCTCCTGTTATGCAATGCATGCAATACAGAGCCATCACAATGTGAGAGTCCCTCACATCTACCACAGGATAACCGGGAGTCTGAATTTTGAGAAGCATTTTCCGTTGTTTTAAGTCACTCCCAAAGCCTCCACGTTCAAAGGGGACTGCTCAGTCACTTTGAAAATAATGTCTGTAAATTTGCAAAAGCACAGTCGATTTCATTATGCTGTTTTCCATAAGCCGATGACGTAGCATTGAAAGAGTTACACAGACATGACTCTGAGCTATCTATATTTAAATCAAAACTTAGTGGCGTGGTTTTTCTTCAACTACGATGGAGCAAACGTCCTGGAATAAGAGGCATCAATAAAATAGGTAAATAATTTGAACTCTTAAGGTGAGCTACACCAGTGTGGCTTAATAAAATCCATCATTGCAATTTATTTTTGGTTTTGGTTTCTGCCAAAGGATATGAGTAAGCTACCTTTGTTAGGATGGTGTGTGGATAGTGGTACGTACCCATGTTCTGAAGGTCACTACTCCAAATAACCTGGCCAGCAGAATGACCATATCACCATTGGGCCCCTGAGCAAGGCACTTAACCCCAAAGAAAAGCTCCAGGCATAAATGACCCTGCACTCTGACCCCAAGCTTCACTTTCACCTGTGTTTGTGTGTTTCTCATGCAGAGCATGATGGGATATGCAAAGCCTAAAGTAGTCCTATGTACTAATTTGGGGGCTCAAATCCAGAGCAGGTGTGTATGTGTGTGTGTGTGTGGAGTGTGCATGTTCTCCCTATGCTTTACAAGTTCCCTCCTTCAGTTTAAAGATTATGCTAACAGGAGTCTCTAAATTGTCCGTAGTGTGTATGTGAGTATGTACCCCATGATCGACTCCAGGGTCTACCCCAGCCTTGTGCTGCATCCCGGCCACCTTGTGATCCACACCAGAATAATGACTCATGCATTATGTGCACAGATTCTAGTTTGACACTGAAATATGAATTTGTTTTTAAATACAAGCCATCATTAAAGTACACACAGATTAAAAATGGACTCTTCCTTTTCATTGAAAGAATTTTTGAAGGATATCCTTTGAGATTTGACATGAACTATTTGAAAGATTTTTTTAAATAAATAAGACTCCGTAATTGCAAATTTAATTAAATCCCTGTGTTGATAATGCTTGCTGGAAGCATCATCATTAAAGTAATTTTAGAATACTACTGTAAAAATCAAACTGCAAAAATATCATTCAGGGCTAATTACAATTCATAACTACTTGTTGTGGCAATTTCTATTCATACAGACAGTAATATCGGATATTTCAGAATAAAATACGTGATTACACTTAAAATTACAATGTAACTATTCATGAATCAATACTCCCCATTAAAACATGTGCTTGTTTACGAAACCTGCTGTTCCCAAGTTTGCCAAATCCTTCTCCAGCGTAAGAATAATACTCTGAAATAAATGATCACGGGGGAGGTATCAGAAACTGCCACAACGGATGTCCACCCGTCCCCATGACCTTTTATGTCCCAGGTGTGGCTGAGCTTTTGCTGAGAGTCCCTGGCAGCACATATTGTCAGGCTGGCTTCATAATGATGTCTGATAGCAGAGCAGATGCTAGGGACGGTGAAGACCACAGCCCCTCTAACCATCTTATATACCAGATGCTGGAGTGGGGAGAGAAGGTGCATCGTCGGGATGGGCTTGTGTGACAGGATGGTGAAATTAAGGCAGTAGAGAAAGTGAGAGATATGGAGCGATGTGCAGTCAGAGCTATGCTGGGCGTGATAGGCTGTTGATCAACATGTGTGGCCTCACAGCAGAAGGAACCTTTTTTCACTAGCAGCAGAGATTCCAGCCTTTGTGCCACTTCGCTTGGATGAAATGGAGGTCATGTCACGGGGCCCTGAAATCTTTGCCACAGGATTAGGGAAAATTGTGTTTGCAACAACAAATATACTTATTTATTTATCTATCTATCAGTTTTGTTTACATCGTGCTAATTTCAAACTCCAGCCATAATTTTAAAGCTTATTAAAATATAGTAATTTTCCTGCATATTTGTGCACCTTGTCATTGCATTTATATTGGTGAAATCCTGTGTATCATACATCTGGAGGTAATCTACAACTTCCCAGAATTACAAAATACTTTACAAACCATGACCAAAAATAGCAGATCGTGGTAAACACATTAACCCTTTCATGTATCCTGCTTACTACTGTGGACAGCTATTTAAATCCCATTATCTAATTTATCTATTGTTCTCAAGTTAAAAATCACATGTAATCCCCTTTAGGGGACATTGCCCCAAAAAGAGCAAAGGTTTTAATTGTGATTCACTGTTAGACTTATACCGTCAGACCTAGTAAATTGTTTGTTGTGAAGTACTCCAACACATGCAGTACAATTTGTGCATCTTCTTAAAAAGTACAACTGGAGTAAAATCTCTTCAGAATATTTTTGTAATCCTGAAAGAAGAGTGGAAAAGAATGAAAAAATTTTGTCTCAGCCACTCGTAATTCATGCATGGGAGGGTTAAATGTTACCACTGTTCCAAGTGCCCTTTCTCTTACTGCCAATGCAGTTTATCGGGGACATTTTGTTCTCAGTGTAAAAGGGGTGAAACAGGTAAACACTGACATACAGAAAAAGGCTGTTAATCCCTTACGACAGGAGTGGCCAGCTGGTTGGGCATGAAGAGGCACTAAAGCGAGGTTCCGAAAGACGCAAGCCATGGGTGCCAAATGTAAGGAAAGTGCAAGAACGAGCGTTAAGGCTATGCTAGAGAAAAACATCGCGCAACCAGGAAGGGGGGAGGATTTGGGGGGGTTCTGGAGAGAAATTTGTGCACGCGTGCAGCTGGTGAGACTCTCGCTGGCCACCCCAGCCTTGGCATGCTCCATGGGTTCATTATTCAAACTGAATGGGTTATCTTGGTCTCCCTCGACCAGCAAATAGCAAATTGCCTCAACAAGGCAACCCCAAACCATGAAATGCCTAATTGCATGTGTTACTGTTTGTAGCATGCAAATACAAACTGATGTTAAGCTGAACTAATAATAAGCAGCCTGGAAAACATAACATAGAGTCTACTTCGTGCCACATTGTTTGTCACCAGCATTACTGGTTGTTTTATTTTGATGTACAGTGAATCCATCCATAACTATGCATCCAATGCAGAATCACAATAAGCTTCATACCCTGGATGAGATGTCAGCCCGTACACACTAGGGTATCACTATAGTGATACCACATTTATTCAAACTGTGCGAGAAAAAGTCCTGCAAAACATGGGGAGAACATGCTAACATCACACACAGAGCCAGAGGTTAGACTTGAACACACAACTTTGGAGGTGTGAGATCACACAAGTTCCCACCCAGGTCTGTACCAGTTATGAAGAACCCAAGCTCTACATCGCATGAATGTCACTGCGAGGTAACAGACTCACCTGCCCCCAGCTCTGAGTGGCCAGTCTTACTAGCCAGCACAGGTGTGGAGGTGTCCTGTAGGATACATTGATGATATCTTCGATTGTCAAAGACTAAAGAAGCCCAGTGATGTCATTATTACAAGCAGCCTGTCTCCTGTCGCTACTTCTGATATAAAGGAGTAATCGTCAGTGGTTTTGAAGATCATCACTAGTATTAGAAAGCCCCACAGCAAAGTCTCCGATGTTTTCTCGGGTCTCGGTTTTCAAAAGTCATCAGAGAACGAAGCCATGTTTTTTTTTGTTTTAATAAGCACGCCTGCATCACTGACACTGTGACAAGATGCTGAGTATAGTGGTAGATTTGCTTGGGAATGGAAAGCAGTTCCCCTTTGACGTGTAAATGCATTACATGGGGCTCAGCCTTCCTGTAGAATGACAAACACTCGCATGAAATACCAAACCTGTGATCTAGTGAAACGACAGCTAATAAAAATGACAGAAATCCATAATGAACCATTTTAATTGCAAATAATTAAAATAATGTCGAGTCGGTAGTTTTATTCTTGAAATGTAATCAGTATTGTCCTTTCGCTTTTCTCAGTAATAAATACCAACTTAGTCAGAATTCATCCTAAAGGGGTAATAAGTGAAAATGTTTCTAAGCCAGGTTTTCAAACAGAAAAACAGTACAGCCTCCATCTTTTCCCAGCAAGGCTGTTAGTTTTATTTTATTTTTTTCCACCAGAACTGTATCTTGGAACCGCCACCTCCCCCATCACACGCAGGCACACGCGTGTGCATGCTCTCGGACACACACACACACGACACACACGACATAGTTCTTCCACCCCCATTCCTTTCCCCTCTCTGCTCCCCCCCCCTTAGGTCAGTTAATAAGAGAAGCTGCCTGTGTAGTGCTGTCTGGAAGACTCGCAGAGCAATTTCTCCTGGGAATTGGTTCATGCAAAGCACTGCCCCCGCTGAGAGAATGGAATTTTACCCACTCCAGGCCCCCCACCACACCCCCTGGCAAGAAGCCCGACACGCCTGCTCCTAGGCGTTGGCTTCACCCCTCTGACTTGCACGTCACCATGGTTCTGGACCCCAGGCACAAAACACAAACGGGTGCGCTGGCACTGATCTCTGATCTGCCGGGAAGTGGGTTCATGCTGTGCCCACCCAGATAACCACATCAGAACGAATGCTGTCATTTGGTAGGAGATACAAAGGAAAGCTGTTAAACACATGATAATTCAGCAATGTGTTTTATGACCAGTCAGCAGAGAGCAGGGCAGTTAAGGGCATGAAAGTTGTAGGTTCGAAATCCAGCAGAACTCCTGGTGTAACCTTGATAATGACAGCATGCAACCTGAACTGCTAAAATCTTTATAGATATCTTTAAATTGCATTAGATTTGGATAAAGTATTACACCGAGCCTGTTGGAATTATGAAGAAATGTAATTAAGGGCAGGCATTTACCCATACTGAGTTAACAGTTGGAAAATGGGCTCTGTGAACAGCTGGGCAAATGGTTATTTTATGCTGACTCATTTTCTTAGATAATACTTCAATTTAATTATACAGCATGGCTGAAATGTATATTTATAAATTATAGAATAAATAGCATGCAGCAAAGAGTACAGAATTTTCCATCCTTAGGTGACGAATGTTCACAAGCAAAAATGCACGACCAATATGTAAGTAGCATTATGTGTGGGACAAAATAAAATATTCACATAGAACCCACAATCCTGTACTCTATAAATGGTAAGGAGATGGATGGATGGATGGATGGATGGATGGATGGAATATTAGTATATACTGAATATTGATTAAATACTTTTGGACAAAGGGTTTTAAGTAATTCTGCAGTATGTGATGTTAAATCACATCACAAACCCATACTGCTTAAATAAATGTATAAGAGCAAAGCTAAATCACTATATTCACTACTGTGTCATCCACGGTTACACAAACACCAAAAACATCTGTCACTCGATGTACTAAAACTCTTGGGAGTCGAGATCAACTTACGTGTCACTAAATATCACTACAATGTTCATTTATGATTGAACAGCATTTTGTTTTGTGTAGTTCAGCCTCCCTCTGTTAGTTATGCAATGCCTTCATCTCATGGCAGAGACAAGTAACATTTCCTGTTAGCTGGGCTCTCCTGTGTGGCTGTCTTGTTGAAATTCTAATGAATATTGAGGCTGAAATTGGTGCAGAGCCAGATGTATGAGATGGTTAGCCTTTTTGATTTGAATTAGATCTATATGAGGGTGGTTTGGTGGGTAGCACTGATGGCTCACACCTGAAGGGTTAGGGGTTTAAATCCCACCTTTGTGTGTGTGTGTGTGTGTGTGTGTGTACCATGTTTATATTATGTTGTGGTGTCAAAATGTCCCCTGGAGGTAATAAGAACTTGACACCGTTACCTTGTGGGGACGTTTGTCGTGTCCCCACAAAGGAAAACTCAATTTTATGAAAATCTGTGAATGCAATCAAAAAACCAAAAGAGCCAAAAGTTTTGTATTTTGTTTATTTACTTATGGTTAAGGTTAGGGCTGGGTAAGGGTTAACGTCATATGGATTAGGCCTATACAAATGAATGGATAGTCCCCACAAGGTTAGAAATACAAATGTGTGTGTGTGTGTATGTGTGTGTGCGTGGATGGATCTTCTTCCCAGCAGTTTCAACTGGGTATTCTGCTCTCCTTCTGTAGTTTAAAGGCATGCCGTTAGGCTAACTGGTGTCTCCAGATTGCCCATAGAGTCTAAGTGTGTGGACGCCTTATGGTGGACTGGCATCCCATCAAGGGTGTATCCCAACCTTATGCCCCATTCCACCTAGGATAGGCTCCAGGCCCCTCATGACTCTGACCAGTTATGGTCTGAATCTATCTATCTATCTATCTATCTATCTATCTATCTATCTATCTATCTATACACAGTTAGCCACACGTACATGTCTGAAATTAAGTGGTGTGTCTGGCTGATAGATGGGTTTTCACATGAGGTTTGTTATGCAGTTCCAACACAAAACAGCTTTTTCTGTTTGAGTTAAGACTCTGCTCTTGGACCAAACAGGTTTTTCTTTGCAGTCAAGGGGAAGGAGAGTTCCTGCAGTTGTAGCTGGTGAATCGGCCATGACGAGAATGGGAAATTACGGGATCCAGTGGACAGTGTCCAAAGTGTAGTGATTCCTTGTTCAGTCAAGTGCACAAATTCAGCATCAGCAATTGGAAGGACTGTCTTAATCCATTGAATGTGATCTCTTGGTTAATTCCGAGACCCATAACTTTGTGCCAGTTATCCTGCGCAGGGTGGCAGAAATTGTGCACAGGCAGCTCCTCCAGTAACCTTGGGAATGGACAACATCCTTATGCAACCAAACAGCAGTGAGCAACAAAGGAGGTGAAGCTGTTAATCTCAGTGTGATGGGACACTGGCAAACTCCTCAGCTGCAGAAGGCTGGCTTTGGAAAGACTGTAATGGGGAGGTGCTTAACATTGTAGAGCTAGTGCTAATCTGCTGTGAGTTTTGGTGACTTCATGAGATTTAAAGCTCACCAGGAGACCACATGGGACAGAGCACCTGACTCACAGTTCCATAACTTCCTGAGTCCTTGAAAAGCTCAAAACTTCAGGTCGCACTCAGAATTTCATTGGCTATTGCTGTGAGATGCCACCATACATCAATCAAACCCATCACTGGAAAAGACGGCTTTTCGGTGCTGACCGGTACGCCGTGGAGTGAGCCATCGTCATGCTCTCAACCTGGAGCCATTTCTGCATGCCTAGACAGTGAACTGGTGGAGACTGTGAGCATCCCTCACGTCTGCCATTCCAGCTGGTGCTCTCCAAGCCTCAAAAGAGCAAAAAAAGGAAAAGAGAAATGTAAAAAAGCACCTAGCCCGGCTGTGGGAGAGAGGGAGGAGGAGGAGGCAATCATTTCAATATGGCTATTCTCAACACCAAATGTGTTGCCTTTATAAGCTACTGCAGGGTGTTTTGATCAACTTGAACATCTGACCACTCAGGAAAACGCTGATTCTGCCTAGCAACCGTTGGTGGAATCATGTCACATGATTTCTGTCTACCTTTTTTGAAATGGCTGAGGGGTGAGGTCTTCTCTCCGTGTCCGGTCTTTCAGTATCTATAGAATTTTGCACAGAACAGTATTTGTATTCTGCACTAAAACAGAAAGAGTTTGTAAAGTCGGCAATCAAGGAAACAAATAGGGCACAACAGACGGCCATTATTTCACATTGATCTACTGTGGCATGAGTTTCTCTCTCGGCAGTTGATCAATGAGATGGATTCCAGAAGATGTAGTTGTATTGCAGAAAGGAATGTTATTGTTTTCATTTGATAATTTCTTAATTTATATTAGTTCAATTGAATTTGTTACTGCAATATCGCTTGTGGACTCAGCCAGAAAAGCCATTTAGACTGATTCGTTTTTTTATTATTTAATTTGTCAGTTCGGAGCATCTAAGTAGTTTGCGACTGCCTCTTTCAGCTAATTCCCCGCTTATGAACAGGGGACTCAGCCATCACATACAGTATGTAGGCCAGTTAACTGCTCCTTCTGTAGGTGCACAAGGCCAGCTTGGTTAGTCTGTAACAGTAACAGGAAAGGACATTGCAGAGCTTCAGTATTCTGACTGGTGGAAGGATGGTCAAATTATGGGTTCTAGAGCATCTTCTTTGGAGCACATTGACCCATCCATTCACTGAAGTGCTCACAACATTTGGGGGAAACCTGTGATGCTCAAAGGAATATGAACATCTACACCAAAATATCTTGCTGACATTTTGAAATTGTGCAGATCTCATTACTGTTTACTATACTGTGTAATCTGAAACCGTGCAGATCTTATTACTGTTTACTATACTCTGTAATCTGAAACCGTGCAGATCTTATTACTGTTTACTATACTCTGTAATCTGTAGTGCATGTGATGTCTCACGGTTTGCTTTTCCTTTGCGAGATTTGTACAAAAGATGTTTCCAATGCACGTGTCATTCGAGTAATCGTATTGACATAGGCCACCCGGTCTTGAAACCAGGATGGAGCTCTGAAGTGTTCATGCTGATAGGAAAACATAGAAGAGAAACAGGTGAGGGGAAAACATATTGTATCTTTAGCATCTATACACGGAATAAATGTTTTTGTCTTGGAAACAGTTGTCATTGAACATATTATCCGTAGGTTATTTTTTCAAGCAAAAATGATTAATTGTCCCATTTAAACAACTACATGAGAAATAAAAGGAGATAGTGTACCAGAACTCAGTGTGAGGTACTGACCATGGAGAAGATTGTGAATTGTGCGCTCAACGGTTTCTTTTGCTGTCGAGGTGTTTGTTCCTCATAAAGGGATGCCTCCTATACTGTACGATTCCCATCTCATCTGATCAGTGAAGAACACGCCACGCACAAAGCTATCAGAATTGGGGTTCTATCGATAGGGTCTGCCGTTGAGCAGATTATGTGAGCTATACGACCAGGGTCCAATTCTGCCCATGAGCGCTTCAATTCTATTTTACAGGATTCCAGGGAGAACGGAGGTAGTATAATTAAGATTTGTGAAAAGCACAACCATCAAGCGAGCCTGTCATCTCTAAGAGGAATAAATAAACAATTGCAAGCCAAAGTATACTATGCAGTATAGAGATCATTGATTGGTCACTGTTAATATCACACCAATGACATATTTTTTTTCATTTTTTGGAAGGTTATGCTACCTTGGCATAAAGAATAATAAAATACTACACATTAGTATGTTGTTAGATCCATTTACTTTGATAAGAAATAAATTGTGAAAACCAGCGCTACATATGATGTATGTGAAAATATGTGTTAACCACATTTACATCTCTATGTGCAGTTTAATAAAATACAGCATGCCAAAGTTTAAAGTGCCCTTGAGAAGAGTAAGAGGAATGTATGAAATGTCAGTTCGACAAAGGCAATTCTGGCCAACTATATTTAAACCCTGGGAGGGTAGTTGTCTGCTCCAGGTGAATTTCTTAGGGAAGGTATATACACTTGAAATTCTTGTTTAATCCAGGTTATTGAGTGACCAAGCTAGAGAGGGCGGGGTCAAAGTCGTTGTATTCCTCAAAACAACGTTGGTGACTGCAAGGCATGATAACATGTTAACATTACTTCATAACGTCACACCATACATAAGTCACAGCCAACTCAATTGCACATAAGACCATAAGAAAATTAGCATTAAGGCTATAAACAAACGATCTTGACCCCTTTCAAATTTTACATCACCTGACAGGACTCCCCTGCAACAATTGTTCAACTTTTTTTTGACATTGGTTTGTTATGTTTTGTAATCATAAAAGAATTGAGCAAAAGGATGAAATACAAAGCATTTTCTTTTTAAATCTCATCATAAGTTGATACATGACTACATTTGTAGTGGAGACCGTGACAGCTGTTTAATTCCTCAGTCTCAGCACAAAATTGCTTTCTATTATGCAGGAACAGGACGTGGGTATCATGCGTGATGGATAATCGTTATCAGAATTTTGGTTTAAACCTCTCTTCCAGTCAGTCAGGTAGGCTCCAGATTTGGATGTTTTATGCAGTACATGACATTAAGGATTTAAATATTGGCTGTTTTTATATTAATAGAAACTGTACTCCTAAAGTTTAGATATCATGAATTTAACTGCACTCCTGCCATTTGTGTTTATAAAGCAGTGGGAAAATGGACCTGCAATTATTTTCATGCCTTATTCCCTGTCTTCTTGGAAGGTATTTTGATAGGGTTCTGACTTTTAGGCTTCTCGTTGGTCTGCCTTCTGAAGGATCCATGCAGCGGAGTAGTGGGTTACTGTGGGACAGTCTCACAGCCTGGCTGCTTCATAGTTATGGCCATATTCCAATAGCCTGATGGGAATGTCTTATTTAACCAATTACACATCCTGTCGCTCTGCGTCCTGTTCAGTTTCTACCCCATTTCCATAAATCCTATCCGAGACATGGCTCATACCTCTCAGCAGCTGAAAATCATCTTTTCCAGAGAACATTTACAGGACATTGTTCCAGACTGGACACATGGAACATTTTACTTGTTTTTTGTTTCCCAGGACTGTCTAGAAAGGCAAAGCAGCTTTATGTGCTTTCTTAAAAATTCATTCGAAGGTGCTTCAGAAGCATATGTGACTGAAAATCTAGGTCTTACTGTACATGTTCCACACAGCCTAAAATCTGTGGTCACATAAACATGAATGACCTTTCTCATCCAGGAATCACCATTCAGTAGGCGGATCCAGCAGAAAGAAGAAAGCCAGCTCCATTAAAAGGTCTAGGTGTTTTGCCCTGAACTTTGACTGAGTTAGAAAGTTAGCAAAAATGAGAGATGCCAAGTGTAAGCGAGAAGATCTGCTGAATATTCCTGCCATGTACAAGCTAGGATTAACAAAACCAGACTCAGCTCCATTAGCTCTAAAATACAGGCCGATTCAAGCCCGAACAATTAATGGTATGCATCTTTCACAGTGTCAGTCTTGCATATGTTGTTCTTATTCTCACAAATTTTAAGAGGAAAAAAAAGTATGTAAAGCGTCTAGAAAAAAAAAACAGCTTAGCATAACAATTACCCTGCCTCTCAGCATGAGCTCATCCAGGTTATTATCATCAGAACCTGTCATGGTAAACCGAGATGCAGGCTGCTTATGAATTTATATAATTGTGTATTATTGAAGGAAAGGCGCCTGTCTTTTTGCATGGCCTTTTGTGGATGCTAATTCTGGCAATCAGAATCCATAGCAACAGGATCTAGAAATTCTAGAAATCACATGGAAAAATACCTTCACTATTGGGAGGGGCTTAAAGTTCAGCTCCCATTTTCACCAGTAAACCGGAAAGTGCCACAGATTCCCAGATATTCTATCATGGCACTTTTTATTTTGTGATTCAGTCGCTATCATGCTGTAGCACAGTGACTCAGAGAGTACCATTGCCCTAAACAGCTACAACCTTTTTTGCGGGGAGTTCCTACCTTCCCCTGGGTGCTGTGCTTTCTTTCCTTATTTTACACAGTTTTATGATCCCACGCTCTTAAAATGCCCCTCTTCTGCTGCAGAACTTCGGAGTTCTGATCAGGAGGATTCCTTCATTAGTGAACTCCTGTCAACACTTCTGCCGCATTTCATCAGATATTTAAGCCACTGATATAACACTCCATCGCCTAAAAATTTTTTTCTTTTTTGACATTTCTCTAAATGGTGTAATTGTTTTAACTGAATTATTACAAATGAATTTATGGTTTTAGGCAATGCTTCGTCTACAGGTATAAATCCTGCAACAATATGATTTACTGCTTCGAAAAAACGGTCCTGTGTGCATATAACCATATAATTACATGGCAATAATTACAACAGTCAGCAGCTCTTTTGCAGCATATGTAATAGAATGGTTTTGTTTTGGACGATGGGAATGTGATGTGTGACCAATGATCTACTGAAGCATAAATCAGCTTTTAAGGCACCATTTCACAAATATCGCCAGTTTTAGAAGACACTGTCCTTGGGGTTAAATGGAAGTCCTTCTTGAAAGTGAAAGGGGCGTTCTAGAAGCCCTTTGGCAGATTAGAATCAGACATGTGATTTCTAGAATTTCCATGTGATTCGTAGAATTTCTAGATCCCGTCACTATGGATTCTGTGCTTTGGCACATTTACCTCAGGATTGCCCCTGACATGGGGAAGGAGCCTAATGCAGTCCTGAAGAGACCCGGAAGTCCCGATAAGCATCTCCCACATCTGGAGAGCTGGCAGGGAGGGGCCAAGCAGTGTTTGATCAGGCATTCAAACGCCAATAAGAATGTGTGAATCCTAACTTGGTCAGCAATGTCCCTGACACTCAGGAGCAGACAAAAAGGCTACTTTCTTGGAGAGGACAGGCCAAATGCCCTCTCTCAAAAAGCCTTTGTTGGTCAAATTTCAGTGCTCCCAAAATGGGACCTTTTCAGTTGAAATACAATGGAAATATTGTTTTGCTTCAAGCATGCAAGTTCAAAGACCAAGGCTGTCAATTTACAATGGCGTATGGAGTTTTCATGCTGAAACTCCAGGGGGCAGTATGTAAGGCTTATATTAGTGTACAGAGTATACCTGTGGAAGGTTTGGCTTAGTATTAGCCTCAGAAACAGAGTATAGTCAGGAAATACAGTGTTCTTTAGGCCAGAATCCTCACTGGTGACATTCATTCATCTCAGAATACCTTCTAGAGCACTCTTTAAGACCGCTTGACATTACGGTTCATGACTGTAGTTCAGTTGTAGACAGTACGATATCCCAAGTCCTCAAAAGATTGAAGCCCCATGACCTGCCCAGTAATTGGGCCACAACATATGAGCTTAACACATGCATTGAGCGATTGCTGTGTCTATTTTGAGATTATAAATCTAAGATTAAATATGTATTGCACTGTACCTGGTGATTCTTCGGAGCATTTATAAATGCTTTAACTACTGTAGGAATGCGCTCATTGCATAGTCGGTTATGCTTTTCTCCAACAGGCTATCGCTCCTTTGTGCCCTCATACAGAGGCCTGTCCCCTTATCAGAATTTTCACAGTTCAGCTAAGATTTTACGGTGGTCCTCTGCGAGGGGCAAGGCAAACTGGAAGCTGGGACTCCATCAGGACAACAAAGAATTTTCAGTGCACACCTTGCATGGAAAGAAAAAATTCAAGCTTCCATGCCATTTACTTAACTTATATTGTACACAATATAATCCACATGGACATAGTGCAATGCCAAGTCTTCAGTAAGGACATGATGTTCTAAGTGTCTGATTTTAGTTAATGTAACAGAATTGCTTGTGTGTTACAAAGTCAAGGGCATTTGCATTCTACAGGGATTGTTCATGTTTATACATGGATAGCTGAGAATCAGTATGATAGCCATGTAGAACACACCACATGTGGACATGCTTCCACATGCACAACAGCCGTCAGAGTTTGTCATGGGTAACAGACAACTTAGATGGAGAACAGGCTGTCATGCATCATGTTTAGACCTGAACAACATGCAAGTAGCATGCTTAGACATGCAACCAGCCAACAAATTTAAACATGATTAACAGACATTCAGCAAGCTTTGGCGTGGATAACAAACAGCTGAGGCACGGATAACAGACAGTCAGCAAACTTAGGCTGGGATAACAAACAGTCAGAAAGCTTAGTCATGGATAACAGGCAGCTGAGACATGGATAATGGACAGTCAGCATGCATGGACCTAAACAACATGCAGCCAATATGCTTAGACATGAATAACAGACAGTCAGTAAGCTTATGAAAGGATAACAGACAACCAAGAAGCTTAAACATGAGTAGCAGACAGCTTAGACATGGAAAACAGACAGTAAGCATGCTTGGACACAGAGAACATGCGGCCAGCGTGTTTCGACGTGCATAGACAACACGACTGACTGACTGTCAGCATGTTTAGACATAGATATTAGAGGAGTGGCATGCTTGGAGTTGAATAGTTTAGACATGGATAATGGACAGCTAGCATTCAAGGGAAGATGTAAAAGAAATGACAAGTGGTACATAGTAATTTGCTTATGGAGAACAACAAAAACTGTTATAAATATATAAATTCAATAGCAATCTAATGGCTGCTGATGCAATCTATTAAATTCTTAAATCCAGGGAAAAAAATGCAGATGGTCTTCAGAGAAAGAGTGGAATATGGAAACGTGTGCTTTGGATTAAAATGTAATCTGTTATTTTAGCCATGTGATGCAATCAAGACATCTTAAAGCAAACGTAATATTTGATGACCCTTAACCTTTGCAGGTAATACAATCCGAAAATAAAGGCCAAGCTACAAGCCTGGGAGGTGTGGTGCTTTGGTGGTGAGCACTGTTCCGTCAGACTTCCCAGATTATGGGCTTGAATCGCGTGTCTGCTCTGTGTGTTGGGTTTGCATGTGTGTGCCCTTTTGGGCTCTCGCTGTCCAAGTGGATTGTGCTAAGCGAATTAGTGTTTTGAAGTTGCCCATTTTGTGAGTCCTCCGATGGACTGGCATCCCATCGGCGGTGAGTACCCCAGCTATTGTCCTTTGCAGCCTGGGGTAGGCTCCAAGCCCTTAATAGACCCTGAACAGGTTGAGTGGCTCAAAAAGGATGGGTATACAACATGTGTCATGTGTAGCATTTCACATAAAAATTCATTTAACTAAAATTTCTTTAAATGGCTCTGTATGATACAAAAGTGATACACATAGAAAAGTGATAACCAAAGGCAAAATGCCACAATAAAGGTCACATGAATTAAATATATTCAATATCATTCATAAACGAGCAAGGACGCTTAATATTTTCTCTGGAAAAGATTTTTACTGGTTTTTACTTTTACTGCTCCAGAATATAAAGATATTCTTAGATGACTTCCAGGGTCTTTGCCGTGATATCAAAGAGCTTTTGTTATCACCAGAAATTCTACCCTTCGCTTATTATCTTAAATCATTGTTTGTTCAGTAAGGACACTTACAACATACCTGGATGCTTAATGATTTTTGAAGAGGTCCTTAATTTTGCAGCCTTGTGTATCGATGTGAAATGATCATGCCAAATAACTTTGACAGGGCAGCGTTATCCGTCAGACTAAAACTGCATTGGGGAAATTCCCACACATTGCTAATGCAGAAATGTAAAATGCCATTTATGAGAATAGAGGAACCCGTTTACAATAAGTAGGAAATATAAGAAAAACGTTTTTTGAAAATGCTGATATTTGTTAAATATTTCTCACCAAAAACACAGATTCCAAGCTCCACCACCACATCCAGTGTTCTTAGATGTGGTGTTGCCATGGCAACCTCAACTTGGTGACCTCGTTATTTCAACCTAATCCTGCTCTGAAATTAGTTGCTCCACCCTTTTGCCTGGCTGGCCTGATAACATAATCATGGTAAATGAAGATGGGGGGAAACAGCAGGACGTATTCCCAGCGTACAGTGCGGACAGACAGCGGTGAACGGTCTGAAGGAGCACGGTAACAATTACAGATGCACTTTGTGTACTTTGTGTCAGTATATTTGCCTTTCTGCATCCCACATTGTATCATGCACCAGGAAGTGCCCAGTGACTGGTCTACCACCACAAGCTGGGACGGATTAGACTTGCTGGAAACTTGCAAAACAAAACAGGTCTAATATAGCGGCAAGAAACTGAATCATTAGGTTGAGCGAAGCTTAAACGTGTCATTTTAAGGCTGTTACTAGGCAGAAAGTTAAAGTCGGTGTGTAACTGAGGTTGCCTTTTTGGGGGGACTGGGAACAGGAGTTTTTTGGTGGAAATGTAACAAGCGGAATGCCAGTATTACCCTGGTTTATATTACAGCAGTTTACCTGGCTAACAGAGTCCGAATGTCATCCGCTGTAAATTTACACATACACTATGGTAATGATACTAATTAAACTGGACTTGATTTTTCATCATATTTTGATGCTGATTACTGTTAGAAGGGTCTCTTCGTTGAGACATTTTTATCTGTTTTTTTTTAAATTATTGGATACTGTCCATCTGTACGTTGATTGTCCATGTTTATTTGCCATAAACATGTAATAAACATGCATTTCTGAGGACCTTCAGAAACACGAGGATCTTTTGCAGAATTTAATTTAAAAAGCTCTGGTTGTTTTTTTGTTTGTTTTGTTTGTTTGTTTTCTCGTTGCATCCAGCATTATGAACATTTTGGTCTTTTTGCAATTCTGCTTTTAACAAATGACTAGACATCCCTGATTCTGCTGACATATTCGTGGTTTCAGTTCAGCCTCCCATGAGATCTTTCCAGATATACCTGATGTTTACAAAGCTTAGGCTTGAGTTCAGGATTTGGATGAAGATTTAAATTATGCAAATAAAAAAGGAAAAAGAGTGGCTATAAATGGTTATCATAAATAAGTTATCATTTGTATCGTGCAGGTTATGGTTTAACTGTTTAATAATAAAAAATATTATGAGTTTATTTAACAATTACTTTATTACTTTGCTGATACGTTTTATTCAAAACTGCATCACAGTTAAATATTTTATTCATTTATTTTATGGTGTTTGTGATTTTTATAGCTCTTTTTTTAGGTTCCTACAATATTTTGTAATTTATTCTTTATGGCTTATTCCAATACTAAATTGCACTTCTGACTGATTATTCAGTTGAAGCTCGAATTAGTTGCACATATAATACTGTGCAAAGGTTCTAGGCGGGCAAAGAAAATGATATTTAAATTATGTTTATGTTGGTGCTAACCTGTGACTTCACGTCGGTCGATGGGTGTCAATTTACATATTTCAAAACATCTCCTCACCTCAGAATTTGCAGTTAGTAACAAATATACCCATGTATTTCTTATACTCATCTACAAATACACCTTGCTTGGCTAATCAATACCTCATAAAATTAATTACCTAATTAACTAAACTAATTAAGTGAGCTGGTGATGAAATTTTATAAATATATGGAATGACTGAGGTGCTCTTGACAGATTTAGGAACCAAAGCTGTGTTTTTCTAGTCATCCACACAGGTATCAGCAACATTTTTGAGAACGGAAGAAATTTTCCCTGTATTACAGTTCATGTGAATATATCCTAGTGTTATGTCAAGGTTTTTTCTGACCACATATACACTTATTGCCCAGGAAAACGGCCTTAAACATTTTCAATGCCTGCCTAAGACTTTTGCACAGTACTGTGTACATTATCAGCTGTGTGCTTGTAATGTGTTGTCTGCCTTTTTTGTGCTTTGCTTTGGATAAAAGCATCTACTAAATATATACATGTAAATATAGAAGTGGATCGCCTTCCGAGACTTGAGCTGCCAATATCCAGACTGTAACTTCATGGCTTTATATACAACGCTACAAGTCTTCCACCATATGCTCAAGCCTCTTCTTTTCAAGATAAATCATTTATCACTGTGAGACTATAACAGTGGAGTCATCATTAAATATGTGGTTTTCTATTTATAGAAATAGAAGACGTACCTGTTACGTGTTTGAAAATGAAGAAAAATTTGTCAGAACGCTGTACTGTCATAATCAGTCTTGTGCAATTTGATGTGATCGTTACCATGAAAGTATACCTAATTGTAATCTCATTTCATGTGATGCTTTGTGCTTTTTATGAGTTTTGGTATAATTACATAAGTTTCTGTATTAGTTGAATAAAACCATTTATTTTGTGTGTGTATTGATATTTCATGCCTTTTTACCATCAAAATATCATCTGCTTCTAATGGGTGCGGTGATCTTGCCATTTTGGTGAAATATGATGAAAGATCTAAATTGCAATTTCTAATACAAACATGTTTTGTTAATATTGTATCATATTAATTTAAAATTGTATCCTCATTTTTTGTCCCTGTAGTCTTATATTGCTAAAAATGCAAAATCTGCTACAATTGTTTTATATTCCTCATTAATGATTTGTAGTAGCATGCCTGCCACGTATGCAGAAATTTAACAAGGTCATTTCAGATTGCATCAAACGTTACGTCCATCTTTACATTTAAAAATGCGAGAGAATGCATTCTTCATCTGCCCTTCAGTTCTGTGCTTACCACACACTGGAGCATTGTATTGAAAACAGGAACCATGTGACAGACCGTGTGGTTTGTAGGGTCCTAAGCTGTCTAATGGGTGCTTTTCAGTTGCCTGAAAGAAGGAAAACCTCCAGCCTGACCCAGGGTTCACCAAACCATCGCTGGGGAAAATACTGGTTTTATGTGCCCCCAAGCTATGGGAATCTCAGGAGGCTTGTAGGATGTGGGGTATCTCAGACTTACCCCTTGACCTGGACTGTAACTGGGGAGAAGGAGCCCATTATCATGTCACAAGCCTAAATGTAGAAAGTATGGTCCTCCTTAAGCTGGACCACAGGAACATCTCAGGCTCCTCTCAGGAGATGCCCTGAAATATGCCACAGTATTCTTCTAACAGGTGCTTCAGGCTCCTGCCACAAGTTTCATGACTGAGCCACCAGAGAAGCAGGCAGATTAGTACCTACTGATCTTTAGGTCTTGGTTTGAGCAGGCAACATGTGAAGTGGGTGAGTTGACACTAGATGCAGGCTCTTGGTCGTCTGTTGCTCTTTTATATTGTTACTCGTCTGACGTGTGTTATGCACCCATCGTTTTGTTTACAGGACTGCGGATCTAATGTAGGTAGCAGACACTTTATGAGGGTCAAGTGACTCTCCAAACAGTGGCATTTCGTACCCTGTGTAATCTGAGCTGGCCGGAGTGTGCCCAGGAGGGTGGGCAACATCTGGGGATAGAAGATTTCGTGAAGATCTCTCTGCTCGGAGCCTGTAGATGAAAGTCATCAAATGCTATGCTAATGATTGTAGGTGCTTATGAATTCAATAAAAACATGTAATGGAAACTTTAAATTAAATACTTGTACCAAAACAGCATCGCAAAACGACAGGAACTGTATTAAAACAACGCCTTTGAACAGGGAGAAAATTCATACTTTAAAGCCACTATTTTTCAATTAATTCAATCATATGGAAACACAAATAATATATTATGACACGATGCAATACATATAGTCAGTCCAAATATGATCTCTGATTTCACATGTCTAATAAAAAGAATATTACCAACCAGTGGTCAAATTCAGCCTCGCTGAAATCCAGCAAACCTCGATTCATTTCCCTTCATGTTGAAGTATGTCCTGTGCACATATCTAATAAAATTTGCTTGTAGTTTACCTATTTTATGTGATGTATTGTGACATTTTGCCATTTATTTTACACTAGATTTTTTTTTCTAGTGGTACATTGATATGGATAATACTTTGGAAGTGTTGGCCTTTTGCAGTGTGCATTGGTGCAGTCAGATGAAACATTCACACAGGTCCGCTCTGCTTGGAGAAACAGGATGGTTTCACTCAATATTCATCAGTACAACACAGCAAATCCACATTGGACATTGGATATGATGCAACACTGGCAGCCACTGGAATTGTCTTCTTGGTGTATGCACAAGTTTGACACACTATGTTCCACTTGAATTTACAAGTGAGCGAATCATTATTTGTTTTCCAGGGAAAACTAATTACGGTGAAATATAAACGTTACCTCGTCAGAATCGAGTCAATAAACATGCAGTGCCATCTAGTGCTTCACTAAAGTATTGCGCCTGTTGCCGCAGAACAAAAACTAAGATGAAAAAATTACTCTATACTAGATAGAGCAGCTTTCAGTCACATGTTCAGCTAAGGCGTATTTATGTTGGCCAGTTTCTTAGACAATTATCTAGGCTAGAACGTACCATATACAAATACAAATTCAAAACTACATTAAAATATTTTGAAAAATAATGACAAATTTTACGTGCAAGCCCACGTATTTACTAGATAAACGGCTGCATCGTCGAGTTTGAGTAACAAAGAAAGGCACCAAGAAAGCAAGATTTATGGTGATTATTTATTCCTGCTATTATTTGGCTTTAACAGAAGAGAAGCCACAAAACAACAACAAATTAAAAAGCAATTTTAAAAGCCACTATCTCAAAGTCATGTTCCAGGCAGAGTGACAGCATTTCAAAGGCAATACAGGCTGTTAACCAGGATCGTTCTCAGCAGTGGCACCAGGGTATTTCCATTCTCCAAATGTACAAGACCGACCCCCGCAGTACAGAGTGATCATCCGCTGTTGTCATGTTACACGTGTGTTGTATGAATGCCTATCTTTGGCCTCCAAGATCAGTTATTTCAGAATTAACATGAACACAGAGCAAAAGAGGATAATTGCTTCATATTGTCAGAGTACAAGTCGTGAGGCATTATGTTGAACATAATGATCAGTCTGTCAACAATAAATCTATTTTTTATCTGAAATGACCACAGCTATTAAGCCAAAAGTGCTGTCAAATCAAGTTCCGCCCTGCTGATGATGTATTAGTTTCAAATATTGAATTGTAAAATACCGAACGACTCTACCAAAGAGCAGACGTGAATAGCTGTAGCAGTACACTGCTGAACCATGCCCTCACCTCTGTGAAGTTGAATATCTGAAAAATGAAATGACTGAAGACATATTTATAATAGATTAGATTAACTGTTAAAAACATGATCTCCAGCTGGATTCCAGTGTGGATGTTATTTAATTATTCATTACAAATTATTCCATCTGAAAGTTTAATCAGTGTCAGAAAAAAAAAAAAAATTAAATTCATTAGCGAGTTCATTATTTTCAGGTTGTGAAACAAAAGGTTTTTTGTATTTTTAGCAAGCATTCGGTGTATAAAATCAGCTATAAAATCAAGAAAATAAATTATTTTCCTTGGGAAAGAAGCCAGGTTGGCATCCTAGAAAACACATGATCTTTTTAAGCTACTGTTACTTAATAAATGCCAGTCTATAGTACCGGTTCCAACCCTGCATAAGCACTTAACAACAACAGGCTTCACGTAAGTAACAAGGAATTATGCATAATTAAATTGATCATAATGCCACGAGAAACTTATATCTTAAGGAAAATTATGTGTTGCTTTTCTCATTTATTTTTAAACAGATTTATTCAAATGTGAGTCACAGAACAGAGTTCCTCAAGACTGAAGGAACTCCAAGAGTTTATCCCCCTGAAAGAACATGGGGCTTTACATAACGCATAGATGCTGTAAGTTAAAGCATTGATCATTTCTGCCTGGCATTAATGGATGCAAATAGATATCAAACAGGAGCACAAGCAGAACAAAGGTAAGGAAAATGCCGATTATAAATAGCCAATTCACAGATAATATTTAGTTAAAGAATATGTCATAAGGACAGGACAGAGTTTTCAGTTGTTTGGCACTGAATAGACACAAGAGGCCATGCTGCTGGGTTTAATCATTTCCTGTATGGTGCTAACTACAGTAGGAAGCTATATAAATCCCATTAGCTAATATATGGATTGTTTTCAAGTTAAAAGTTGTACGGAATCCTCCTTAGGTGACCTGTCCCCAAAAGGAGCAAAGGTTTTAATTGTGATTATGATTCACTGTCAGTCTTATGAGTAATTTGATCTGTGGTACTTGTAATGAAGTGCTCAAACATATGCACCTTTTTAAAAACTACGACTGGAGTGAAAATCACTTCAGGATAATTTGTTAATCCTGAAAGATGAATCGAAAAGAATTTTTAAGAAATGTCTCAGCCAGTCATAATCCATGCATGAAAGGGTAACAAGATCAGGGAGAAGCTTCAGTCTCTTTGAATCAAGGTTCATTTATCAACATTAAAATTAAGTAAAACGAGACCAAAGACTACAGTCAACATATCAGTTCTATTTTCAAATCTGCCTTAAAAATAAAAGCCTTTGTTTGGTGACCTGACACTAAATTCTAGCAAAGACTAAAGTTATAAAAAATCTTTGTAGCTTGGTTGGATTCCTTTCTGTCAGTAAAGTTCTGAAGCCACAACAAAAGCTCCGCAATCCATTTAGATGAATGTGAATGTGCTTGGACTCATTCGTGAAACAGCAGTTGATGGGGTTTCAAGGAGTAGCTGCTAAGTCACAGAGCTCTGACCCAACCAATCAGACAGGTCAGGTCATCCAGTCATACCTCCAAGCGCATTCATGACCCGGACATGGCCCTTCCCCCCAAACTTCCAACCTTCTCCTGCCACCCCATGTGCACACTGGAGCTCCACCTCCCGCTTTAATGACTGAGATCATATAACGCTGTCTCATTCACGTGGAAGTCATGCTGGCGCTAAACAGTGCCTTCAGATAATGCTAAAGACCCTTCCATTCATCCAGCGTTTTCATGTTACAAGCAAACAGATGCTTGCTTTAGCCAGTATCTTCATTTATATTGAATCAATGCAGTATCTTCTGAGTATGTTGCGACACCGTGAGCATACAATGAGTTACTAAGTCCCAGCACACACTACAACACCAGACGACAACCGCATTATTTCCCTGGGCAACCGTGGAGCCGCCTGTAAGGAATTCCAACGGTATGTGGCTGGTAGCCGTTAATCACCCCAACAAAGGGGGAGGATTGCCTCCAGCACTTCGATGCAATGCCTGCATAGAGTGTGGGCAGAGGAGAGGGGTGACCAGTAAGTGACTAACTTGTCTTTCCCATTGCATCACTGTTAACATGACTGTCCAGAAAGGGCTAGGGTTTCTAGAGCCAAATCCAGCCACTCCTAGGAGACACACAGCCCTACTGCAGCCAGTTCTGATCTCCATACTGCCTACATCTCCGCACTGCTTTCCTTTCCCTTTCGTTGCAAATAAACCCTGTCTCTCAGAAGGTTTCCCCCACCATTGCTGACTTCCGTGGCCTTTTGCCTGCTTCACTAGTAAATAATGGGGTCACCTGAAAATGTAGGTGTCAATATGCGAGATTTCTCCTTTGACCCAAGGACTGGGGGAGACCAGGTCATTGATGTTCTGCAGCAAATGGTACACATTTCCCTAAGGAGGAATCAGGAGATTGTAGCCAGACTTTGGTGTGATTATCAGGCGCCTGAATCTGCTGTTGCTCGGAGACCAGACAGGAACCTGGAAGCCCACTCCATGTCATATTTTGATCCTCACTGAGCTCACAGCTGAGAATACGGCAGAATGCTGCCTATCACTTCTCACCCTGGCTGATATTGGAAGACTATGAGATCCCGAAAGCTGAGATCAAAGCTCGCTCGACTCTCTGCACTGTCACCACAACACTCCAGCTAAACAGCTGGAGTTATATGGTAGACCAGGAAGATGACAGCATTGTCACTCTGGCCTCTGTGGAGCTCTGAATGAAGGAACCCTTCCCATCATCTGCATGCAGCCCACCGTGCATATCGCCAGCCCAGCAGGGGAGTGGCCTGTCAGCCAAAGTAGCCTTGAACCTGCCAGTAGCTTTACTACTAGGGTAGGACAGACAGCCACTTCAAAGAACATGGCCCAGGAAATGTTCCCACTCTTCAGCTGAGGTGGCATTTCCAAAGACATCCTAACTGACCAAAGCATGACATTCATCTTCTTGCTGCTGGACGAACTGTGCCAGCTATTCGAGGTCTCCCAGTTATGTAGCTCAATGACTTGACATGTTGTTGATATAGTCAGCTATAAATAGGAACTGATGCTGCCCTTTGCCCTCTTTAAGGTCTAGGAAGATCCCCAAGCCTCCATGGGATTGACGTCCTACAAGCTCTCCTGGAGCTGCTCGACACATTTCCAAGAAACCATGGAAACACCAACCCTCACAGTGACTGCTTTACAGTGGAAGAACATATGGGAAATGTGGGAGAGAATCGATAAGGTGATATCAAGGAAGAAACCCAGCAAACGCAAATCTGGGAGTTCTGTGCTGGCCACCACCATCCCAAGCACCTCCTGCTACCTGGCAGGGGCCCTACACCATAATGGAGAAGATGGTCCTGTGAATTATCACGTCTAGCAACTCAGCTGCTTCTCCTTCACTCAGATCTACCAAGACCACTGAAACAATAGTTTGAACTACAGACCCTCTTGTTAGCCTTCAGTCAGGAACCCCTGAAAGATGTTCAGATGGGTGAGGATCTCAGCCCTGCCCTGTTCCAAGACCTACATTAGGTTGTGAACCAGTACCAGGATGTGTTCTTCAGCCTCCCAGGATGCACACACCAGCTTCAGGACCACATTAAAACACCCTTGGCGGTGATGACTCAGCAAAAGCAATACCAAATCCTGGAGGCCAGTTGAAGTGCTATTGAGGAGAAAATTGAGAAGATGCAATGGCTACAAGTGATTAGTGGATCCCAAAAACCCTGGTCCAGTCCCATCATATGGTTCCCCAGACTGATGTTACTCTGCAGTTTTGCAATGATTTGCACCAGTTCTCTGGTTTTGTAGCTGCCCCATGCTACCCATGCCTTCTGCAGATGAGCTGATTGAATGTTTAGGTAACGCCCATTTCATGTTGGCCTTCCTGGGACTGCCTGGGTATTATCGCTGGTCCTAACTTTTTCTCCCTATAGGTACCCTGTTTATGGTCCTCACCCAGAAGCACCACACTGACCAAGTCAAGTTGATCAAGGCAGCAGAAACTGACTTATGGCAGCTGAAGGAGGCCCTGACCATGAAGCCAGCTCTTTACACCCCCAACTTTGGGAGGCCTTGCCTGTTCTATATTGATGTGCTGGAATTCGGACTGGGGGCCAGGAAGATCCTATCGAGTACATCCCATGGAATCTCTCCTCCACTGGATGGTCATGAAGTGGGCTGTCAACTAGCTGAGGTATTAGAGGTATTACCTTCTTGGGTGGTCCTTCATTCTTACTACAGGTCAAGCTCCCCTGCACTGAATGGCCCAGGTTATGAACACCAACTTTCGAGTGACCTACTGATTCCTTGGGCTAGTGTGGAGCTATCTATGAGTAATGCCAACATTATGTGGTTGGCAGCTGATAATCACTACCACAAAGGGGCAGGATCGCCTCCTTCGCCATAGCTCCAAACCGTGTCATGTATAGGAAGACAAATCAGTGTAGACAGTGCAGAGTATGAGCCACCTCCTGCCAGTGAATCCAGCACCTCTGGAGAAAAACCCAACTGCTCAAAGGAGACCAACCTCCCTACTATGACTAACCCGAGTCGCCGTTCCACCTACCACTTCTAGATGCTCTCCTTTCCTTCTTGTTGCAAATAAACCCTGTCTCTCTCAGCATTTCCCCCGTAACTCCATCTCCAGAGCCCCCTCACCCACCACACTAACCACTTTAAATAAATGTAACAAAGTTTTAGGCAGCCAAACAAACGAATTTCATAAGTTGTACACTGAATTTTCAAGAGAAGGTGACTGTTGAGCATCATCCTAAAAATACAAATACCTATTAGATATTTATCTCTGCGGCAACAGTGAAATGCCAAACGGAAATTAGGAACTTTTTAATTGTGGTTAATTTTTGCTTCATTCAGAGTAGAGATCTAATTGGTGAAATCAAAATGTGTGATGTAGTATTTATGACTTAAAACTGAGTAGCTTTCATGTACCGGGTATAACACACCATTTAAAGACATCAGCACGTTCATCAAGTCCCTTCACAGGAAACACTAATACGCTTAATCAGTTCTAAAATTAAAGCTCATAGCAACATTTTTATAGCATTAGTAGTGGAATTTGATGTTAATCCCATGTATTGCAAGAAAACAAGTTGCCAAGCTCTACTTCATGGTGAAGAAAAAAATTCTAATAAATCACATGATCACTTTGGCTCTTAGAGATACCCCAGTGCTTTTAAATATTCTCTTCTGAAGCCGAGAGATATTGTGATACGGCCATTATATATCAGTACTTTAATGTAATATATGGTGTTATGCAAATCACAAAAGTATGACAACCGGATCTATGAACAGTATTGACATATTAGGGCATCCAAATGCAATTAACAAATCAAAATAGCTTGTGATAGCAAAATGTTCCTATCCCAGTCCCTATTTTTCCATATTGGCAGTTTTTTGTGCTTTTTTAAAGAAAATAAGCACATTTTAAACTCCACCCCAGGAAATGCTATTATACCTAAAGACATCTGGCAACTGCAGCAAAAATCTGAGTCCTATATGTTTGTGTGGTACACACTACTAAAGTTCTAGCAAAAGACTACAAAATGGAATTTGTGCTTTACTCATGTCTGCCCCCATGTGGCCAAAGTCTATTATGAGAATTTAAATCTGAACTTGCCTGCTCCCATTTATCCCATTGCATATACTAGTTGTACAGTGGCGACTAGCCTACAATCACATTTAAAGGAATTTAACTAAAAGTATTATCAGCCGTAATCAGACTATTTGTTTTTTATTGGAAAAATTGGTAAACACTCCACATAAAACCACTTGGACAAATGCAACCAGTGGGAAGTACCACACTTCCTAGAGAAGGTTAGCCAGCATCTTTGTTCCAAATATTGAAACCAGTTGTAACAAACTTGGTCATGTAAAAAAAAAAGATCCCAATTTCAGTAAACACAAAACAACATCTGCTGCAGCCTATAGGATACCAAGATAATCTTACTTCTGCTACATCATGCATGGAGACATGTTATATCACACCATACAGCCCCCAATAAGCTATTGTCGGGCACTTTTCTACTATAGGTGCACCATCTGCCTGCTGGACAGTGTATCTCCCTACGCAGAATTTTTGGTTAAATTTTCTGGAGGAGAAGAACTCTTTATAGTGTTGTAGAAGGAATAATAACTTGAATCAGGACAATTTTTTTGCTCCTTTACTCTTAGCAAGGGGGGCACATAAGAGGGAGGGAGCCCTCCATCCTTTATACACAAGTTTTTGTTTTATCTTTCCCTTTCTCGCATCTTAACACTTTCCAGGACTTCCAGCACCTGCCTTTCCTGATCTAATGTTTTAACAATGTTTCTCTGATGTTTTTACTACCTTAGCTAATCCCTGATCCACCATCCCAACAGTCGGTGAAAGATCTTACGTATGTGATAATGTGTCTTGGAGAAAGTACTTTTTCTGTCCAGGGCCTAGTAAACTACGTAATACCAAGTGTTGTACACATTGTAGTGAGATTATGTATATGAGTGACATATTTCTGTGATTGCAGCTAAATCCCCTCCCCGTGAAAACACTACTTGAATAACTATTACTACTACGCTACTGTTGAATAACAACAGCTGAGTGAGATTCTGCGGGCCATTAAAACTCTGTTTACCCAGTTCAGGCCTTCAGCTCTGGCATTCTTCCGCTCTCTCAGCTGTGCACAACATGACCTACCATCCCCAGTTCTGTTCCATCAGGCACATAACACATTTGCAGCTGAAACATTAAAATAAATTTGAGATTTTAAGCAGATAGAACCTTTTCTTCCACAGGGGAGAAGGCAAGGGCAAACTGATGCGATTTCTGAAATGTCGGTTTATGAGGCTAACCTAGTTTTATGTTTGACTGCCTTTGTTTAAAGCCATACAGCATTTAGTAATTGTGGACAGTTTAAATGCATTATTACCACTTTGTAACACAGATGGAAATAACAGTACAAAAATCAAAATATAATTCCTTTCATTCAGACAATAAAACAAAAAAATGACAGTTCTTAGCAGACCTGTATTTTGAAATGCTGTCTGTCAGTTAGTAGACCCATTCAGACTAACCGGAAGTGACTCTGGGGGGGGGGGGGGGGGGACATGGACAAAAAAAAAAAAAATTTATTTTTCTGTTTATTGTTTGGGAACGTGTTTTAAGGGTTTAGATATGTGATGTTTAT
>JAACJT020000042.1:980279-1003263 GCA_009936485.2 Gymnarchus niloticus | reverse complement strand
GAATCTTTCTGTTCTCTGGTACCACGTGGTATTCTCTTCCAGACACTCGTCAGCGCTGGGCAGGTTTCCTCAAACCTCGCTTAAAAGAAATGACCGACTTTTGCTCTTCTAGGGTCCCAAACCCCTGGATCCCAGATCCGTTTTGAAACTGCTTGGGTCACAGACCTTCCTGCAAGTTTCTGATCACCTCGGCCAATCAAATCCGGAGAGACTAATATATATATATAAAAAAATGTTTTTTCTCACCTCAGGTTCCTCGGATCGCAGCGGCTTGGAACCCCCTTTCTATTTATCTTCTGGTCCCAATGTGCGTGCGATCCTGCCGACTACACCAAGTTCTGTGGTGGAAAAACAAACAACTCGGAGTCTAGAGACAGCAAACTCTTTACTACCTAGGTTATTCAGTGCACAGAATAAGCCAAGACAAGAGGAGTCCCACTTCAACACCCTCAAGTCTGTCTGTCTACTTCTGAGGCAAACTTATATGTCTTTCTTTAACAAGCACACCCTTGTTTCTCACACTCTTGGGTCCTTATCTTGTTGTTCCCAGGCTAGAACAAAATCTGCTTTCAACCAGTTCAGTGGTCAGCCACACCCCTTTGTCTTCTGTCTTGCACCATCTGGGCATGCTTGATTCAGATGAGTTACACACAAGGTCACGTTCCCCTCAATGCTATTCTACTGCTTACTGAAGTCTTACATATTTGTAAATTTCCATTACAGGAACTTTGTCTGAAGAGAACTTCAGAAGTTTGAGGAGAACTTCAGATACTAAGCAGCTTCCGTGAATGACCTCTTTCGATTGGCCTTTGAATCTTTTATGCAATCCATAATTACTTCAATCCCAAAAAATAAGTAGATAAATAAAAATACTACCACTTGCTAGACCTTCTCTTTGAATGTACATTGTTTTTTCTTTCTTTGGTTGTTAGTGTAATCGTAATGACCTCACACTCCTGTTACGTGCCGTGTGCCAACCGTGTTCTGAAGGGCACTATAAAAATAACCTGAGGTGAATATTAATCCAGAACACAAGCATTACAAATAAAAAGATGCATCTCTTTTTTCCAGTGCGAAGAATATCTCTTTGATATTCTGCAATTTCATTTGTTTGTCTGTTGCAATCAGATATCTGAGCAACAATAAGATATCAACTCTGAAACCAGGAGTCTTCCAGGATCTTCATAAGCTCGAGTGGCTGTAAGTTTTTATCCCCCCCACTCCAGCCTCTTCTTCCTTTCGTCTCTGGTTTTTTTAGGATTGCTTTCGTTTCATTAGTGTGTCACAGCGGCTCAGGGTAAAGCACTGTTGCCCCGCACTTCCAGGGTTGCGGTTTTAAATTCTGCTTCTGCTCAGTATGTGTGGAGTTTGCAGGCTCTCCTCTTGGAATATCGATTGACTGTTGTTATTTAATTTAAATTGCGATTGCAGTTTGAGTTGTACATTGCCGTGCTACAGCTAATTATTAGGCAATGACAGAGGCCTCAACAGGTGCCACTGTTTGTAATTGCAATTCGTGCCTCTTTTTAATTGCAGGATTCTAGAAAGCAACAAAATCAGCGAAATTTCCTCACTGACTTTTTTGGGGTTGCAGTCACTGGTCCTTCTGTAAGTTCCACCAGTTTTTTTTCCTGTGAGCTGATGGTGATTTATGTGGCTGTGACAGTTTAGCGAGTGATGGAGAATTCTCCCGTCAAAGGGTGCTGCTTGACAACGCTCTGAGTCAGCTACACGATGGGGGCATCTGCCAAGGGATGCCGAGACTGAACTGGCTGTAAGTCCCTTTACTCATTTCATCTCGTTTTCCGGAAAATACTTCAGAAACAATCAAGCACATATTAACCGGCTAACATAAACACGTTATAATGCAGCGTTTAACTGCATTATCGGCGGTGTAAAATGCACAAGTTTAATTACTTGAAATTGAAAGTGCATATTTTCTTTCAGCGATATGGAGGGAAACCAGATCGCAAGTGTAGGAAACATGACATTTGTGTCCTGTAATATGCTGACCGTGCTGTAAGTATGTTTTTTTCTCTTTGCAATGTATTTTCTGTCACAGGGACACCATGCATTAAGCTGCACAGATACACACAAGGAGAGCAAGTAAACTACACACAGAGAGCCAAGCCCGGAATTAAAGTCACAAATAAAAAGCTCTGAGCTGTCATTGCTACTTGCTGAACTTCGGCTAGAGACTTTTGTATTTTTATTCTGATAACTTATTTTCTCTGCAAAACTTCTCAGATGTGACTGCTCAGAGGTTGCCGACGTGTCCGCACAGAAACCTAGATATTTGCTGAAGTAATTCAAATAAACCACTTTCATTTCTGCTCCAATTGAAGGACCATCTTCTGGGAAAATACAATCCCTTGAATTTTAGTTCAATTCTTTAACAACTGTGGGACCCTCGGCCTTACAAGTCTCCCAATCGATTATCGATTTGATTTCTGAAATGTGACACAACGTTCTGGAAAAAAAAAACTTTTTCTCCATGACGTGGAAAATGAAAGTATTTGCCCTGACTAGGGCCTGTCTGGCCCTCTGTTTCCGACTCCTCTAGTGTCCTCCAGCGGAACAGAATCCGCGACTTGCACGAAATGGCTTTCTCACCACTGCAAAGGCTTGGGGAGCTGTAAGTTTGTTTTGATCATTCCTTTGAAAGTCAACAGCATTGCGAGCAATTTACATTTTAAAATTGTGCTCTGGTTATGGAAGTGAAATATTAGCCTCCAGGACTATATGTAGCTGAAGGTGAGTCCGCCGTGGGAGTTACCCACTATAACTATATGTCATACGGCTGTTGGTGTTTATTGTGTTAGTATTACAGCATAATATAGCAGCTCGTTCAAAGTAAATCACTGCATGTTTAAGAAGTTTAATATACAGTAGGAGTGTTGAAGAACATCTGACCAGGTCGCAAAACATAAATGAATTCTTCTTTCATGTCTTTTCTCAGTGATTTATCCAGTAACAGAATTAAGACGATACCTCAAAACGTATTTGCTTATCTTGGTGAGCTCCTTCAGCTGTAAGTTTCTGCATTTCTTATTTGTTTATATAGCACATACTGAAATTGCAGTAAATAATTGGAATTATGTTCATAATTAATAATTTCAATAATAATAGAAACAGGACGGTGTTGTAATGACCCACGCGCTTCTCTTTTTTATAGAAATATCTCGTATAACCCTATTTTGGAGTTACAAATGGACCACTTCGATAATCTGCATAAATTAAAATCACTGTAAGTTTAATTGATTCATTTGGCCATTTTCATACATACTGGCATACATATATTGACTGGTGCTTTCACTCGACTGACAGAAAAATATCATTTAAGATCAAATGTCAAAGATATTTGAAAATCCGCTTTTGGACCTTGCCCCCATGCATAAAATCAGCATAAAAATTAATAACTTCATGGGCCCCTCTAACTGTTTTAAATAACCTTTCAGTATTAATAACTTCTGAAAATGCCCCCTTATCAGAAAATTGCTTTTCTATAGCTATAATCTAATATAAAATATTTACATAATATTTGGTTGTGTGGAAAATCCCCTACCCAATTCCATTGCGGAAAAGTAGACTTCTTAAATAATGTTTGCCCAACAAATTTGACACATGCTGAATGCTGGCAGTAACTCTCAACAGTTGAATTACTCATTGAAATTGAAATTCCCGTTAGTTTAATTTTGAGTAGAATGCATTTTTAATAATTTCAGATGTGCTATAATTTAATTGGCTAACCACTTAAATTAAATCACAGTTTTAAACAAGTTCATTCTACAAGGGAGAAAAACATCTGCCCTGTTATAGCAGAGGAAAGGATAAGTTGTTATCAATACTGTACCTGAGATGAGGTGGTGATCTGGCACCTTAAAACAAAGCTTTTAGATTTTGTTTTTTGTGAGAGTGATCAGTAGGAAAACAGTTACTGTATTTCTGATTTCTAGAAGTATAGAGGGTATTGAGATTGGGAACATACAGAGAAGAATGTTTGAACCTCTGAAAAACCTAACTCACATGTGAGTAGTTACTTTACTCCTTGTATATATATTATGACATGTGGTCATTAATGATGCTGTGGGTGCTTAGCAACCATCAGGATACACTAATTGATTGACAAAACAGCTCATTAAAATCAAAACTGGAACTTCAGCAATGGCTCAAAGTGAAATCATGACATTCATGGACAGCTCTCGGCACGTTACCGAAATGCATCGTATTTGGCTTTGCTCACTCGAACAGATACTTCAAGAAGTTCCAGTACTGCGGCTACGCTCCTCATGTGCGTAGCTGTAAGCCCAACACAGATGGCATCTCCTCTTTCGAGGACCTCCTCGCCAACATTGTCCTGCGTGTCTTCGTCTGGGTCGTGTCTGCCACCACCTGCTTTGGCAACATCTTCGTGATCGGCATGCGGTCTTACGTCAGATCCGAGAACAAACTGCACGCCTTGTGTATCGTCTCTCTCTGCTGTGAGTCGCGCTGTACTCACCAAGTCCCGTCGATTTTCGATTTTTGCAGTTAACACTGACAAAATTACTAAATCACCTCATCGGATTTTATTGAGCAAGGCTCATTTTAAGCAGTAAGACATCTCGTTTTGCACATTTTTACAACAGGTTTCCCAGAGGGACTTAAACAGGAGAAAACCCAATAATCTTTGAAAAAAAAAACTGGAAATTGATCCCTGACAAACTGAAGGAAACCCTTAAGTAATAATGCCTTGATTATAACTGATAATGGCTAGGGATTGATGCCAGGCGATCTGGTTGATGAAAGTTATCGGTCTCCTGCTGCCGGCTCGGTCAGTTGCCTTGCTCAGACTGAGCAGCTGGGACGATCCTGTTACAGGCCAGATGTATGGATCTTTTTTTGGTGGTCTCTGACCCGATGGCTAAAATGGAAACAGAAGAGAGAGCACTGTTTATGAATAAACTGGATGATATGGAAGTGTTACTATGGAATAGCCCAAGAGGAGTAAGATATGGGAGTGTGATTAAAAGAGAGAGAGAAAGAACAGCAGGCATTATACAACAGGAGGGAGACCAAAGATAGTCAAAACTGAATCACATTAGAACTAATATGGGGACCGCATGGGGCAATAGGGTGAGAGCACTGCCTGCTGAGCTCACAACACAGCTCTGCGGTCAGGAGCTTTACCAGTAATGCCTTGTTAGTCTAGACATGCATACCGAGTGAGTTTGACTACCAAGCATGCCATATATTTTACTAAATTTTAGCTGTAGTTTAGCTCAGCTGGAGACTTCAGTGAAAAATGTTTACAGCTGGATGGCCATACATGAAGTTAGCATTTCTTTTTTTTTCAAAATTTTTGTTTGTAATTTTGGGTCCTGGGCATTTATAAGAAATCTGAGTTACATGCCTGTCTTATACAAAAATAATACCAAATTGAAGTAAAGTACTTGAGTAATAGTTAGAGTTATATTTAAATTTAAAACACCACAATACTAAATGCAGGCTTTTTTTTCTTGCCTTTCAAATTCATTTGTAAAAACATAATCCAGTAACAGTTGGTGCTTTTCTTTGTAATTGTAACTGATCTACTTTTTGTTATCATCAACAGCTTGGATGAATAAGCTTGTTTACATGTATTTTATGTATTAATATAAGAAATTAATTTCAAATGAAGTTCTGGACATGCTACACTGATCCAGCTGTTAATCCACATCAGTTGATGGTGTGGCCTGCAGCCATCAGTACTGCTTCACCATGAAAGGTCTGACTTCTGTCCCTCAGGTGCCGATGGCCTGATGGGCGTGTACCTGTTTGTGATTGGTGCATTCGATCTGAAGTTCCGGGGTGAATATAACCAGCACGCCCAGGCTTGGATGGACAGCACACAGTGTCAGGTGGTGGGCTCCTTGGCCATGTTGTCCACAGAGGTGTCCGTCATGCTGCTCACATACCTGACTCTGGAGAAGTATGTCTGCATAGTCTACCCATTCCAATACCTTGCCCCTGGGAGGCGCCGGACAGTGAGCATCCTCATAGCCATCTGGATCCTGGGTTTTGTCATTGCCTTCGCCCCTCTGGTGGGCAAGGACTTCTTTAAGAACTTCTATGGTACCAACGGAGTATGTTTTCCCCTGCACGCTGAACAGCCAGAAACCGTTGCGGCTCAGGTGTACTCTATTGTCATTTTCCTAGGTGAGTGCCACTCTTATTTAGTCCTATTAAAATGCCAGAACTCACTGAATTCTTGCTTATTTGTTTCTTCTACTCAGTTTCCTGTTTGCAATCTGTGTGGTCTTACAAGACCTGAATTGTTTTTGAGCGGCATGAGTTTCTGTCCAGTAGATGTCGCTGTTGAACAATAAGAAATATTAACAATGACAGGTTTTGTAACAGTACAAAAGCATGTTTCAGTGAGATTGTCCGATTCCATTCTGCAGTTAGCTAACACGTTACCGCAATAAACAGTCTCAGCATGTGTATTTATCGTGTTCTTTTACAGGTGTAAATTTGGTGGCATTTCTCGTAATTGTCTTTTCCTATGGAAGCATGTTCTACAACATTCAGATAACAGGGACACAAGCGACAGAATACAGCAATCACATCAAGAAGGAAGTGACCATCGCCAAGAGGTTCTTTTCCATTGTTATAACGGACTCCCTGTGCTGGATTCCCATATTCATTTTAAAGATTTTATCTTTGATTCATGTGGAAATACCAGGTAAAAGTGTTTCATCGATTAAAATATGCCTGCAAATTACAGCTCTAATTTGAACTGATATTTCCTGTACAATAATTTAGCTAAAGCTATGTACAAAATTAATCTTTATCTGATGCACTCAGTGAATGCACTTGTATTTTGGTTAAGACCAATATTAATGCATAAGCATCAAGTGAGATACAAACTATGGCAATTTAGGTTGCATTTATAAAAACTTTATATTGACAAAGATCAGGCATTTACAAGATTTTGCACTTTATTTCCCACAGGTACAATCAGTTCTTGGGTGGTAATATTTATTCTTCCGATCAACAGCGCTCTGAATCCTATCCTCTACACGCTGACAACACGGCCATTCAAAGAAACCATCCTGCAAGTGTGGAAGAGCCACAAGCAGCAGAACCCCCCATCAGTCGGTCAGCATGCCTACATGCCCTCTTTCACTTGGCTGGAAATGTGGCCAGCACAAGAATCCAACACTCTGCCCGCTTCAGAGTATCTGGCACACCCTTCAGAGATGACGTTTACTTCAGTGAAGACTGACCTACTGCCAGAGAAAGTTATAAATAGGGTATAATCGTGCACAAATTACTTTTACAGAACAATTCACAAACTTTTTTTTTTTGCTGTATCAATGGCACAGATAACAGCCAACTAATAGCCATTGATAATTGGTTTTTAAGCCAAAAAAGAAGTGATTTCTGCAAAAGGTATTGAGATCCCTGCCAGTTAATTATAGTTGGTTTTCTTCTCAATCCCTCATTGAAGATTTTCTCAGAAAGTATTGTGTATCAGAATTCTGAACAGATTGCAGGTCTCTTCAACCATTATGAAATTTCCCAGTAAGCACATTTCTTCATGAATAGGAAAACATCCCTTTACATGGCTGAACACAGAAAAATCTGGGTACGGTATTTCAAAGTAAAACCAACGCTTTCCACACAAAATGCTCTTCACATATGTACATTACATAAAATGTTCTAAAGTATATTTAACATTGTCACTGGGTACTTTTGTGCTCGGTAAATATCATTGGCATCAAAGCTGCATGGAAATAGACTACTTGGTGAGTCCTCATAAGAAACTTTTGACGTGTATAATATCTCTATTAAAAAATGTACAGTCATCCAAATTGTGCTGTATATCTGCCATACTCAACCCAAGACAAAACTTTCTCACGTGATGAACACAAACTCGTCTTTCTTCAGCGATTACGTGTGACCACTGACTATGTAAAATGGAACTGAATTAACTCTATCCATATGTACGGCCAGCCTGCTGTGGCGTCCATCAGCTGTCTGTGGTAGCGGGTTTGTCAGCACGTCTTCCCTGTAGCAAGTCTCTCCACGCCTTGAGAAGCGGCACTTTAGCCGAACATCTCAGCGCCAGCTCCTTAACTTGGGTGGCCATCACGGAGGTCGCATAAAGCACGTGGGTCAGCGAAACCGCAGCCTATAACGCATGCGACAGTTTGCCGTCGTGCGCCTAGACATCATAATCCTCTTTCGGCTGCTCCCCATGATAAACCTTGAAAAACAATAAAAAATAAGAGACAAGTCTATACGACAATTACGAATTATCTGAACCAGTTCCAAAGCCAGTCAGCTAATAAGTAAACTAGTTTCGTGATGAAGCCACCCTGGATGTCAGCCTCCCTCCAGCCCCACGGGTGCCCCAATTGATCAAAGTCAGCTGCTTACGTCATCTATCTATACTTCAATCCCCTCTAATAACTCAGTTTCCGAGAGGTTAAAGCCTATTCTCCGACGCGATGGACGGGTTTTCTGACATCGCTCGGACGTGCCAAGACGGACTAACAGGTAAGCAGTAGAGGAAGTATTGTTTTTCCAAAATGTAAACACTCCTTTCTTATTTCCCGCGGAATACCAAATAGCGCATGCGCTGTGCAGATGGTACAGCCCTACGTTGCGCGCCTGCACACGGTAATACTTACGTAGAAACGCGTCAGATTGCCGGCCGGTGTGGGTTGTCGCTGCCACTGCCTGATGTGCATCTCCTGCCCGATTTGCAGCGTGCACGTGCACGATATTGTGACAGCTGGTACTCGGAGACACTCAGCTACGTACGAAACCAGCCAGCTGTGACACCACAGCGACCGGATTAACATATGAGCGCTGGGCCGGTGTACGAACTCACACCCGATCTCGTGTGTGGAATAGCGCCACCCACAGAGTGTTTTCATTTTTTTTCTAGTGCCGTTGGTTGTCGGTCAAATTTGAAAAGCTGCTTTTTCCTTAGTATTCTAATGTATATCCTTATATATTGTGTGGTACACCTATAAGCACAAAATTAATTATCGGTAATTGTGTTATATGGCACTATTTGCAAAAAAGGTCATGACTAAGAAAAATGAAAACTTTTCTTTTAAATGCAAGAAATGCAATATATGTATATAAAATGTTGTAAATGCACAAGTAGGTTAAATATATTTACTGGAAGCCTTATTTTACGCTTGGGTGAACTGTTACCTAGTGTACCTACCTTTAAATTATATTGCATGTATATGGACGTTGTGTTTTATGTAACCAAAATATTAAATATTTTTCCAGATGGTTTTCAAAAAAATGTTCGTGAGTTGATGTCCATTGAAATGTAATGCGACGCTTCGTTGTCTGTGCTCGTTAGTGTTCATGTTTATAACCGTGCAGACTCAATTTGGTCCAGGCGTCGTTGCGACCCGTGCTTACTCTCCTGCTCAGCCCGATGCTTTGTGATCTGGAAGAATTGCTCAGCCCGCTGGTTCGGGGCTGACCTTTGCATAGCTGTACCACATGGCACTGCATGGCCATCCGCACAACTAGCGACTCTGTGAAACTTGCATGTAAATTCACTGAACTGGACGAGATAGTTTTAATGTACATCTCGTTCACCAGCACATTATACCCGTCCTGATTAGAAACTCTTCCACCATTGGATGGAATGAGAGGTGATCTCAGGGGTTAGAATTTCCACCTGCCGTAAGAGAGATCCCTCATCTGATAAACACCATCTAGATCTCACAATGGCTGATTTACTATTTTACTGACTCGGACTTTCTTCCCCTTTATGCAAAAGGCAGCACTGAAAAGACTTTGACACTTTGAAAACGGGACAACGGTGCCAGAATGCCAGACGCTGACACCACATCGCATCGTATTACATCCGAGCAACATGTGGGCAGGCTTTCATAAGCAATGAAATGCCTGGGATCTGGAAAAAGATCACATTTTCCTTCGCCTCTGTCCTCAACATTGCCTCCGTTGTTCTGACGGTTGTGGCGCTTTCTACTGAGAAGTGGGTGGTCGGGAAAATTCTGTGCCAAACTGGTGTTGATCTAGTTAATGCGACAGATCCTGAACTAGAGAAATTTATCGGTGACATATATTTTGGGCTGTTCCAAGGAGGAAAAATAAGAAAATGCGGGCTGGGAAGCAGGCGATCCAAGATCCACAGTAAGTTATTTGTGGTCATTCCCAACATGTATTATTATGTGCTCCTTTGTTTAGCATTTTAAAATGTTATTATTCTTCCACATTGGATCTTAAAAAAATTTGCTGTTACGTGGATTGAAATTTTCAATTGCAATGACTGTTACCTAAAAAGGAACTCAAAAAATACATGAATTAAACGTGATCATTGTAATGCCTTTGATGCATCATCTTGCATACTTTTTCGTACCATGGTACAATTAGCAAACCTCATGTAAGTGAAACCGTTATTTTATAAAAGAACACGTCAAATGACCTCATCATTAACGGTTACACATTAAAGTGTGTGTGTGTGTGTGTTTCAGTATTCCCAAGGCTTGTGAAGAAACTGAACGGTGGCCTTCACCTGATCATCATCTTATTCCTTTTTGCTGCCATAGCTTTTGCATTTGTCAGCTTAGCATTCTGTATCTATAATGCACGAAAAATCCCATACCAGTCCATAAAAGGGCCTCCGGGACTGTATGTGTGGAATTTTATTGCAGGTACGTGAACCAATACAAATGTGTATATATGCACAAACACAAACCTTGTTGGGACAAAATATCAAGCCACAGCACATACACCCTTATGCAATACAGCAGAGAAAATGTTGTACATTAACTGCCTTGAATTGCTAATCAAGGAATGCTTTTATAGTTCTACTGCTCATATTTCCAGGTATTTTTGGAATATTTGGCATTGGTTGCTTCATCGCCGCTGTGAAACACCACCGTCTCACCGAGCGAGTAGCTAACTTCAAGGAGGACATCTTCCAATTTGTTGTCCTGGAGGAGGAATATGACTTCTCATTCTGGTTGTGTGTGGCCAGCACTGCAAGTCATGGCACTAATTTTATTGTTGTAGCCATGAGTAAAATCCACTTTCCAAAAATACAAAGTAAGAAGCCAGAAGAACCAACTGTCACAGCTGAAGACTTCTTGTATTGACACTGGATTTCAATACAAACAAGAAAACTGGATGAAGAAATGCTACTGAAATCCCATTAGAGTTAACTGCATTCTCATTTTATTATTTATTTCCACATATAAGTTTTTAGTGAGGAACTACACTAATATCACGTGAACAAATTATATCTATACCATTACAATTAATACCATAATTATTTATTCAGATATGCTTTTATATACAAGTAATTATTTCATGCTAAATGGTCTTGCCTGTAAATAATGCAATGTAATACATTAAAACTGAAAAACGAATTCCACCGATTTTTACAGCAATGTTTAAATTTGTAGTAGAAGTCACCGATGACTTACAACACCGGTTCACGTCACAGACAATTCTAACTAAAAACTATTACTATAATCCTATGTAAACGTGTGAACAAGCCAGAGTTTTAACCCATGGACAGAAATGTCTAGTCTGCATGACGTTGCCAGTATTACCGGCATGTACCACCGTAGTTTTGTCCAAAATAATTACACTTGAAGCGCTCATAACAAGTGAAATAAAATAATGTAATATCTGTACCAATGAGCTCGTTGTGGTACTTTTAGAAGGATAGTATAGAGCGTGTGTCGCGTTTTGATGACGTAAGTAGTGCGCTGGGCACATGCGAATATGTGTCAGTTCTAGATTTCTTATTCAGTTTTGTTTTAGAATATTAAGAAAATCACAATGCTTTCCTTTAGGAAAAAAATATTAACAAGTATGCTGAGACACAACTGTAGGTTGTTTTCTGTATCGAGAAACATGCTGACCGAGAGAAAAGTAAGTATTTATTATTTTAATGTAATTACCCTTTATCAATAGTCGGGTACGAAATTGTGTCGGTCTTAAAGCATCTGGCTGATTGGTTTGCTTTTGTATGTTTATAATCTGGATTTCACGATCATGAAAAAAAAAACATACAGTAAGCAGAATGGCACAAAGCAGATGCGAGTGTTAACTTGTTCACAGGGCTTAGTCCTCGGAGTGTATGAAAAAGATAAAGAAGATGATCATCTGCGTTTCACGGAGGCTGCTGACCACTTTGACAGGTCCCTCTCCGGGAGGCTCAGAGAGCTGCTGTCAATGTGAGTTCATCACCGATCACGTGTCTTTCACTTATTCAGTGTAACTGAAAAGTCTTGATAGAATGGCTGTCTTTATAGGTCTGGGCCATCGCTCAAAAAGGGGAAAAGCCGGATATTTCATGACATTCACAAGGTACGCAATGGATTATTTTACATTATTGCATTTTTCTTTGCATGTATGTTGTACAACTGTTTTTAGGAAAATGCAAAGACATTACAGCATTTCCTTTCAAATGTATTTCAACAAAGATGAGGTATACACATAAAATATTTGAATGAAATTGCATTTATTTTATACTCTCCTTTTTATTTTGTACTCTCCTTTTATTTTAGGAATTTCCCAGTGTTGTTGTTGTAGGGCTTGGGAAGCATTCCTCAGGAATATGCAATAAGGAGAACTGGGACGCCCGTAAAGAGAATATTCGAGCTGCAGTTTCAGGTATTATCATTTGTTATGCCGACCTCTGTGTGTGTGGGGTGGATTGGTGGCTCAGTGGGTAGTACTCCTGTTAAACACATTGTTGGTTGGGGGATCGAATCCGTACTTCGTTCTGTGTGGGTGGATTTTGGGTGGCGTGTGGCTTTCCTCTGGGTACTTTTTTCTGCCTTGATTAGGCCTGGCATGTGACTGTGTGAGTCGACATCTCTAAATTGCTCATTGCTTTTCATTTTGAGTGCATGTGGAAGAATGGCCCCGCCTGTAGGGTGTACCCTGCCTTCTTCCCTATTGCTTTGGGCTCAGCATCACCCTGTACTGGATTAGCAGTTAAGGATATGGAACGTGGACCATCTGTTCACTTAATATCAGGATGCATGATTACCCACAATTCACCTTGAAAAGTTAATCTGATGTTGGGATGCAGATTTACCTATGCTGACTTAGCTGTAGGTGATGTCTGTGCCCTTCTGGGTTGCTTCAGCCGGTTGCAGGGTGCTGCAGGACCTGGAAGTCCCACTGGCAGAGGTGGACCCCTGCGGAGACGCTCAGGCTGCTGCAGAGGGCGCTGTACTGGGCCTCTTTAAATATGATGAATTTAAGCAGAAGAAAAAGTTTGTGATCAAAGCTCAGTTATATGGCAGGTAAGTTAATGGCTCCAGCCCCCTTTTAAATTCTTATTCTGGTCAAGGTCAAAGGGGCCCGGAGCCTATTCTAGGCAGCACCGGGCACAAGTCTGGGGTTCATCCTGGATGGGATGTCCGTCGTTTGGAGGACGAATGCACACACGCATGCACTCATACACAATCAAGCACTACGGGCAATCTAGAAATGCATTCCTTTGTACTGCGTGAGGACACTGCAGTAGCTGGAAACACCAGCAGAGATAGGGTTCGAAACTCCCTAAATTTGTAGGTGTGATGCAGCAGTGCTACTCACTGAGCCATGTGACCCCCCCCTAAGTAATTTGGGGACATTTCTTAGACGTTTTTCACTGAAGAGTTTTACTTAACCTTTATTTTTGATGCTAAACTTTTCCCTGTTGTTGCACCTGATAAGATGTGTGTTTTGTCTAGCTCTGACTCTGCAGCTTGGGAAAGAGGCGTTTTATATGGGGAAGGACAGAATCTAGCAAGGCGCTTGATGGAGTCTCCAGCCAATCACGTCACCCCAGGGTTTTTTGCAGACACCATAGAGCAGAAGCTTGGATCTGTGTCTGACAAGGTCACCATTTATAAAAGGTAGCCTCATTTAATGTTATCTTTTTTTTTTTTGACAATGCAGCTATACAGGTTTCAAATCTTCAGTCTAATATCTGCAGAGAAAACATAATCAGTGTGTAAAATGTAAACTGCTGATAATGAATGGTATTAGTTTAAAAATTCACTTTAGAAATCTGTTCATGAGTTAAGTGCGGTCATTATTTAATTGCACCAAAATTTTTTTTTTTTTTCTGTGTCATGTGCATGGTGTTAATAATAATTCTGATTTTATGACAGGCCTCAGTCTTGGATTGAGGAGCAGCAGATGGGGGCTTTCCTCAGTGTGTCCAAAGGCTCAGAAGAAGCCCCTGTCTTCCTTGAGGTTCACTACAATGGAAGCCCAGACACCACCCAGCCTCCCTTAGTGTTAGTGGGGAAAGGAATCACTTTTGATAGGTAACATGCTGTTAAGCATTTGCTGTTCCTTTGGCCAAATTCACCAAAACAAAAGTGTGTTTGTTTGTTGTCTGTGCACTCCCAAAGTGGAGGAATCTCCCTGAAGCCCTCCTCAGGCATGGACGCCATGCGAGCAGATATGGGCGGTGCTGCCACCGTGTGTTCATCCATCGTAACTGCAGCCGCCTTGAAGCTTCCCATCAATATTGTCGGTGAGCTCCTTTAAGTAACAAAAGTAGACATTTCACAGCTGGCAACGTACCAGAAGAACTTTTAAGATTCGTCTGCAGCATCTACATATCACTGACATGCAAATGAATTTTACTTATCAGTAGCTCATTCCTCAGTCCGCACTCTGTTATGTAGTACTATACATTTTGTCAAGTTATTTAGTTATACTCTTGCATTTGCATCAAGTTAGTTCATCCAAGTGCATTATCTAGACTCCTGCATTGAACTCGCTTTGTCTTGTGTATACTATATTTGTGTCTTGTGCCTTGTTACATTTCACAAATGCTTTATTATTTTATTTCTTAGTGGTTGACGGCTGCCACTGGCTTTGTATTTCTCAGGTCTTGCACCCCTCTGCGAAAACATGCCCAGTGGGAAAGCAACCAAGCCCGGGGACGTAGTAACGGCCAAGAATGGCAAAACGATCCAGGTGTGTTTGTGGTCTTAGTTATGACATTCTTTGACGTGGCGCGTGCACGCAAGATCCAGTTGTGTCTAGGGAAATTCCTGAAGTCTATATGCTGTATGTTATATATTGCTGAAAAAAATATTGTTATTGAGTGGATAAAAATGTTACAGAAGAGCACAGTCAGGCCTTTTAGTGAAAAGTGTTACTTAGCACTACGGAGTGTTTCATGGAGAAAAAAAAAAAACTTTTTCAACAGGTTGACAACACTGACGCAGAGGGCAGGCTGATACTTGCAGATGCTCTTTGCTATGCTCATTGTTTTAACCCCAAAGCAATCGTTAATGCTGCAACTTTAACAGGTAATGACACCTCATCGTGTCGTAAATGATTGCTATGCTTTACACGACCCATTCTTTCTCATTGGAAGTACGTACCTAGATGGCATTTATGAGCTCACCTCAGTGAAGTCACGATTGCTCTGAAATTTTAAGGAAAGCTTATCCTTAATCTACAGGGGCCATGGACGTGGCCTTGGGGTCCGCTGCAGCTGGAGTGTTTACCAATTCTGATTGGCTGTGGACTCAACTGCATAAGGTACTTGCATACATGTATATTTTTTCATGACCTGGTGCTTCGACTCTGGCAGTGATTACTTGCATTTTTTTTTTAGGCAAGCATGGTAACGGGGGACAGAGTCTGGCGGATGCCTTTGTTCGAACACTACACCAGGCAGGTCACAGAGTCTCAGCTGGCAGATCTCAACAATGTCGGCAAATACAGCCGGTAAGTCAATGCAATGGTTAGAATTTTCATAAAAATTGACTCTCAAGACGTAAAAAATGGCTTTATGCATGTATACTATATGTAAGTGAAAGTGCTTTGTTAAAGTCTTCGAGGAAGTTTTTTCTTTGTACGATTTATCTACATGGATTTTCAGAGGACCCACATTATAGGAACAATTGTTAGCCATGTTTTATACTGAGATCTTGAAATCTTTATTTGCCATTTGTACCATTTTACACGGTACATAGGAATGTGTCTTTTCACGTATCCCATCTTCAAAGTATTTAATTATCAAGTGCACAGTATGGCAGAGACATACATAGGAAGAAATGCTTGGCCTCAGTGACAACACTCACACATACATGCAGGTGATAGCAAGCTTTCATGTTGAACTGTTGTACCTGGGTGGGAATTGGGTTTGTCCTCAGGTCCGGGGGGGCCTGCACAGCAGCGGCTTTCCTGAAAGAGTTTGTGACGGCACCACACTGGGCCCACCTGGACATTGCTGGAGTGATGTCAAACAAAGACGAGGTTCCCTATCTGCGTAAGGGCATGTCTGGCAGGCCGACACGGACGCTGGTGGAGTTTGCTGCTGGCCTGAGTAGTGAAGTTTGATGTGTCAGTTTAAAAGTCTCTAATGTCTTTAGGGTTTCTATACAGATATATATAGTGGGACCTTTCAAGGTTATTAAAATGCTGAAGATAAAAACTGTATTGAAATTCCTGGACAGAAATAAAGTGATAAGGAGAAAGACTTCCATTGGGTTTATGTGGTTTTAGGCTTTGTATCTTGGTTGATCATAAAAAATTGTAATTGTGTCCAATTTATCCAATGCTGTTTAATTATTGTAAATGATTTCAAACTACATAAAGCGTGCACACTCTGCAGTTTAACGGGAACAGCAATGGTCAGATTTTCTTGGCAACCCTTTGGTAACATACACTAAAATAGGATAAATACGATACTAAAAAGAAAACGTGTGTTCTCTATCTCTTACTGTAAAGTCAAATAAACTTAGTTGTAACTGATGAACGTACAGGAGAAAGCTAATAACACTGTGTAAATATAAGATAGAACTAAAACAATTTTGCTCTTTCACAACACCACAAAAGTCTAAATTACATATGTAAAATAAATGTGAACTTGCATCAATTTATTGGAAGATTTCTGTGAATTCAGTTCAGTAATCTTGCGTGGAGTATAACCTCTTCAGCTACATGTAGTCTGAGAAAATGTGTCTCTTGAAGCTATTGAAAAATCATAATTAAACTGGCTTAACTCCACCACAGGACAGGGCTTAGTGCCCGTTAGGAGTCTAGAATTTTTGATGGGCACCAAGGTGGCAAAAGGTACTGGAGATTCCAAGTTCTGTAAGACTCTGGAACAGCTTCCTTGAGGCTGTCGCGCCTCCTTTGAAAAGGTTAAAACGGAGTTGTTTGGCTCCCGTTTTGGCACCGGTCACTATATTGTTATTTTCTTTTAAGTATTGTTAATTGCACTTAAAATTGCCAAGTGACGTAGTCTTCCGTCGCGCTCCACTTGGGAAAACAACGGTCACGTGACTTGTGACGTCAGACGGTGACCGTACTGCGCATGTCCGGACGCCTCAGCTTGCTGGACGGCCGCAGCAAATGGCGTCTTCCATGAGTGGGATGTTCTCTGGGCAGCAGCCTACCGTTTCTCATCCTGCTGGGGCAGCTGGTGCTCCCGGGCCACCAGGCTTATTACCCGTTACGGCCGGGACCAGGGGTCAGAGCAACAATACCTTGGTTGACGACCTTGAAGCTTCCTTCGAGGTATAGTTACCAAGCTTAGCTAATATGTAGTGGCTACCTACTGTACACTAACTGAAATCAGTTCACCATGCTGGTCGCTATGGCGTTTTTCTTTATTATGATATTTTTTTGTAAAAATTCTCCACGAGCTTTAACTGTGCATTGGGTTAAGCCACAATTAGACACTACTACTCAAAAAAAAAAAAATCAGCGTTATGTCTGCATTCATTTTTCAAGCACATTTCAGTGTGAGTACGTTCAGTCATTCACCTTTTTTTCCAGGCATGTTTTGCATCCCTCGTGAGTCAGGACTATGTTAATGGGACTGATCAGGAAGAAATCAGAACCGGTAAAAAAAAAAAAAAAAAAAAAAATGCTCTTTTAAAATTGGTGACTTATTGAGACATGATGGAAAACTGCCATTTAACATTGCTTGGTTTCCTCACAGGTGTTGATCAGTGTATTCAAAAGTTCTTGGACGTTGCCAGACAGACCGAATGCTTTTTTCTACAGAAACGATTACAGCTATCAGTTCAAAAACCAGAACAGATTGTAAAGGAGGTAAGTTTATTTTTGCAGACTTAATTGTTCTTGACATTTTTAAATTTAGTTATATATTGCTGTCTCTGTAAGCACTCTGTGTACTCTCTGTAATTTGCCTCTGTATATGAGTTGTGTTATGTAAGTTAACTTACCTTGCCTTATAGAATAGCTTGTCAGTTACTTCTGTTTGTCTCTCATATGGTATTTTTAATTTGGGTTTCATAATGCCTTATTGTACAGCTCTTGTTACAGGGCATTCTAACATAGCTGATGTTGCTCTGAGTGGTTGCTGTTTACAGGAGCTCTGTAAATTGATTTGTTTGTTTCTTGTATGTACACAGTGTCTATGTAAATTAACACATTGGTATTTTCCTGTCACCTCTCATTTTAAAAACACTAACTTTGGATGTATTTATGCTGAAATACATATGAAAAACATGACTTCACACTTGATTTTATTTGATTTCTTCATAGGATGTGTCAGAACTCAGAAATGAGCTTCAGAGGAAAGAGCACTTAATTCAGAAACATCTTGCCAAAATCCATCACTGGCAGCAAGTATTAGAAGACATAAATGTTCAGCACAAAAAACCAACAGAACTCCCTCAAGGTCCACTAGCTTTCCTAGAACAGGCTTCAGCCAACATCCCTGCACCTATGAAACCAAACTAACTCCAGTGTGCTCAGAATCATGTTAAAAAACGTGTAAATATTTTTGATGATTTAATTTTGTGATTGCTAAAATTTGAATAAAACTTGTGAATTTTGAAATTACTGATGTAGTTCTTGCTTTGTTCATATTGACAGTGTAAATATTTTTCTGAAATAATTTATAGTAATGTATTGCATTGAAAGTCGCTGTAATTACTGGACCTCCTTTAAAACACTTTGGCAAGTAAATCCTGGAGAATTCTGCAGGTTACGTAAATAGTGGAAAAAGCCTAAGCACCCAGCTAATGAAGTAAATCAAATGTTAGTCAAAGTGTACGCATGGTGAATACATCACAATGAAATGCTTACTTGAAAGCGTGTTCCTTGAATTATGCAAACACAAAATTATACTAACAGCAGAGATACTGCAGGTAAAGCAAAAATATTTGTACTTGTACAATGTGTGAAATATTTGAGTTGAAAGGAAAATGTCTGGAAACTGAGACTAATGTTATGTCAGACTCATGTATGCATAACAGCTTCCGTAATAGAGCCAGGGACTTTCCTGGGAGATTTAGGACCCCTCAGTGTTGGCATGGAACTAAAAACGATTAACGTTGCAAAGATATTCTGCTTAGGACTTAGTAAACAAAGGCAGATGTTAAGTTTCTCGTCCATTATTCTACAGTTTTTAACAATAAAATTCCAATAAATTAAAGGGCTCTTCTTATTCTTTAACCTTATAATTATAGATAATGGATGAAACTGACCATGGCCATTAGCATGATGGACAGAACCATAGTTTTATTCCCCTGGTTTTAATATTCTAAGCCGCCTTTGTTGCCCTTGTGTAAAACATTTACTTTTTTTTTAGGTAGTTTTTGACAGTTCCGATTCTTTAAATGCTTCCTGAATTAAAATTCTAAGAACATGTGGACACATAAAGGGCTCGGGTAATTACAAAAGAAATGAGCTGATCAAGCATTTTGTTCGAGTGCAAGATATAGCGTCTAAACGACTCCCGCATCTACTAGAAGTTCTCTTTTTTCTATTCCAAGCATCCGGTTAGTAAAGAGGAAACGGAAGCCTCTACAATGAAACCGACGCTGTGCATGGCAAGAGCCAATCAGAGCGCGCGCTCGTTTTGAACAGCGGGCGCGCGGCGTGGCGGTAACCGCTGTCTGTTTTCACCGTCCGTGATTTTATAGTCGGTAACTCGTTTGTTAATGTCATCGTTCACTGCTCGTCATATTTGCATTAAGAAGACAGGTAAAACTCCGTGACTTCCAGTGTATATTTCTCCTTGTTCGCGTCGCTCCATCGACTCGGATGGTACCTGCAGCTAGCTAATTAGCATTTTGAATTAGCATCACGTACTGCTCTGTGACGATAAAGTTTCGACAGCTTGCTAAAAATATGTATTGTAAGTTGACATATGCTGTCTGTATTGGTGTAATATTCCGTCTTGACGCTGTCTCTTAATGTACCGTTTGTGTAACTTTAGAGCCAAACTGGGTCGTTTATGATTTGAGCCAGTCTGGTTAGCATAAGTGACCGAAAATCTAATAACAGATATATTTGAAGAAGTCGGTTTTTTAAAAATAAAGGAAATGGGTGCGCAGTTCCTTGATTTTCCTGATGTCTAGCTATGGATGTGACGTAACTTTAGTGGCTAGCTATGGATGTGACGTAACTTTAGTGGCTAGCTATGGATGTGACGTCATTAGGTCGGTCTACCCACCAATACGGAGCCTGTCCTAAGCATACTTAATAAACATGCATTTAAAATCGTTCAACTGTAATTGACATAATACTTTATATTACATATGTGTTTAAAGCTTGGGCGATTAAGCTATTTAATAATTCTTTCTGTTCCTATGATTATTCTTTTTGGCGAGAGAGAAATGTCAGCACACATCATAGCATGCTTTGGTAGCATTTTTACTGTCATATCCTCAGCAGTATTTGATAACGAGTCATTAAAAAAAATCTTGTGTACAATTTAATGTGTTTGTTATAGGTAACCGCTATCTGTGTTGGCCATCCTTTAATTTTATAACAAAGTTCATATTATATTTATATTGTAACCACTCTGAGTAGAATAAAGCTGGAAATTACAGATCTCCAGTCTATAACCTAAAGATGTTTTAAAAGGATTAAGCTCAATTCTGGAGTTAATCTTAATATTTCCTGTCAGCCTTTCAAGGTCCACCATTGCGATATCAGGGTTACAGAAATGAGTACATGGAAGAACAATGGTCCTTTGGTTCTGAAAACGTATGCCAAGCACAAAACCAAGGTGGAGGCATGGATTTCTCCTGACATCCGAAAGAGAGTTTTTTCAAGCACATCTTCATCTGATCTATCTGTCGCTGAGAAGAGCAATAGTCTGAAGCCTATAAGGAGAACGTGAGTTAATTTTTAACAATTTGAACATGCACTGTTACCTTTCCTTAAGGTGTTTAGCTTTCACAACTGAATGTATCCCATTTCTGACTTTGCGTGTCAGAGCTGCCTTCATTGCAGTTTCTTTCCCTGTTTTTGGAAAAAAAAAAAAAAACATAGAATGCTTCCTTTTTATGTTCAGGAAGAGGTTCCTATCCACTGCATCTTCAAGGTTAATACGAAAAGCAAAGCAGAAGGCCCTAACAGCTTTGACAGTTTCTGACAGTGATGAAGAGAGTGTTTCTATTCTAGAGATTGACTACAACCAAGATAGTCAAAAAAGGTAGGCTTATAAATGGAAGTGAGTAGCACTTATAGTAAATGGTAACATATAAAATAAACATGCAATATGTCACTACTATATGCATGCATATATTCTTAGGCTATATCCATGTTACTACGTTTTCGCTGAAAAACACGTGCTCCGCATGTCCAGACTTGTGTGCTTAAAGCAGTAGCCTTAGTAGTCGTGATGTTCATCTATAGTCTTAAGGTGATCCTTTTTCAAATTAAGTTATGATGTGTTTTTTCCATTGACAGAAGAGGTAACCTCTTCACAAAGTCGGTTCCAAAGTCAAAAAAGGGAACGATAGTGGTAACAGCAGGTACGTCTAAAAATGACAAAGCAGACAAGAAAGCCAGCTTTGGGTCAAAGAAGCGGAAAAATAGCGAGAACATGAGAAAGGATGAAAAACGTGTCCGGTAAGTATTTCTTTCTTTTCTATCCTTATATAATTCACTAAGCATAAAACTTATGATGTAATTTTGCCTCCTCCTAACAAGTGTTACTTGTTTCATAGTTGAAAACATTGTAATATTATACATTATCTTTACATGTAATAAATTTGTGGTGGTTCTTTTTTTAGTCTTTATTAGAAGGACATAATGTTTATGTGTCTGTTCCTCATTGGGTCTATTTAAGTCTATGAAAGTTTCATTGAACTTGTTACGGCTTCTTTCCCCAAAAGGTCCAGTAATAGCTTTGGTCCACCTTCAGATTTAGGCAAATTTGTCACTGATCGAAGAAGGATGAACAGTGAAAAAAACAATGCATCAGAGCCAAAAAGAATGAAGACCAAAACGAAGGTAAGAAGTTATCTCCTTTGAGACTTTCTTGAATTATCTCATTCTATAGAAGTGCATGTTTGTCTGGAACTTTTGTTGTCTTTTGCTCACTCACTGTGTTCTGAAACATTCTCCTGTAGGTCTCCATTATTAAGAGGAGCCTTGATTCAAGTAATGATTTTAAGAGCCCGCACTTTCATTTTTGGCATGTTGCTAAAAGGAATATCTCACTAGAGAATGAAGACCCATTTTTGTACAATACAGGTTCAGGAATGGATTGTGCATTCTCAAACCTTAGTCACACAAGAAATATTACAAAGGACATGTCAGTAGGTAGTACAAATGACAGAATGCCCAAAAGTTGTTATAAAAAGCCATTACTGTCAAGTACCCCATCTCTGGCATATAGAACTAACTACAGGCATCGAGACCCTTCCGTAAGTGAAATATCCTTCAATAGTGATGATGTAGAAGATACTTTACAATCCAGTGTGGGATCTACCAGGAACCTTGAATCAGCCAAACCACAGAAGTTAGGTATTCTGGTTGAAAGAAATATCCAGTCACAGAACACCATCTCAAAACACATACATTCTGGCGAAACAGCTAGAAAACTGCGTAACTCCAGGAACAACTGGACAGCTTCCCAGCATAGCAAGGAATTGTTTTCTCTTGGTGACAAATCAAGTGCAAATAAGAGTGAAATGAGACAGGGCCATTTGTTACCAGAGCAAGCTCATTCTGTCCAGTCAAGTCAGGAGAGTAATTTTCTGTCTGC
>JAACJT020000042.1:915558-976615 GCA_009936485.2 Gymnarchus niloticus | reverse complement strand
TACAGGAACAAGGGGATTTCCAAACCAATGAAGGAGCTGAGGAAACATCTCACCAGCTTCTCCAAGGAGGTGCTGAGCTTCAGCTCTGCTACTGATGTCTTAGAAAGCTCTAGTCTCTTTCAATGAGTTTATTTTCACCAAGTTGTACATTTCGTTTTTCCTCAGCTATGCTTTTCTTCATGATTCCATTTAGACCTATCATAAAATTTCAACGAAAGGTTATAAAGATAATAAATGTTGTAACAGAAATCCTTCTGTAACAAAAAAAACAACAACAAAAAGTCTTGCACTCCCCATCCGTTTTCTAAACATACAAACACACACCATCATTCACTCTGAGGAATTCAGAGCCTAAATACATGTCTACGGTCTGTAGGAGTTAGCCCACAAAACACTTGGCGAGTATGCACAATGTACACAGAGCGGAGGAGGGATTTAAACCACCAACCCTGAAGGTGTGAGGCTACAGTGTGAGATGCGGAGCCACCGTGTCCCCCTAAAGCAGCCATGTTGTAAGAAAATATCACAAGATACACCAAGTATCTGAAATCATCGGAATTCTGTACTGCAGTACAGTCAATGAGAAGCTATAGGAGTGGATATAAACGGAAAGCTCTAGACCGAGCTGGTTATAAAATGTCCTAGAAACAACCTTTATAGAATCATCCAAACATTTATCTCATTTATCTCATAGATTTCAAGCTAATTTCACAAGCAAGACCTAGAGGTTTGAAGAGGTAAGTGTCTAGTGTTCATAGCCCTTAATAATCCATACCCTTATATAGCTACTGAGAAATTGTAACAATAAAAAAAACAATTAATTATGTTATTAACGATAATTAATTACGCTAATTATCTTTTTAGCTAACAATTCAAATCAGGGCTTATTTACTTGTCTGCATATTAGACTGTTATGTGCCACTGCGTTTTTTTTTCTGTTTCCTGTATGTTTGTTTACATTTTTTCGTTCCATTCCAAACAATACACCTTCTGATCCAATCCATCCTAATCCAGTTCAACCTGAATCCAGTTCGAGTCTTGTGGTTGTTTCTTTGGTATCTGTTGTCTCGTTATTTTGCTATTGACTTCTTATTATGTGTCCTGATTTACGATCACCTAGCACTTTGGATACTTTTGTAAATATGACTCGGTGTGCGTGTATCCTGCAGTTTAGATTTAAATCAGGTTCGTCTTTGTTTTTGGGAGGCTAGGGAATGTCACCGTCTTTTTGTTAAACCTTTGTTTTGGTTAGAAAAATTAGCTATGTGTCTTTTTAGCCTTTGTTTTGTTTTGTTTGTTTTGACCTGAGTCCCTCTCAGTGTTCTTCATCAGTGTCATATATTTGCTTGTATTTGCTATTCACTCAAAACGTTCCATTTTTCCACACGGCGTTTTCTCCCGGTTTTTCCACTACCATCCTGTGACAAAGACATTTACGATTTCTGCCATACTGCTGTTTTATTTGATTATGAAGTACTACAGGAAGTAGAATTTGAACTAAGCTTGTCGTTTGAGCATCTTATCTTCGGTCAAGTCCGGGTTCCTGATTGTGGAAAACATACAAATCCGGCTTAGTTACTGCCTCATTCTTGCTTGGCACAATACCTGAAAAAATGTCACTAGTGTAGTGCTTCGCTTTTCAGCTTTCCAAATGTGGCTGGCTCGTCCTCAGAAGGAGAAATATTTGGTGAACCACTCTTGCCGCTGAGGGTCCTGTGCATCAGTCACAGGTTCCAGAAGTCTCTGTTCACACGGGTTCCTAAACAGAAACACAGCCATCTCACAGCAGTGCTTTCTAACAACATAATCAGGCAAATGTCAGTGTGCTTAATTTGATATATAAAAGTTGGATGTAGAATGGATATGAAGTAGAGAAATGATGTATTTTGACAAACGATATGTGCATTAATACAAAGAGAGTTTTGATGCAGAATGGAACTTTAAAAACGTGTTTTAAAACAGAAGTATTAACTGACCTGGGAGGCTGGCTGTAGCTGTCAACAGTTGGATGGAGCTCCTCAGAGGGCGACCTGCTGTATCTTGCCCCCAGTCTGAGTTCAGGGACCAGGGTGTTGGTGGCATTAGTGCTCATGGTGGCGGTCGGTGTACTGGTCCGGGGCACAGTTCTGTTGTGCTCAAAACTGGGTGACTTCACTGCATGCTGGGAGGGGACCACCGGCATGGAGTCTGGTATCAAGAAACTCTTCTCGTATGAGCTGAGGTTCGGAACGCTGGTGACGCGAGGTGGCATCTCCTCCATTTTTTTCTTCTTCCCCAGCAAGAGAAAACGACTTGGTATTATCATAAGAACGGTCTACCATTTATCACATGAAATGGAAAGCCAAGTTCCTTAGATGCTGCTTCGCAAACGTAGCTTCAATATCTTTTTAACATACTGTACGTATACATTATTATATTATTACATATTACAAATGAGAAAGTGATTCAGACTACATTGCTCATTTGAATATTTAATAACTTGGTCAAATGTTTGTTCTGATTAGTGAGGTCCAGGAAAAATATTTAAATTACAACCTATCGTGACAATACTGCAACATCAAACAGGTGTGTATCTGTGCTTCCAGGTAAAGCTAACCATGTGTAAATCAACATAATCAAGAACCGTACTCCCTCTCACCCAGATTTCCATCTAAGAACAAGAACTTCCAGTTACCCTCATCGTTGGGGTCAAGCTTCCCGGTTGTGGTCTGTTCTCATAGACCTTCATAGGGCTGTCACTGGGCAGATGCAGTTGCTGCTGAAGCTGATGTCTTTCTTCCTAAGAACAAACCTGTAGGTTAGCGTTAAATGCCATCTTATCGTAATACGTGCCTGCTTATCCAGGCTTGCAGGAATCTGCAGCCGGTTCCAGGTGAGGTAAGGCTGATTCCAGCAGGCTACAGTTTGAAACACCGCGAGGACACCCAGAGTTAGGGTCAGATTCAAACCTTCAAAGCTCTGGAACATCAGCACTAAGACCCTTGGACAACTGCGCTGTCCAGCTGAACACTGGACAATATTTTTCTAGTGGCTGACCGAATTTCATTTAAATACACTAGAATCAAATGCTGTAATCAGCTTCAGAACTCTTGTGAAGGTGTGATTATTTGTATAGTGGTCATCACATACTTTAAAAGCCCTGGTTACATTTCATTTGAAATATATAGTTTCTAAACATAAATAACTCTGGCTGAATTGGTGTGGAAACACACTTACAAGGAGTCGTTTAATTACGTGTTCTCTTTCAGTGAGTCTGTCTTGCAGCTTTCCGATTATGTGCAAATCTTCAGTTCTGGAATCTCGCCTCTTCGATTTTTCATCCTTTTCCCGTAATCTTCATATAAACAAACACAAGAATCCAAATAGTTTGGAATTATAAACAGACAGAAAATAAAACTGATGCTTCTCCCATTTATCCAATGCGTGGAGTTGCAGTACAAAATGTTTGAGTGTATACATTTTAGAAATATTAAAAAAAAAAGAAGAATATAAGACATTCCTCAAAATTTCCTCGGAAAATCAAAACAGAAGTGGGAAGCAGCTTTCAGGTATTTAAGGCATGCAATGTATGGGCATACCACAGAAAATGCAGCAATGTTGGAGTTATCAGTGGAATATAAATAAAAGTCTGATACTCTGTTTCCAAGGAGACAATTCTCGCTTGCAGCCGTGTCTGAGCACTGCTGAAGTCGGACATGATGGTCTGAATGGCCTTCCTGTGCTCCCTTTTTACGCTTTCCACTTCCTCTTCCTGGGACCTGAAAGGCAGACCAAGGGCCTTGTGTTAATTTTGGCTAAAATACCTTTGTGGGCCTTCACTTGCTGAGACACACTCTTAACCTCAGCTTGCTTAGTAAACACCATGTTGGGACCTTCAGTAGAAGGCTGAGGCTGCTGGATGATGGCTATGGGTCCAACTGAGAGTACCATACTTGCTAGGAAAGATCCCTTATGTAGCCTGCATCTTCGTTCCGAATCTCCTGCGATAAGCACAAAACAGAACCTGCAGCCCGACTTACACTGCACCGCACGAAGTCTCGAATTTGCTTTGAATGAACAACAGGTGCTATTTTATTGAATTTATCAGTCGTCTACAAACTATCGAGGAAGGATGATTTAATTGTGTCAACCTACTGTCGCCAATGCTGTTTATCATGCACTGCTCTGCTGTGCTTCTTCAAATAACGTTAAAATCGTGTATCGGCCAATAAGGAAAGCTTTCTCTTTCGTTTCCTACAGGAATTAACGGTTATAAAACTCTGAATGCTGACCGGATGACGAGAACCAGGCAGACAAAAATACGAAATGTTTGATCGGTATTAGGATCATCCTGATCAAAATACAGAGAACGTTGCTCACGAGGATTACGCAACATGGAGCCTGCTTATAGGGTTTCATTAGGGAAGTTATAATTTCTCATATGACCCCTTACTTAGACCCAAAATTTCATCTAAAAAAATCTGCATGTCTGTAACGTGGAGATCTACCATGATGTTATTGAGTCCATTCTCTCCATTCAATGAATCATTGAAGGGCTCATAGTTAATCCTGGTTATACTTTAGGCTGTTTTGTGGAAATACTTCTGTTCTATTTATGATTCTTTTTATTTAAAAAATGTTACAATGCAATGTTTATTCATGCCCATTATGTGTGTATCTCTCTAGGCAGGATTTTTGCTAGTTTTGCCTGAACAGAACAGCTCTGGGTGAGGAGATGAGAATAAAGTAATATCATTTAAAAAATTATTCTTTGTGATGGGTTTTTTCCACGGTTGGCAACACATTTAACATTCATGCTGTGTAGCATCAATCACAGCTGGACAATATAACAATGCAAAATCGTACAATACAGCAAATTTTAGCTTCCATTCAAGCAACAAAACGTAGTTATGATACAGTAATTTTAAGCAGAACATCATTTAGAAATGATCTCTTTCTGCTGCTTGGTGTATTCACTCAAATTCGAAGTAATAAAGGAAAAAATGGAGCTGTCAAATCTAACATTTAAAAAATGTTCTTTGTTAGTTTAAGCTTACATATCAATGGAGTTTAATTCAGAATTCTTTAAATATACTTTTTATTTAAAAAACGTTATGATACAATTACATTTTAGTTATTAAAGCTGATCCGTATACAGAGCCACATTCCAGCCCTTAAACACAGAGATAACTTTATGAAGGATTAATTATTAGGTTGTGTTTATATTCAGTGTTGGAGGAACAACGGGGATTATAAAGCAGGGTACCATCTGGTTTTCCAAGGAGCAGACTATCTGGAGAAAGTACCTACCCCCTAGTACTGCAATCTCACCAGCGTGCGCTCGCTAAATCAGCAACTTCGTATCAATCGACCCTTTCGTGTTTCCGGATTACTACCAGTGCCATCCCGAAAGATGCCTCGGCCAATGAGAACCAGCCGTGCTCCTGCTGGTGTTCCGAAGCTTTATTAGCGTGATGGCCTTTCAGGTTCCTTCATTTAATGAGTTTCAGACCTGTGCTGTGCTTTTTGTTCAGCAAATGAAAGGCCCAGCTAAATATACGGTATGTGATCATATGATCATAGAACAGTATGCGTGTTTCATTTGTTAAAATGAGCTTACTGAAATTCAGTGTCGGGCTAGCAGGACATCTTCATCGCCAACTCTGATCCAATTTATTCCAGTAAATTTTTCACATGGCTGCACATCTTTGCTGCAGCCCTCCATCACATCATTCAGGGCTTATTACGAGTGATGGTTTCATAACGAGCTAAAGAACTGAAACAGGCAGTTTGCCACGGCTGCCGTGGCTGGAAAGGACCCCTACGTCAGCCGAGGTTAGACAGCGCACCTCATCTGGTACTGCTCCGTGCCCTGAAGCTGGCTAAGCTCCTGAGTCAGGGTGGCCAGCTGCTCCTTCAGCTCGCTGTTCTCCCGCCTCAGGCCCAAGACCTCGCTGTGACACTCGTCGAGCTGCCTCTCGAAGGCCTGCACCTGGTTCTGCTGCTTGAAGTCCTGAGGCAGGGCGGAGAAGTCTGAGCTGAGTTGAGGCACCATCTGACACAGCAGGCAATGTTTACGTCAGTGTGTTCAGCATCAGTACCAAACACAACAGTGTTAAATTACAGTGAAGTTTACTAGCCTCCTTATACTGTCTACCAGCTTGCATGCAATGAATACAGAGTGATTTCTCTTGGGAAAAAACAGAATAGAATATAAGAACTACAGTAACTTTTATTTACGTCATGCCTTTTCAGAGAATTATAATTTTTTTTAGGAATGTATCCTAGTAATTAGACTGGCCATTAATGAAACACATTGCCAGCCCATAAGCAGAGGTGATACTGAAGAGTGCAGCATCCTAATTTTTTGGGAACCAATCAGAGAGCTCGCTGTTCCAGAGTACTCCCAGCCCCGCCCACCTGCTGCAGGGCCACCAGCTCTGTGTGAGTACGCAGCTCCGCCTGCAGGTCCTCCATCTGTTGCATATGCCTCTGGGTGACCTGCTTGCTCCAGTCTGCATGCTGCTGCATCAGCTCTGCCTTTTGTCTGTCTGCAGGACACCGAAACAGGGAGCACTAACACTCGTGGTTTCCAAGCGATGCAAACAAAACGATGCCACAAAGTCAGCTGAGAAATGTAGTTTTTTGTGTGCATGTCAAGATTACAATAAATGACAGTTGTATCTAATTAGGACTGTCAGTCCTTAATAGTAACATCTGCCGTAAAATGGGATCCGTGATAAAAAGTAAAACGCGGCTAACTTAAAAAGACTTCAAACCACTTGATTTGGGCTTAAAAAAGCTTAATGATGATGATTCTGGTGATATTTCTGCTGGCTGGAAACGAGCGTCGTGTGACAAACGTGATGGATGAAAGTCAGAATTCTTCGCCATCTGATCCTCGAAATGAGACGGCGCAGGCCCGGTTACCCAGGAGGAGCTTCTGTTGCGCCTGCTGCCTGTGCCTTTCAGCTTGGAGCTCCGCTTGCGCCCGCTCCTCCAGGGCACGCAGCGCCATCTGGTGGCTCTGCCTCTCGGCCCGTAGAGCCTCCTCGTGTCGCCGCCGCAGTGTCTCTTCCAGCTCCTGAACACCGCCAGGGAGACACGGGGTGGTCCGACATGCATGCGGGACTCTCTCCTTCTATGCCTCCATCAGTGAATGCTGTCAACCGTGCCCTCCAACTCTCCCAATTCGTACACTTCACAGATAATGCTGGTGGTATGGGTGATTTTATGTAAGCAGTGGTTAGAATTAACAATGGGAAGACGAAAGCCCTTCTACAGTCTTCAAAGACCATTAAGCAACAAGATCAGCAATGTTCCCATCGTACAACATGTACAACACATGCCTCGAATCTAGCTAGGAATCTCTAAAGGCACTTGGTACAGTTTTGGACTGATGCTGAAAGTAAAGTAGACTGTCAAATTGCGTGGAGTGTAAGAAATCAGATCAAATGACATTTCATGCACAGTTTGACACATTTGGACTAAGGCGTGCAAATATTCCATTGAGACAACAGTGATATCATATCACTGTCTGGAAATATAGAAATAAGGCATAAAGTGGCACGAGATGGGCGAAGACCAGTTAGCGATGCATTAGCCGACTTACTACAGGTGAATTATTAGTGCATCGGATGACTGATGTGGTTGGAGGAGAATCACGACCGTACCTTAATCTCCATGTGTTCGGTCGGTAAACCTTTCTGTGTCTTAAGGCTGAAGTTCACTTGGGATTTCTGCTTAAGGCCATGCATGTCATTGATGGGATTCAACTCGCCTTTCTCTCTGATCTCAGTGCTGAGGGCATCCTTCGTCTCTTCTAACTTCAAAACGAATAAATAAACACAAACAACAAAATGATCCAACGGTTACAGAAGCTGTGGGAGGTTTTCCAAAACCACCCAGAGATATTCAACTGCCTGCTGCACGCTGGTGCAAGGAAAATTACTAAGGATGCCCCATTGTACAGGGATGATAATTTCAATATAACAATGGAGATTCAATATAACAATGCGGGGGGGGTGCTGCCTGATCAATTGCTTACAAGCTCCCCTCTCTGGGTAGGATTCATCCTTCCCTGTCTCAGACTCACTCAAATTAAACCCTATACACAACAATTTGTTTGGGAAGGGTCTCATGGGGTATTAAATGCTATAAAGACCTGTCCTATTTCAGCACCATTTCAATAGCTAGTGCATGCCTACAGTGTAACGCATTAATTATTTTGCTGTACAATAAATCATTTTGCTGGAAACACATTGATGAGGGACTCTGCAAGTTGATATCTTACACTGGGAACCAGAAGTATTAATACATAACGTGTGAGTTAAAGATGCTTGATTTCATCCCTAGGGGCTGTTGCTAGGAGCCCAGCATGACAAACCTCCAGGTGCTGCGATACACGCACTGGAAACGTACGTGACACGGTGAATCTGAGGTCTCGGCCGCAGATGTAGGCCCAGCGGAGCCACTGTAGCCCGGCTGCTATTGGGGTAAAAGGTGAATGGACGGGAACCTGAGACTGCAGCTCCTGCACTTTCTTCCACCATCTTTCATTTATCCTCTGCTCCTCATCCTCTTTCTCTCTCTGCAGGCAGTCCAGGGCCAGTAGGTGCTCTTCTGTCAGCTCCTTCCTCAGGTTCTCACACGCCACCCTGAGAACAGAGTGGGGGGGGGCAGTACATTTAGTCAAATACATCCAGGTCCCATTAAAGGGTGCCGTGGTCTGCCCCTTCCAGTCAGAAACAGCTGGAGACATTTGCAGATCACCTCCCCCCCGCCCCATCATGGCCTGTTTTGGCAAAGCTTTGGGTTTCACAGAATCTCATACTCATAAACATGGCAGCACCTGAAAATGAAAAGGACTACCAGAAGCAGAACTGAGATACGCACACCTCCCAGGATGGAAAAGGCAAAATCACAGAAGCGTCATGGAAGTTCTGCTGTCCATACAAACCACTGGAATGTCACCCATTCTAAGCTGAAGTTTTCTCCACTTTGGACTGTTATATTCCACAGTTAATCAACAGGCGATTTCTCTCTTCTTCTCTCTTCTGCTTCACCCACCTCGTTATTTCCTCTTGATTCCTCACAGCCTGCTCTGAGATCCTCTCTTCCAGAGTCTCCATTTCCTTTCGGAGAGCTGAAATCTCTGCTTGGTGGTTTCCATCTTGCATCTCCAGGTCTTCCTAGTAGGAAGACTGAAATCTGATCAGTACTGATCCACAGATCCGTTTAACCATTTTGCCCGGTGACACAGAACCTTGCACATGAATCCCTCACGGCATATTTAAAAGCTAGGGCCGATCAAAACGGGAATCCCACGAATTCGAAAACCATGCATTCGTCGCGTCTGCGCACCTACGAATGAAAATAGACGACCGAGTGGCGAGACCGAGGCCCACGTGTGCGCAGTACCTTCACGTCACGCATCTGAATTATTTACATCCCGCTGCATCATATGGCTTCCAGCGTTTGGAATTGTGCTGCGGTTTGACAAAAGACGTATGCAAACATTCAAGTCATCTGAGAGCGGAATGAACTCTACGGTGAGCGTGGCTGGATGGTACAGAGCCTTATTTAACTAACTGAACGTATACACTGAATGATCTGAGAGAAGAAACGTTAGGTTTAAAAGCAAAGCCAGTATTGAAAAATGCCCAGTGTGGAGGAGCTGTCCCATTTTCTCCTCTGCAATGCATGGTGGCCAGCATCCATTGAGAGGGCAGAGAATATAGTAAAACCTGCAGTCCTGTGTCACTGCACGAGGTTGGGCTGGGGGGATATGTCTTGGCTGCTGCCCCCACCCCGGGGCTCATTTCTGGCATATCACCTGACATTGGGGGGGCTCATGCCGCAGCGGGGCTCCCCTCTGCATTGCAGCATGCGTGGTGAGGAGGGGGCGTGTCTGCAGGCGTGGGTGCGTGGCTGGGCGGGGGCGTGGCAGTTACCTTCATCTGGGTTACCGTCCGCTGCGCCTGCTCCAGCTCTTCCCTCAGCCCGGCACAGCGGGCGCCACAAGGTGGCGCTAGCTCTGTCTGAGGTGATGTAGTATTCCCCGCCGCCTCCTGGATCATGGACTCCAGCCGAGAGATCTAAATGGGAACATGTTACGCCACAAGGTCACCGTTACGTCCCTCTGCATGCAGACACGCTCCGCCCAGCAGAACCCCCACCCATTTGCAGCCTCCACCCCACCAGCACATGGTCTGTACTAAAACAGACCTCCACCCTCAAAATCAAGAGGCTCCTCTGCTTTTCTGCCAGCGCATTATGATCCCCCAAACGTGCGACCCCCCCCCCCCCATATAGGAAAAACTGATTATGCTCTATAATATTAATAATTTAGTCTGGCAGCTGTTTTTATTGCAGTGTTCTCTGAACTAATGCCTTAAGAAGAAAGGCCACTTTTAAGCATGTTTAGAAAAATCATACATAATCCAAAACACTGGCTATTTTCTAGCGAGTTTTCTCTCAGTATATTCAAATGCATCTCCTTCCGTTTTAATAACCTGAATGGCAGTGTACTGAGGAGCACGTTCCTGTAAGCTGAAACAAACAGATGCCATCGCGATGCCTGCTCCCTCCTTTGAGGCTAATTTTAACGTATCCATAAATTGATTTCCACGTATCGACTCCTGCACACCGGAGGAGGCCCGCGGGAAGAAACACAAACCTGCAGACCTCGGAGCAGAAGCTGGGAGAGCCGGGGTGCGAGGAGGAGTCGGCAGAATGACTCACCTCGCAGATGGACTCCTGCAGCCTGCTGCACAGAAGCTCCTTCTCCCTCTCCAGCTCCTGGCGTTCTTCATCGTGTCTTCTCCTTAGCTCCTCCGCCTGCATCTGGAGCTCCTGAAGGCCCAAAAACAGGTCTGGATGAAGGGGACTCTCCAATGCCAGATAACATCTCACACCCTGCATTGACCCAGGACCAGACCGGGAGCGATTTAGGACACACTGAGACTTTTCTCCCAGTGCCTTTCCAATTAGACACTCCAGTGCTGGAGGTGGTTTGGCTACATGATGAAGCCCATGGAGAGTCTATTTGAGGATACTTTGGAAAAACAGCCGGCATATATAAGAAATAATAATAAAAAGTGGTAAATTTCGTAACTGGAGGGCATGTTATTCAAGGAAGCTTTACAGAACCCCACCAATACGAGGCAGAGATACAGTGTTATGACAGGTGACCTTCTCAGCCTTCCTCCTCTCCGCCTCGGTGGAGGCCTGCGCGTTCCTCAGCTCGGCGGCGTGCTTCCTCATCACCTCCTCCAGACCCTTCCTCAGCTGCTCCCTCAGCCTGCCACGCTCCTCCTCGGTCTGCTGCCTGACGCGCCGCAGCTCCTCTGCGTGCCCCCTCTGCAGCTCCTGCCTCTGGGCCGCCAGGGCCTCCGCGTGCTGTGGATGAGACCGCATTAATAGCCAAAGGGGGGGTGGGGTGTCGGCGGGTTAAACACACACAAACAACACTGAATCCCCTGCAGAAAACACCCACTACTGCGACTGGCATTTGAATTGAGAGATTTTATTAAAGCGCCGTTAAAATGGGCATCCCTGTACAGAAAAAATCAATATCTCCAGGTAATATTTAAAGATCTTGTGCTTCTCCGCTGGCAATGCACAAATAAACTCCAGAGAGTATTTCAAATTTATATGACGGAAGTCCGACGCGGCCAGAGGGGCCTGAGGGGCCGAAGGGGGCGGAGCTTGCAGTGATGCCCAGGCTGCCTCCCCATACCTGCTTGACCTGCCGCACGTGGTCACTGGTCTTCCCGCTGCTCTGCATTTCCAATTCCTTCACACGGGTCTGCAGTCGGCCCACCTGAATGCGGAGCTCCTCTGCCTCGGCTGATGTCTTGTTCTGCGACGACCACTGGCTCACCAGCTCCTCTGCGAAGAAAGACGCCAGGAACCTGTCGACTGACGTCTATTCCAAATTGGCTTCTACACTGTTGTATTAAGGCTCTCACAATGTCCTGTCGTGAATGGGATTTCCCTTGAAAAGCATTGTATCTCATCATGTCTCAGTGTTTGGTGCCTTCATATGTCATGTAGACTGATACCTTTGCAAGGAACTGTTAATCACATAGGAGAGCAGAGACAGAAGTAAACCTTTTGACACTAACACCTTTACTCCAAAGTCTCTGATGGTAAAAAATGGTGAGCATTTGAGGGAAACCTTTGCTGTCATCGAACAACCAGCATACGAGTACAGATCTTATTGAATCTTAGAGGCAACTGCTCTCTTATACGCGCTCCATTAGATTTAAGTACTGAAATACGTCCTGCAGCTTTTTATTTTGCGAATGTCTCTATGTCCTGTATCTGACGTTTCATTGTTGAAAAAAAGTCAGACTGAATGGCAAAATTGGATGTGTTTCCACGAGATTATCTGCCTTGCCTTAACATTTTCTAATCATCCTTCATTGATTTTCATCTTAAACTGACATTACTGGTATCACTGTAAAGCATGTATCGGCATTGCCTGCCAGATTATAATTTACGATGAACTAAACAAATCTTTAAGCAAACTGGGCCCGAGTCTGAAGTTAACGCCAAGCAGTCCAACAGTCCAAAAAGTATAGTCAAACACAGCTACTCCCGGAGGCTGACAAAAACTCTGCATCACACCCAAATATATGGGAGGCCCAATTAGATACTTCAGAACACACGTTTCTATTACATCCACATAGCTCTTAGCAATCCATCCCACCTCTATTTCAGGTGCTTAGTCAGTACAGTACATGTATAAACTATACCTTCTTACGCTATCACCAAAAATGAATACAGATCTTCAGTGGTGGAAGGATCAACTGATATCACCGATAGGTCGAATGAATTACAGAAAGACGAATGCTCTCCCCAAATATATGTATGGCCTTAAAGACACCTAAGGTCTGTTTCACAGAAGTAAATAAGGTCATCATGCTGTTGTGTAACTGGAACAGGACCCTACAATCAAACTTGGTAAGCTACCACTACCACACTCTTGGACGTTAAACACATCATTTTCAGGTCTGTTACTTAATCTTCCTGGTCAAGCCTACATATCGATTGGGCTACATCTAGAAATAACTGATCTCAATTGGGCTTCAGTCCTAGTGCTGCTGAAGGAGTGAGAGCGGTCATATCAACATCTTAGCTGGCAAAAGGGATAAAAACTACAGGGGATCTCTATGTTAATAACTCAAGCAGATTTCAGAAAGGTGTGGTAGTCCCACCCATAATTTTATTCTTTCATAGGTTTCTTCTCACATCTGCACCATTCGCTCCGGATCCCAGAGGACTGACCGAGTTTGGGGTTTACCGAGAGTGATCATACGTCCTGATTTACAACACCATCATGAAAAGCTTCCCAGTATTTGATACCACTGTTCTTAGACAGAAGCGGGAGATTTACGTATCCTGTACCTATCATGGGAGGATGAGGGAGTTATTTAAGGATTGCCTAGTGCATTGGTTTCCGTTCATCACAAGCTAATCCATTTCAGTATTATACATGCTTAACACCATGTAGATTACACACGGTAAAATCTCTTCCGTATGACTATTCACACACGAGCTGATTTCTGACGCAGTCGATGTACGCGCTGATACTGTCCCTAGGATTTTGTTGTTGGGTGATGTGGATATTTCCTTCTTTAAGCAACATTTAAATTACTAACCAGCTGCCAAACAGGAGAAGTGAAAAGGCTCTTTTGAGAACACAGCGGATGAATGAGCCTGTATCCTACAGAACTGAGAAAATTCTGCATGGTGTCAGAAGGGAAACCCCAAAGTGTTTCATAAAATTCAAGCGGCTTTCGTAGACCTGTTCTTATAAACCAGAATTATTAAAGGTAAATACATACTAACTCACCTTGGAGTGAGGGAGAAGATATGATTGAGTAAACACTATGTGTAATATGACATAGGAATGTCTGACACAGCAACAAGATGACATTATATGGACATTTCTCTTTTGATCTTTTTAATCCTGTTATGCAAAGTAAAAAGCACACTGTTCATTAATACGTACATCTGTGTGTCCTAAATTTAAAAAAACCTATAAAAAAAAGTCAAGGATGGAAGTAAAACTTTAAGCTAACTATAATGTGCTCACACAGGGTGGATGAAGACTTGTTTTGATGTACTTACACACAGCTAAGGATGTTTGGAATGTTGGAATGAACTGTAATTATCCTCGTCATGAAGTTCAATTATGTCATAATGTCACAAGCTCATAAATTAAGACGAGAGTTATTTTCTTTTCATCTCATCATGGAAAAATCGTGAATATAAATGCAGAGAATGCCAGGAGCATAGAGAACGGAGAAAACAGTGGAATAACTAATACCCACAAGGAGGTCCTCGCTAGAGATGAGTTTCCAGACGGGGACTGAAAATGCAGCTAACGTCAAAACGTGGAAAACTCCTTTGACAAGAAGCACCAATTCAGAGGAGAAAAGTTATTTCAACAAGCAGAAGAGGGAGCTGGAGTGGATGCAGAGATATGCAGAAATGGTACCCTTGAACAGATGCCAACAAAGCGTTTTAAAGGAAAAGTTGCAAACTGGAGAGAACCGGTGAGAACTCCCCGCTTGACGCAAAGGTGGAACACTTTTATAGGTGCACCAGCTGAAGGGAGGCCCGGAGAAGAGCAGGAGAGGAGATGTCAACCGGTGTTTTTAAAACTGGTGCGTTAAGCAGAAGGTTCCAGAACATCTGACTGCAGCAACCCCACGACAGGCCAAGGGCTATCATAGGGCGACCTGAGAGCGGCTCTTGTGTGCAACCTACAATCTAATGGGTGTTGACCACAGGAGGAACGAAGCTGGAGAAGTCATTCAGAAATAGATGTAATAAAATATATATGAAGCATTCAAAATTTATGTGATTGTAGTCCTCAAGCATTAAAGTACATTTGCTTTGGTCTGAAGTCTGAAAGAAATGTGTCTATTTCTACATCCATATATTAATATTAAGAGTTTGCGGGGTCAACATGGTGACTCAGTGAGTAGCCGTGCTGCCCTTCAAATCCAAAGACAGGGGATTCAAATCCCACCTCTACTCTGTGTGTGGAAATTACATGTCAACGCCATGTTGGGCAGGTTTTCTCCGGACACTCTGACTCCCATCTAAAACATCCATTTAACCGGTGTCTTTAAATTGTTGACAATTTACCAAAACTATAGCAATCTACCATAATCACCATAGAAACGACAAGCACGCTTGTCGACTGATATGCTATGTAGCCGAGGAGGATTTAAGATCCCCCCACGGTACAATAACAGCATAGCAATCTACCAGCCTGGAAATCATAGCATGCTTCAGAATATGACATTCCCTGGGGATTATGGGTAACTGGGCAGTCTTTCATTCTTCAGCAAGACAACAACCCAAAGCACGTCTAAAAACATATGCAGCAAATATCTAGCACAGAACCTGGCCTGTGCAGTCCTCGAACCTCTGTACCGCATAACTTACATGGGATAATCTGGAGAGAAGAGTCAAAGGAAATGAACCACAAAAACTCTACGCTTTTGGGAAGAGGAGCTAGGAAGAAATACGCCATAATTTCCTACTTAAACTGGTAAACCAAATGCTTCTGGTTTGTGGTACTGCTGCCACAAACACAAATGTTGGGTACAGGAAAAGACGGCAAGAACCACAATTTAAGAACCTCGGTTCAAGAACATCTACTCAAACTTTTGATTGATGTTGTATGTATGTATGCAGATTTGGTTTCACCTCGACGTTGTTTTCAAATTAATGTGCATTTCCCTTTTTGAATTTCATCAGATGGACAAAATATGTGCACATATTTGGATGTCAGCCTTCAAATCTGAAGCGGCTCATGTAAGGAAAAGCAAGAATCTGCCAGGATCATGAATAATTAACCAAGAAGCAGAATATATAAATAAGTGAAGTCACAACAGGTCAATGTCACCAGTAAAAAAGGCCCTCACCTGATTTGCTCTGCAACTCGTTCTCCTGCAGGAGTAGCCGCTCCTTAGCTACCGCCAGCTCCTCCTCCACCTTTCTGGCTCCACCTTCCGCTTCAGCTATCCTGCGGCGAGCCTCCTCCAGCTGGCCCTCCAAGTCCTAGCCGTGAAGATGTCACACCATACCATGGACTTTGCTGCTCACGGTAAGCTTGCAAGAAAGTTGCTTCCCGGACATTATTTTTATTTTTAAATAACACACAACTAATCAAGTTTGTTCACAGAACTATCATTAATTGCTTCCCAAATTTAACATTTTAGGTTCCAGGCACCCCTGCAACCTTGACCAGGATAAGGGGTTGAAGGATGGATGGATGGATGGATGGATGGATGGATGGATGGATGGATGGATGGATTTACCATTTTTTGTAAAAAAGAAATGTTTCTTACTTTTTCAAAGCATTTTTTAAGGAAGGTTTTTTTCAATAATGAAAAGAGCCAGCTTATTGATTGCAGAAGCAAAAATACCCAAAGTCCATATTCCTATCCCAGCCCAGGGATCGTGTTGGACATCTCACAAATTAACCGAGTGAGATAAACCAACACCCAGGCTTTGAAGTGTGTTCCTCTGCAAGACAATATTCAGAAAGTCTATTTTAATGTCGAGGAGCCACTCTGAGCGACATTTAATAATGATAATCCTAGCTTTCAGCACACAGAACAGAAGATGCACTCTACCGTCTACCCAGCAATTTTGCAGCTGTGACTGCTAATGACCCATCCAGACTAAACCCGGTCATTGGGAATCTTTTGCAGAAGTAGAGACGGCATTTTCTCCACAATGACGTCGATAAGGACCAGTCTCATCATAGTAATGGGTAAACACACACAGATTGGGGAAGAGCCATGACTCAGAGCAGCTTTAACCACGACTAGGTGATGGACGTATAACTGGCTTTGATCTTAGCTACGCGCATTGGAATGCCTAAGAATCACTGCCCCCACCCTCCGATATTCAAATGGAATATAGTGGGATGGCTGTCTTAAAAGAGATGGCTTCTAAATGTCAGCAAGCAGAGCACCTGCAGCCTGAAAAGCAAACATACATGAGGTACAGGTCTCTACATGTGGTGGTCTACCAGTTTAAGAAATAAGGATGAAGATTGCTGAAAGAAAATGAGCCCTGGAAGCTTCTGATCAGCTGTCAGCCATCAGGAGAAAAGTCAATGTGACAGAACTGAAATGTTCGGAAATCAACACTTCTATCAACTTGAGGGGCTGCTTATGAATTCACAGTTGTGATGAGGATGGGGTCATGGGACCACAGGAGAGCACTGACACACACAATCTTACCTCTCACCCTACGTGTCAACCGGGGGAGAAAATGTAAATTCAACACACACACTGATCCAGGGTCAGATTCATATCTGCATCCTTAAAGGGGCCATGCCGACTTTCACACATTTTAGAATTCTGCTTACTGCCATCAGGTGGAATTTCACGCATCGTATTTGGACCGGTTGTGTGTACAGATTTACAGCAACCCTTGCACTATGTGATTTCGAAGTGACAAAGCAGAAGGGTATATCTGTTTCCCAGAAAGCAAATTTCACACAACGAGTAGGCACTATCCATCACATCAGACTCTTTCCCTAAGCGTGAACCGCGAGACTTTGATCCTCATTGCCATGTCACATTGTTACGACAGTCTTTCAAGTTCAGGACTTGTCTGGCAGAGGTGATGAAAAAGATTGTGAAAAGAGAAAGGTATTAGACTTGGCAAAAGTGATGGACAGCGATAAGACCTGTTTTTTTTTTTTTTTTTTTTAATCTGCTTTACCAGATCGTAGAATTCACGCTCAGAAAGTGAACACATTTCATTCCGTTTTCTGCTACAAATGTTGAGCCCATTTGAAAATGAGCTCTGATTTTGACTTCCTCTCGAACCTGCTGTAAACGACTCATGGTCCATGCAACTACACCACTGAAGACGGGTTCCCGTGACTCTTTTATCTTGTACGTCAACACAGATGCCCAGCGTTAGCAGGCTACCTTGGTTCTCTCCTGAAGCTTGAGGCGGTGCCTCAGGCTCTCGCTCAGACGCTGCCGCCGGCTCTCCAGCTCCTCCTCCGTCTTCTTCAGCTTCTGCTGCAGCGAGGCCTGAAGGGCACCCCTCTGCTCCAGGTCCCGCTGCTGCCACTGGCTCAGCTTCTCAGACAGGGACTGCTGCAGGCTCCTCCGGAGAGCCTCCTGCTCCTCGCGCTGTGCCTCCTTCAAGTCACTCACCGTCCTCCGGCAGCGCTCCTCCAGTTCGCGCCTCTCTTCCCGTAGCGCCTCCAGCTCCTCCCGCAGGGCGTGCGTCCCCGCCTGGCACGCCTCCTCCAGGCGGCCGCGCTCGTCCAAGACGCTCCGCCTCAGCTCCTGGCACTCCTCCCGCAGGCCCCGGCACTCTTGCCTGGCCAGCTCCAGCTCTGCAAGCGCTCGCTCCTTCTCCTCCTCCAGCTGCTCCTTGAGGCAGGTCACGCCCTGCAGCCGGCTCTCCAGCTCCTTCTTCACGTCCAGCGCCTCCCTCGAGGCGGCCGCAAGGTGCTCTGAGTGCTCCGACTCCACCCTGGCGCCCTCCTCCTCCACCTGCTGTCGGTAAGAGTCGAAGTCGGCCAGTATCTCCTCCTTGACCCGGCGCTGCTCTTCCAGCGAGTTCTCCAGGTGCTGCAGGCGCCGCTGCAGCTCCAGCTCCTCTTCCAAGCGGCCCTTGCTCAACACCAGCTTCCCCTGTGCTTCCTCGGCGATCCTGTGCAACTCCTCCTGATGCGTCTCGTGCAGCGACTGCAGTGCAGCCTCGTGCTCCTCCTGCTTTACGTTCAGGGAATAGATGACCTGAAAAAGACACATTCGAGGTTTCAGCCTCTAGTGCGAGCACTCTGCAGGAAAGAGGATGGCCACGACATGCAAATAAGACAAAAACGACAGAACATTCCATCCATTCCGGCCTTCAGGCACTGCTAAGCACCCTGCTGCTCGCCGTATGACTACATTAATTGCGCTTCTTTAAACAGCTAACTAAAAAACTGGCCTAAATGCCACCTTTTCTGGTTTTATGGGCCATATCCAAGAAACACTGCAGTGGATTGTGCCTGAATTGCAAGAATTTACCAGTAAACAAGATATAAAACTCAACACTAAGTAATGAGAACTACTGTTCAACCTAATTTAATAATTCACTTTAAATGTAAAAGCAAATACAACAGAGGAGTTGTGAAAAATGCCTTACAAAAACTGCTCTGCAAACATTTTCAGTTCCTTCAGATAAAGATCAGTTAATAAAAAAAAGGTCAGTGAGGTACGTCAAAGTGAAATGAGGCCTGGGGCGGTGGGGGGGGGGGGCACAGTAAGGACACACACGTCAGCAGGCCGGACCCTCAGCAACACGCTCTCTGTGACATTGTATAGTATTACAGGCCACGGGGGCTTGCATTCAGAGCGTCGCCCTTCGGTCTGCAACGAGCTCCCAGAGACGGCGCTGAACTGTCATGGCCACCAATACACTGCATTTAAAAAAAGCTAAACCCTTGTAATTTTTGCAATAGCTTTGTTGATCCTGAGCTGATGTCGACTGGTGTTAGCTGAACAATTGCAGGCCTGCATGAAAGCTAACGGATGACACTTTGAATTGTATGACTTGTTTTGTCAGCATTTTTCACTTGATTGTTACCTGACTTTGCTGCTGGATTTAATGTTTATCATTGTGAACATTAGACAAATTTGTTTCTTGTGTTACAAAGTACAGCAAAAGTACATAATACAGGTGTTGTGGGAAATAAAATGCACGTTTTGTTACCATATTTTTAAGGTGTACTTCTGCCAAAAATGATCAAAATCATGCCATCTATTTACAGTGGCAAGATTCATTCAAAATTTCACAAGCAAAAAAAAATAAAATAAAATTCCAATTTAACAAGGATGCAAAAGGGTATTCCGATATTGTGCCATATATCTGTGTAAAAGGATCTGCTACATTATTGTGTTTTTTGCCCTCATACATTTGACATATATATTTGCTCTGGGCGAATAGAAACCAAAGGAATATTAAACAAAAAACACAGAGCTTCCACTTAGATGCTCCATGACCAATTTTATGCTGAACCGAAGGTTACATTAAACTAAAATACAGCACACAAGGCATTGCTTCTGAATTCTCTTTAAAGCCTCCCAAGCGCATTTTCAATGGACGGCTTTTTAGCTTTTCATGGCAAGTGCACCACTTCTTCATCATTCCCTCATCTGCCCTGTGTCACATTCCTGTAATTTAATACGGACGCTGCCGCCTCGTGTTGACAAATCAAAATGCACTAATGCTTTTATTAGCATTCCGCAGGATAGTTTGCGTCACCAATTCAGCTGTTAGCTGGCTATCTGCGAATAGAACGCGCGGTAACAGAGCAAAACAGATATTCTGGCTGTACGGCTCCCTATCCCCATGTGCAGCCATGTTTCTTGATGCCAATTACATAAAGGATGGTTTCAATGAATGCATAAGTAACATCCAGAATTACGGAAGTGTATTGCATTCATCTGGAAAAAAAAACTCTGTTTTTCCGAAGTAATGAGATAATCATCCTGTTTTTACAAGTAATATTTTTCTGTTTTTACGTTTACTGTCGATGAGCCAATCTAAGAAGCTCTGCTAACTGCTGTGACATGAGACATTTAAATCACTCATCTCAAAACCTGAAGGCCATGCCGATGAGAAAGGAGAGGCCACCATAGCCGAGGACATTACCGGTGCCTTTGAACGTCACAAAGATTTCGATGCAGCCTCCCTTCTCAGCGGTTATCCAAAACATCCAACTTGTACATCGAGTCCATTTGCCACAGACATCTTCTGCCATGTGCTGACAAGTCACATGACAGTTCATCTTTGTTCGTAAGTTCTACTTAATTTCCCTAGTGGCACCAGCCGCAAATTAGCTGTATTGTAAATCGATAACATTCTCCATACCATGCCACCTCTTTCTCTAGGATCATAGGTGGTACAGTGTGAAAGCTTTATTTCAATAATATGAACAATATAATGTTTATGACCCTCCTAATATCACAGTGTGTCAGGAATACCCAACTACCGCAACTCACTGCCTGCTACTGAACAACAAAGGGTCCAGCATTTGTTACTCTGAGGCTCCTCTGCAGGATGCAACTTATGGGACACACGCATAGAAGGAGCACTGTAGTCCTTCTACAGTGACAAAGCAGGAAGACATTCCACTTTCTACTGATGTTGGAATGAAGCCTTGAATGCCGTACTAGATGCAAGGTGCACATTTGTGAATTGACTTTATTAAATGGCGCTCCTACCCGTGAGTGATATCCCATCGCCAAAGGAAGCTCACTCAATTCATACTACGGACCCACTGCAGTCGCACAAGACATAGACTCTGACTTGCTTATCATCAGGGATGAAAATTAAACCGTGCGACCGTCTTCCCTGCCTCTGAGTGACATTCCCTGAACCCAAATAGGAAGTGGCCACCCCTCCGTCACCCCTGTGAGACACAGCTGCTCTAAGGCTGGGCTGGCTTTAAATAGAATGCCAGTTAAAGCTCATGGTGCACTGGGGTGATTAAATGTACCCTGGTGTTAGGGGTGTAAGTCTCAATGTGGAATGCCACTGTTGAGTGCTTAAAAAGAAACTGCTGTTTATGGGTGGAATGGAGTGGTGGGGGAGCAGCTCTACTCTCTACATGTAATCTTAGTCTACCTTCTTATGCTCCGAGAAATTGTCCCATTGTTCTGAGTAATGGGATTGTAAATCTGAAGTTACTCCCTTTCCATTAAGTGCAGGACAGCTACAGGTTGTCCAAACTCAAGGAATCACATACAGGAGCTCGAGTAGAAATCAGCCATGTGTTACCTTAAGTTTCAGTGCTAGCTTTGGAACAGTACAGGAATATTCAGTTTGAGGTTTTTCTCATGAAGCAAGACAGGGCATGACTAGCAGGTAGACTATATATTAATAATCTGTAATAAAATACAGCTGATTTTTATCCAGCAAATATCTGTCAGAGGCACACCATTCCAGACACAGTGAAATTGGCCTAAATGATGCAAGAACACTGTACATTACACTCTGGCTCATCAAACCCTCACATTAAACTATGTGAGATTTACTAGGTTGATTCTTACCTTTCTCAATGGAAAGCATAGTGATGCTGTGTAAACCAATAATGGTATTCTTCTCAGCAGTGAACTGAAACCTCACAGCCAAAAATAATTTGTGCATTTCCTAGTAAAGTCTGACAGTCAGGTTAAGTACTTATTGTGTCAGTCACTTCAATGACAGTACGTATGCTTATTGCTGCCATGGAGATAGCTGCCTAAGGACAGAATGTCCCACATGTACCGCTATCTACAAAATAAAAGCGGGACCAAAACTAACCGGGCCCTAACAGTGAGCCTGATTTGGAGAGAAATTTATGCATGCAGTATATTACAACATAAGCCGGGGGAGAAAAGAAACACGCCAAGGGCTTCAAAGCTACACAAACACGGGCATATCTCCTTGGTTACAGCTCTGCCTAGAGAAGTGTGGTTTTGCATTGGTAAATTTGATCTGTAACATGCAAGAGAAATAGGAGTATTCATTTACAAAAAAAAAAAAAATCAAACACATATAGTGAAATTTTCATGATGTTGAGAGAAGTGGGTCATGTTACTCAGTCCTTATGAATGTTGCCCATGTCCTCGTGTTAGTTTGCCTCATAAATCATGAGTGGTCATGAAATGTCTTATATATGTTACTTTTATAAACTTCTCTAAGCATATTAGAGTCATCTATCGAAATGTAAAACGGGAAAAATTCCAGAACCGCTTTGAAATATGAAACTGTGACTTTGAGCATCTTGTATGATTTGTTTTTGAGTGACTGGAATACTCGACAAGGCAAAATTGAACAAATCAACGATCCGATGATATTTGATTTGAGGCCTTCTGTTGTTGACTTAATCCATTTAACATTTACTGTAAATCACAGTTTTGACCACTGAGAATGATAATTGCACTCTCAACACTTCGTATGTTCTATGAACCTACACAGAACAACAATTTATAAAAGTATCAGTCATCGGTACATTCATCACACTAGCTAAGGGGGATAGGTCTACTTTAAGAAAATATCCACTTATCATGATTATTAAACACTACCATAACACCACTACCGAGCCTGGAACTGGAGTAACGGCATACCAGCTGGGCTAGGGGGTAAAACACATGCAACACAGTATTATTTTCTAACAAGACTAACAAAACTACTCACAATACGCCTAATGCCTGTGGCAACATTAAATAAATCTTCCTACCAACTTTCTGCGCACATGTATTAAAATTTGGATTAAGGTTAATCCTCCACAGGAAAATTATTATTTTATTAATTCTGAATTCCCCTACTGTGGTATTCTCAGTGATACTGGTTGCATTGTTATACTAAACGGGGTATATGTCTTTTGGCTGCCGGTATTCAGTAAAATAGACAGTATTTTCCATTGTCTGGGATTCTACCCCTTGCACGAGGTTTAAAATGATATTTGCACAAGTTGCGAGGCGTTGATTTCTACAGAATGAATCTAATAACTTTCAAGTGATGAATACTCCGTAATTTGCTATTATGTTGCACTGCAATAACAAAAACGCATGTAAGTGTACACTGTTAGAAACTGATATATATATATATATTCTAAGCATCTGCAAGCAGATCGGATGATTCAGCAACTGTCAGAGGCTCTGAAATGCTGACCAGAAATAACAGTGGAGATGCAGAATTGTCTAACAATGTGATGCATGATTAAGAACAAAACTGCGGTCGTTTCAAATAGCAAGACAGAACATCTCCACCCACAAACACATAGGCGCACACTCAACGCCACTGAAATGGACGCTTTTGCCCTTACCTTGGTGAGCTGTGCTATCTTCTTGCACATTTTGGTGTGCATCTGATAATCGTACAGCTCCTGCTCTATGCTGGGGAAGTCCGCTGCAGTCCCGTTGCAAGGCTGCGTCGTCTTGCTGGAGCTCGAAGCCATAGCGCTCGGCCAGTTTCCTCCAGCTGATTGTAAATAAACAGATATGCAGCACACCCCGAGCGCTTCACACCGGATTTCTCACCCATCTAAAGGTGACCTCCATTCTTCGGTGGAAGACAAGCACCTGCACTGCAGCAAATGAGCCCAAACGGTGTATCATGCAAGTCTATATGCCTCTCACGACCGGCAAGTTTCATTTAAGCGGCCAGATCCCTGGTCGGATGCAACACATTCCAGTGGGGGAAACAGGAGCGACACACGGCTGTCAACATTGCTTTTAGACCCAGGCTGTTTCATAGATAGGGGCTTACGCTCCGACCACCTGTCTTTCAGCAAGGGCGGAGAAAGCTGGATTACTGTTCAACACTACCAGTGACAACTAGAATTGCTGTATTAGAGCCCCACCTCAGGGGTATAATATTCAATGGCATTGCTCTTTAGCTAATAAAGAAGCAAATAAATTGTCAAACGTAAAAGAAAGTTTAAAAACAAAGAGCAAGCACTGGCTCTTCAATACGCGGCATTTAACCACTAAAGGTCCAGTCTTGAAAAATTGAACCTAAATTACCATGTCGTCAGAACCAATAAACGCTAATCCAAGACCAGTACACTTCAAGTCAACACACTGTGGAAAACATTGACTAAAATAAAGTGCATTAAAAAAAAAAAAAAAAAACACAGAAATGTTGAAAAACAGTAACACATGGGCAGTTATCCACAATATATTCATTCATCCATCCATCCATCTATCCATTCATCCATCCATCCGACATCTATAACCACTTATCCTGGTCAGGGTTGTGGGGGGCCTGGAGTCTACTTCAGGCAGCACAGGCCACAAGGTTAGCAGACACCCTGGATGGAATGTCATCCTAGATACTGTAATTTCTATTTTTGAACGTACTACCTAACAGCCGAACAACGTATGTACAATGGATACCCTGGGTATGTGCCTAGCACACAACAGAGGGAAAATGAGAGATGTCTGGGTATGTAAGGACATGCTACTGAACTGTGGAAGTAAACCTAGACAGAATGGGGAGAATATGCACATTTGATACACATGTAGAAACGGTGGGATTTAAACTCACAAGCTTGGAAGTGTGAGACGACTGTGCCACCCATTAAGCCACCCACCACCAGTCCATTCTACCTATTACTGGATAAAACAAACATTTAAACTATTGCATAAAATACTCTGTGGCCATCTGAGGGTGCCACGCCCCCTGATCGCCTGGTAATAGTGCGGCCCCCCCAAATTGCCACAACTAAACTTATATTAAAAGTTTATTTAGGCCTGAAGGGGTCAGTGCAGATGTTTTTGACTGACAGAACAATTTTTTAAAACAGCTTGGTCTTGACCAAGCACAGCTTCAGCAGTCACTGCCTTGTAAATGTAGAAAATACAGAAGTGATAACGACCACGAGAGACTCATTAACTACGGCCTTGCCTGGGAAACAGAACTCGATTTACTGGAGGGTTACAGTTTTGGGAAGGATGCTAATTATCAGAATCCAAGGTGTATTTCTCCTTCAATACCTAATAGAATAGGACATGTATATTATAATGATTGTCTGAGTTTTATTTCTCACATCTGAAATGATTGAATGAAGAATTATGACATTATAACTGTCCTGGCAGCCACATATGTGGTGACATGCGTGAGTCAAATGCAAAGTGCTGATGTTAATGTATTTTTATATTATTAAAGGATTAATTCTTCATTGTTACTCATAAGACAGAACCTTACACAGCTAAGAATTTTCCTCAAGCTATTCCATGCTTTGTGAAACATGTTAAATTAAGTACCCTGCCTAAGGAGACAACAGCAAACTCTTGACTTCACACCTGGATAAGACGTTAATAAGTTTATTACCCCCACGACCAGTATTTACTTGTTTCCTTTGTAATAGTTTTGTTAGTATACTAATTTTGTTAAAACAGAATAATGTGTACGACATCCAAATATTATGTGCAAATAACAAAGAAAAGTAAATTAATTTGCGTCAGCAAAGGAACTGGAATTTAATATAAATACAGAAATGGGGTAGCTGCATGGTATGTTTTTCATTGTTTAAATGGAAAGTGCGAGAGAGCGCGAGAGATCCACTTCTCGCGAGATTAAATTTGAAAACTGGCGCGTGTGCTGTACTCTAACCGTCTCCTGGGTTCGGACCTTCCGACTTAACTCGTAAGACTTTTTGTCAAACTATCGTATACTTCACTTTTCATGCTCGGTTTGTAATGTATGGCTGATTTGTAGTGTGTATCTGTTTATGTTGCTCACGGTTTTCTTTAAAGTATGTGAAAACGTCGCCTGGTTAGCGGCACACGAAGGCTGCAGTTGGGCAGGATCAGTTCTGTGTGGTATGAATTTTATTATTTCAGACCACCAGGCTAACACTGCAACGCCGGCCTGTACCACGACAGTAAAATTTAAAATAAACATCAATATGACGTGCTATAAAATGCCTAGCTAGTTATATGTGACCTTGTACTGACCAGTCACACAGTTTTGCGGCAGATTTAATTGACTTTCGGGAATAAGTTGAATATACGTTGGTAATTAATAAAGACTGTAGTTTGCTTCCGTTAAGTTTCTTTGCCTTAATTTCCACGAGTAACAGGTCATCCTTTGGACATGGGAATGTCTTGTATTACCGTGTCTCTGAAATATGTGGCGATAAGGTGACTTCAATGTGTCTTTCTGATTAGTGGTCTAAGTTAATGTTCGTGAGGATATCAACTGTAGCTGAGGCGACTTCATCTCAGGTACAGGGCAGGATGACGACCGACCCTGAGCCGGAAATGAAAGAGGTTTTTCAGAGAGCGCAGAGGGCCCACAATAACAAATCCAAACTGGTGGCTGCCTTGAAAAACACCTACAATAAGGTGATTCACTCGATCATTCAATATTTCATAAGAATTGAATTTATCTTACTAGTGTTAAAATGTGGTATTATTTATTCCCCTTCCTGGTATTTTTATTTTTGAAAAAAGTTAAAGCACTGGTTTAAAAACATCTAAACTCGTGACGCTTTTATTTGTCTTCCAGCTTGAAGACAAAACCGTCTTTCATGATGAGTTTGTTCATTACCTGAAATATGCCATGATCGTCTACAAAAGAGAGCCTGCCGTTGAGAATGTAATTGAATTTGTAGCCAAGTTTGCTACAAGTTTTGAGGCTCCTGTGGATAATGAGGCCATGGGTGATGACGACGAGGCAGAAGAAAATGAATTTTTGAATTATTTATTTAATTTTCTGCTGAAGGTATGGAAAGACAGCTTTGGAGGGAATTGTGTTAAGTGGTAAATTTCACAGCTCGCGACTGACGAGGCCTAATTGCTTGCCTTTCAGTCACACAACGCTAACAGTCACGCAGTGCGTTTCCGGGTTTGCCATCTCATCAATAAACTGTTGGGGAGTATGGCTGAGAATGCCCAGATCGACGACGACCTCTTCGATCGCATCCACGAGGCAATGTTGACCCGAGTGACAGACAAATTCCCAAATGTCCGAATCCAGGCTGCCTTGGCAATGGCAAGGCTGCAGGAGCCGCAGAATGTGGACTGCCCCACTATAAAAGGTAAGCGACGTTAGCTTGTGGCTATGTGTTACTACAATAGACTTGTCTGTCAAAACATGGAAGTTCAGGAGGGGCTCCATTTATTCTCTTTGCTGAATCAGTAGGTTTTGCTTTTAGAACTTGCAGCTACTGGCTGCAGATGCGTTAATGCTTTCTTGGCCTTACGATGTGCCTGCTTCTAATGTTTCCACGTTTTTCCATCACTTCTTTTTCAAAGCCTACATGTTGATCCTTGAGAATGATTCCAACCCCGAAGTGAGACGGGCAGTGCTGTCTTGCATTGCTCCGTGTGCTCAGACCCTTCCCAAAATCTTGAGGCGAACCAGAGATGTGAAAGAGAGCGTGAGAAAGTTGACATACCAGGTACTTCTCCAGGAAACTGTCGGACTGTGTTGTCCATATCAAAGCCATATGAATGATAACATTTTTTAATATTACTTTTGTTATAGGTCCTTGCTGAGAAGGTCCACATAAGAGCATTGTCTATCGCACAGCGAGTAAATCTTCTGCAGCAGGGGCTGAATGATGTATCAGGTAGATTCTATTTTTTTAATTTAGGTTATATAAAACATGCTGCACATTTAGAACGTTTTCTTGGTTCTGGTGATATTTTCCAGTTTTTATATGATAGCCACAGCAGTTATGTTTTACACGATTTGGAAATGTCACCCATGTGTATTTGGAACTAGCAGGTTATGCTGTTTTCAATATGCTTATTATTGCAACTCTGACTAGACAAAAGAAGCACTGTTTGGGGGGCCTGGGCTAGGCATAGATGTCTTGGTAGAAAGTGACCGTCCTCGGGGGTCAGTGGAGAATTAAACATGAATGGCTATGTGCTGTGGTTGTTGTTTGCAGATGCAGTGAAGGAGGTTGTGCAGAAGAAGCTTCTGCCAGCCTGGCTCCGGCTCTTGCAGGGTGACATACTGGAGCTGCTCCACAGGCTGGACGTGGAGAACTGCCCAGAGGTGGCGAAATCGGCCCTTAACTGTATATTCAGTCTGTCCCTACCTGAAGACCTCATGCAAGACCGCATCGGCCTCGATGGCAGGTATAGACCACATGGTCTGAAGTAACCGTTCTTTGTCTTATCAGTTTGCTCGGTTTATTGCAGCTTCTTTTGACATCTTAATCAGTGAAGTAATTTGATTGCTGGTGTTCATCCAAACATTTCCTCTTATTGTACTTGTTTGTTTTATCCATCTGAACTCAAAATCATTTATTTAATATAAACCACTTTTAGAATTTAAAAAAAAAAGTCCTTTTTAAAACGAAGCCTTTGTGCCTGTGATTAAAATTTTGGTCATGGTTTGAGTCGTTTAAGTAACATACCAAAATCTACTATGACTTTATTTACTCTAAAAATAGAGTAATTTCCAGATTGTGTTTTTTGCTTTAGGAAGCTGCTGCCAGTGGAGAACCTCACATGTGAGAATGTTTTGTACTGGAGGGCTCTGTGTGAATTTGTCAAGTCTGGAGGAGATGAGGCAGAGGAGATGCTGGAGCGGCTTCTGCCTGAAGCGGCCATATTTGCTGAATACCTTTACGGGTAAATGCTTTTACGGTCCCTGCATATAGTTTTTTTTAAATGACTGGTACTCTGCAGTGACGGCACCATGCACTGGCAATCCTGTTTCAGGAATCAGTTTAAGAGGGAATTCAGTATGCGGCGATGTCATGTAAATTAAGGGATCCTTGTAGAAGGGATCGCAGCTGAGGTGTCTGATTTTTTTTTCAGGTACTTGAAAAGCATCCCCGTGCTGAGTGAAGAAAAGAGGGCAGATTTTTCCCAGGTAGAGGTGGTCATGACCAAGGAGTTCATAAGCCAGCAGCTGATCCTATTGATTGGTTGCCTGGATACAGCCGAGGAGGGCGGAAGGTGAGATTAGTGTGTCTCCTGCTACCCGTAGAGTGTTTGTTGGTGGAATGGTGACAGTGGGATACAAGGCAATATGTTGAGAATGACACTATACGATGTGACGCCTCCAGGAAGAGGGTCTTGGCTGTGCTGCAGGAAATGCTCGTTCTCTCCAACACACCCATCTCTCTTGTATCCCTGCTGGTGGAAAAGCTGGTCAGTGTCCTTAAGGATGATGACAAAAGGATACAAGTCGTAAGTTAAGCTTATAAAGATGATAAACCCATGACACTTCACCTAATGGCACATTCTCATTATATTAAATACATACCTTTTTAAATAAAGATTGCAGAAATAATCTCTGATGTCCGGGAGCCAATCGTGCCTGTCAGCAGTTCCATTGATGAAAATGAAACGAGGAGAAGGCAAGTCAGGGTGAGTATCTGGGTTGCCTAAATATGCTTCAGGTGATAAGAATATGAAATTATGCCTTGCTGTAATATTTTATGTTTTGTGGAGTGGGGAAGCACCAGGGTGTTTTTATGATCATCTCCAGTTATTCCATGGATATTGCTGCATGTAACTGTTGTTGTGGAATTAACTGTAATCCACCGAAACGGTGAAAGAAATCAAGCAAAGTGAAGCCAGTGTGCGACATCTGATCAGTTTCTTCTCGCCCCCACGATTAGCTTGCAGAGGTCAAAGTTAAGATTTTCGAAGCCAAGGAGGCGCTTGAGGAATGTATCGTTTCCCAAGAATTCAGCCGTGCTTCAGACCTGAAGGATTCGATAACTGAGCTGGAGAACCTGAAGAATGAACTGATGAGAGAAATGGAGGAGCCCGAGATGAAAGAGGTTCGCATGGAGAAGGTAAGCGCATCACAGCTTTCTCTTTTCACTTTGAATTTCCATGCCAGTAACTTTTTCCTTTCCGGGTTATGCACCTGTAGTGTGTTTCTGTAATGATTCTGAGGAATTTGACTATTAAGTTGAAAATTTTAACCCTTAAATGCTACAAGATGTCAAGAGGAAATGATCAGAATCTTTGTGTCATTTAGCTGCTTGTAATGTGTTTTCTCTTCCCTTAAGATACATTAAATTTGAAAGGTCTTCAAATCCAGAAGGATTAACAGCTAACTAGTCCCAAATAAGATTCTTTGTATACCTACTTGAGTTGTGAAGTGTATGACCAAATGCTGTATGGGAGGTGGATGATATGCACATTGAAAAATCCATGTGTGTCTGTGTGAAAGAGATGGAGAGCTGTATAATCAGACGGGCGTGTAATATTACTAGTTAATCCTATCATTTACTCTTAGTGAAAATTCTCAAATATGGAATTTATCTGTATGATATTTAGCTGTAATTATATATAATTATCAATAAAAGTCAAATGACAGTTCATTCTAGACAACAGCTTTGTGAACACTAGCCAAAACTCAGTTGTTTGTACACCAGTGAACCTTTTTTTTTTTTTTGCTTTCTTCACGGTCTTGGCATGTAGATTTGACAGACTGCCACAGGCACCTATTTGCATTCACTTGCTTTCTGATCTGGCTAAGCCACATGAGATAAGAACCAGCTCAAATGGAAACTCATTGTAGCTGCAATGAGCCATTTAAAGAATGACAACTCTGGCTGTTTCTAAACTGCCCTAAAGCACAATGTCGTTTTTTAATGTGTACATATATTAAAAGTTCCCCATCAGCAGTATGGAGATCATTCGGTTTAAACTATGGATGCAGTCCATCTGTTGAGAGTGAAGGGCAGAACAACACAGGGCCTTGACAAAATAGACCGTAAATGTGAACACATTTGTCTGACGACTTCATTTCCTTACATTTGAACCCTAAATTATACAATAGTTATGTTTTGCAGTTTAAATTGTGTTCTTTCCTTTTCCACCACTGCATGAGCTTAACAAGTGAAAAAAGAATCAAACAATACTCCATTTTGTCCTGTCTCTGGCCTTTGTTGCCTGGAGCTCCTGCTTTCAGGGTGCAGATCTGGTCCTCCCTGTGTATATGCAGCGTGGGGGTGTGCATGGATATGCATCACTGCTGTTTTGAAGGGTTTTTTGGTCTTATGTTACTGAGGGAAAGACTTGGTTCTGCTTGACAATCTAATGATTTGACCAGTTGATTGATACTGGTTGAAAACTTCGCCCTCTCTGCAGCTAATTTTTGGCAATTTTGAAATTGAGTGGGAATTCAAAATAAGTTACATGAGGGTAACTGTCCTGGAGTTGCTTAAAATTTTACAGATTTCATAGTAAGGGGCTAAAATGAAAGTTCATAAATGTTGAAAATGTTCATTAAATGCTGGGAGTTTTTTTTTTTTTTTTTTTTTGTCCTTTTAAAGAATGACCCAGAGACCTTGCTAAAATGCCTGACCATGTGTGCTGAGCTCCTGAAGCAGATGTCTGTTAGAAAAGGCCTTGGCCCCACAATGACTGGAATCATTGAATCCTTGGTATGTCATGGTGTTTTAAGGGATTTCTGTGCATGCTTAGATATTTCAAATCTGTTATTAAAACAAATATTAGGCTGGCTAAGAACAAAACATATACTGGCTTTTTGAATATTTTACCTGTAAATGGTATATTACATATTTTGAATAGCTTAAATTGGTAATATGCATTCACTACAGACGTCTAAGTGTCCCCGAATGTTATGTATTAATGGGTGCCTGTATTATTCAATGGATGCAAATGTGAATTTTTGCCTCTAGATTCTGCCAGGCATTGCTTGTGCCCATCCAGCAGTGCGCAACATGGCTGTTATCTGCCTGGGCATCTGTGCTCTCCACAGCAAGGACCTAGCAAACAGGCATCTGGTACTTCTCTTGCAGGTACACCAGAAATGCTTAGAGACGTAAATAGATGGTTTGGTAAAATGTATCCCCCCCCAGAAAAATAAAAATTCCAGTTCTCCCTAGATTGCTCAGCTGGATGAACCGAAGATCAGAGTCAGTGCTCTCAGAGCTATCATTGACCAGCTGCTGCTCAACGGCCTAGAGGTGGTCAAACAGAAGTCCCCTAATCCTGGAGCAGACGACTCTGGCTCTGAAAATGGCAAGATGGAAAAGGCAGAGGATATCAGAGGATGCAGTGATGATCAAGACACCATCCAGAGCATTCTCCTAATGTTTTCTGAATTTCTTGACAGCGAGGTATTTCATCTGCTAGAACCCTGAACTGCTCTTCCATGTCCGTCGGCCATATTTTGAGTCAGAACGTTTGTTTTGTCCTGTGTGGTTTAAGATACCTGAGCTCAGAACAGAGACTGCTGAAGGTCTGGCTAAACTGATGTACTGTGGAAGGCTTTCCAGCACAAAGCTTCTGTCGCGGCTTATCCTTCTGTGGTACAACCCTGTCACCGAGGATGACACCCGCCTTCGCCACTGTCTGGGGGTCTTTTTTCAGTTGTACTCTCGTGAAAGCAGGTACGGGGTATTCTCTGCACCTCAGCTCCTCATGCTTGGAAAAGTAATGTTAGATGTGCTGGACTTTAGCCTGCCTTTGTGATGTCTGTCAGAGCCCATCAAGAGTGCCTTGAGGAGAGCCTGGTGCCGACTTTGCAGACTCTGTTAAATGCACCGGCCACATCACCTCTAGCTGACGTGGACATCTACAATGTAACAGAACTTTTTATTGAACTGACAAGACCAAGTGCTTTAAATCCCAAGAAGAGTTCTAATTTTCAGGTACGTCCATGGGAAAAGTTTTAATGATTTAGGAGCAGTCATTTCAGTATGCTGAAATGTCTGGGATGCTACTAAATACTCTCCAATGAAATGATGTGCTCTTAAAGGTGTAGGCACAGAAATATTTTTCTCAGTTTGTTGTTCACATTTCCAGGAGATCTCTGTTCATGATTGCTTGGCAGTCCGCCTATGTAATGAAATTTTGAAGGACCCCAGTGCCCCTGAGGTGCGGCTATATGCTAAGTGTCTGACCACTTTGGAACTTACCACCGAGGACTGCATGTCCAGGAAGGACCTGCTGCTGCTTCTGGATGAAGTCTGCCAGGTAAGAGTCCGCCGTTGATGTCACCTTTCAAGGTACCTACTTGAGCATGAGCAGCGTTCTTCTGGGCCTTCTATATTTTAGAATAGAATACTTTTTTTTTCTAGAAAAAAGGATTTTATAGATATTCTACTGTATGTATTAAAATGTATATCATCCTTTTTCCTTTTAGTACAGTGTTGTCAACATATATTTGATTTTCAAATTTTCTCTGAATAGGGTGTAAAGGACAGAATATGTCTGAGGGCTTTTGAAAAAGTCATATGTCAGCTGAACGGAGGATCTAAGAGTAAGACTAGTGTGACTCAGGAGAATCTGTCCACAGCTCTCGCTGCAGATGAAAACAACCAAGGTATTATCTGTCTCTTGAATGTTGTATAAATATCAGTGTTTAATGGAGCACAAAGGTAGTGGGCTTGTGCTTAGTAAAAAGCAAGACTTAGTATTTTTGAGTATGTCTGGAAACAGTATTTTACAGGCTGAGCAAGGTTTTAACCTCCCTAATTATGAACTCTCTGCAGAGACTGAAAATTGTGAAGGGGTAGCAAAAGCCTGGAGCCAAGTGAAGAGGGGTATTGTGTTTTGACTTTTGTCATATGGATATAAACCTTCTGGCTTTTACACTTGAGCCACTGCCTATTGACATACAGTAGAAATGGCACATTTTACCTCACCTTGAAGATGCAATATAGTTAGTTTTAATAGCATATTAAATTGGTATGATTGAGCATGGTACAGTAAGTGTTTGATTCTCTTACATGACTATATATCTGACTGATTTCCTTCTTTCAACTTTGTGCAGTTTGACTTGACTTAGCCAAAATCCTGAAGACCATGGACTAAAGCCATGAAACTATTGCTTTGTAAAAACCTTTTTTCTTTTTTCCCCTCATTTACATATCATTTTAGGAAAACAAAAATCCAGTACAGCCAAGAAAGCAAAGACAGGAAGTAAAGGGAAGGAGTCATCTGACAGGTTTGGATGCTCTGATTTCAGCCTCTTAATTGGGTCACATCACTCTTTTCACATCAGTCCAATAATAGTGAGCTTGAATTTAAAATGTAATGAATTGTTATATCAGATGGCACACGTAGCCACAAAGCAGGACAGCTTAATCGTGCTTCCGCTGCATTTCCAGTGATGGGGAGAAGGTACCAGAAGCAGCACCAGTCACCCGAGCTTCTCGTCGGGCAAAGATGGCTGCGATGGAAAAAACCAAACTGGACTTAACCGTTCTGATGAACCAAGAAGCAAACTGATGTCCAGAGTGGAAGATTCTGTTTCAGTCCATGCTTTAAGTTCATTTTAATGTTAATAAAGACCATGCTCATTTTAATAGTGAAGCATTTCAGTATTAATCTTTGATAAGCTTGTCACTAGTTTTTAGAACTTTTATTGCATCTTTAAATGAAATGTGCAACAATATAAAGATGATCACAAAACATGAGTTTCATGAAGAATGAATCAGCACCAGCTCATACCTGCATTTTGTTACATGTCCTTATAGTGCCTAAGGTTATTGGAATTGAGGGTTGACCACTGCTGAAACAGCAGCCCAATTCTGTATTTGAAAGATACGTATTCAGTCTTGGCTTGTCTAGGAAAGTCTTTAGTGCTCTGTGGAGGAAACCACCTCTATTCAACATGTTGAAGCATGCCTTAATCTAATCCTATTCATCTGACCAAAAAGTGGTCCTTGAACATAGTATAAAATCATATACCATTTTAATGTGTGCATAGGGTAAGACCACTAAGTCTCTTCCACAGGCAAAGCCCTGTTTACAGTAGAAAGTATTTGTCTATTGTAGGTCTGATTTTGGGACTATTAAACTGCCACTATTTGCTTGCTAACTGACATCTGAACCATGGCTGGGCTTGTTTAAATACCATACCGGTTTTCTTCAGCTGAACTATTAACTTGCTTTGACATCAACAGCAAAATATTTTTTGGTGCATTTTTATACATAATTTACAGATCTTCAACTGAATTACAAATATGCAAATAAATGGAAGTTCAACATTGTGTTCTCAGCTCCAAGGTTATGAGTTTGCCCCGGCATGTGGCTTTTCACCCATGTGTAAGTCTTTCATGGACTAGTATACCATTGGAGAACATCCTCTACCTTCTATCCTGGCATTGCTCCAACGTTGGATAAATGGGCAACTACATCCAGAATGTAACCTTTAAAATGAACACTAGTGAGAACCAAGAAGTTAAACCAGAATAATCATTTAGTATTACGTTGACATGTTCAGTTTTAAATGATCTGACTACTGTCATTTGTTCAGAGCTTTAAGGTAAACTGAGGTCAACGTGCTCAAGAAACCCTGATGTTAATGTAATATTAGCAGCTACAGATTGCTTCATTGATAGACATGACTGACATTTATCAAAATAGTAAACTTGAATTCAAATATTAAAAAGTATACTGTATATGTTAGATTTCTATCTTACAAGAGTAATCATATTGTAATCTTACCGTCAGTGATGAGGTCTAGTTAATTTTTTCTGATTGGCATCTGACAGAAGATCTCTTCTGCCTTTCAAACCGTTCTCTCAAAACCTCGTATTGGATAAGCAGCTGGGAAAAAAGGATGGATGAACAGTACAAGTGCACACGCACACACACACACCAGCAGTGCTCAGACCCTGCCACCACAAGGACTTTATCAAGAATGAAAAAACTCAGATCTTATCTACCTCCTCTAAATTATCAACATTACATCATCACAGGAACATACAAACTCAATGAAGTATCCAATTAATTTACCAACATTTGCAAATGTATTCTTTTCCACAAGTTGGAATGTTTCTTGAAGGTTTATTGAAAAGGTGAGATCAATCCCTTGTTATACTCACTACAGTGAAACAGTTGAACAGAATGGCGTCTATTAAATATGCATATGCTTCAGTTGGTTACCATAGACAGCATTCAGAGACATGTAGAAAAGTATCCCTGAGGACAGTTTCCTTGGCATTTAAGGTTTCCACTTTTAAATGTTAATCCAGTGTGATCAAGTCTTGCTACCCAATTTTTTGGAAGGCTCACTGTTGCACAGGCTACTGTATTATTCAAATAGAACCATGGCTCAAGGTGGACACTATTTTCACTGAACCCTTAAGTAATGCATGAAAGCAGCAAACAAGTGACTGACAAATAGATGTCTATTAAACGAATCATTGGGTGACTGGATAATTCATTGGCATCACTACATTCAGTGGCAGGCTATTTAAGAGGTTTATGAACAGGGACAAAGAAAGAAACCCAAATGTTTTGCACAAAATCCTTTTAGTTACCTCAAAAGAAAGACTGGCAACTGTCCTCTAAGCTGATAATGGACCATTCAACAAGGAGCACGTAACAATGACCATGTAAAAAAAACAAAAAAAAAAATATATAGAAAATAAAATGGTGACAAGTGTAAATATAAAGTGAGAGCTTGAATGAGTTTTAGCTGCTTCAATCTCAACAATAAAGCAATATACACACAGTATATTAAATTTTCCCTTAATTCTCAGTGCTCTTTTGGCTGGTTCACTTTCCATACAAAGCTATATTTACAATGTTTTAAAAAAAAAAAAAAAAACTTATGTAGTGAAGGACAATGACAGGTGATTTAAATCAAAATATTTAACACTATAATTGTATTTTTTTCTTATTGGCCTGGAACTTGTATTCAACTGCATACAATACAGCTGATCACATCAAAATAGTGAACCCATAAGCACGCTATGTACAAATGTGGCTTCTGCTTAATGCTTAGCTATTTTCTCTGAGGTTATCATGATGCCTGTGTAGAAGAGGTAGGCTTATTTGACTGTGACATGAACAGATGAAATTACCGTCAAGGTATTAAAACAAAATAGCTAACATTTAGAAAAGTTATTGGCATCAAAACATTAAAAGCTTTTAATAAAAATGATACACCATCTGGCTTAAAAAAGTAAACATATTGCACCTATAGAATATCTTGAGACAATGGTGGTAGTGAAAGCTATGGTTTCTACTGTAGAATTTGATATAGTGCAACAAAGGTTTTGTTTGTGTCATTTACATTAGTGTGTTAATGCTCCGACGGCAGGTGGCTTCTACAGTATTCAAGGAAACTCTTCACTCAACACAGAGATAAAAAATAAAACAAACAACCCCTACCCCAGTGTAGATGCTTAGGGCAATCGTTCGTGTAGACAAGCCATTCAATGTTACTGCAAAATTATTTTTGGACAATTTGCAGCAACAGAATATTCCATTTATCTTTTCTGGCAAAAGTCAAAACAGGTTGTATAAGGTTTGCACTAGATTCTATATTGGTGTACAAAGACAGACTGCATTAAGGACTGCAGTAGCCTACAACAATCAGCCAATATGAGCTATTATACACATATTGACTTCTGATATGTTTGAGACCTCAAATATTTTAAAGACCAACCTGAGGTATGCCTGATGGTAGTTTACGTCACACCTACTTTATTAAAAAAAAAAAGAATTGGCTTCCTTCATGAATTATGGCCATTCTTTAAACATCTTTAATTTATTTCTTTTATGATGGGAACACGTTTTAATACTTTAAAAGTAATAACCAAACAAAAACGTAACAAGCTACTCTGAAAGAATAGAAACGCAACTACATTAAATCAAAAAAAACAAAACATTACAAAATAGTGCAACCTTAACTTATCCTCAATATAACCATAGTATGCTACATAATGCTTACTGAGATACTACTGTCAGATTTCTCAACCAGCAGACAATTTGAAGGCACCTTTTACATGAGTTTAATCTTGTGGAACACATCTCACCAAGATGGTTTTCCGGTTATTTGGAGCTTTCTGCGAGGGGAGAAAAGCCAACATTAGGAAGCCATACAGGAAAATTATTAAAAATGAAATGTATAAAGGATCAATGACAATTTTCCCCAAAAGCAATTTACAGTGAGTAATGGAGAGCTACATAGCCGAACAGAGCAAGTGAAGGTCTTTCATGGAGAAAAACACAGGACTGTTACAAGCCATCTTAATGTAATTTTTCATTATCAAAAACATTTCACTAACATATAATTTTAAATAAGCAGTGGCCTTTGTACATACAAAGACAAGTGCATGTTTTGGTTACCTGACACAAACTCCACTTCTGCCCATTCTGGCCGCTGTTCAAAGATTGTCTTGCTATTTTCGCAGGTTGTGATCCACTTGTGCCATGGCTTTTTCGTTTTTGTTTTCTGGACAGAATCTGCTGTTCTTCTGGACAGCTGGGAGACAGAATTTGCGGGGAACGCCTGCTTTCCTTTTTGACATTTCTATCTGCACACACTGTACTTGAAGGTAAACTGTACCCAGATGATGAGACGTCATCCAGTTTAATTGTGCAAAAATTACATTCTTCAGCTGCAGATTTTGTTTCTGGAGAGTTGATTTTTTTCAGGAATACTCTACATTCCTTCAGTCTTTCTGGACTCCAAGTTTTCGAACAAATTCTCTCTTCCTGGGAAACATCAGTCAAGGTTTTCTCAGGCTGTCGGTCTCGGAGTTCTCTTTCCACGTTTGAAGAACAATTCTCAGTTTCTATGACAGGTGACGCACTGGAAAATGTCTGCTGAAACTCCTTTGATGGGCATGGTATAATACCACAAAAAGCATCAGATGGCATTTTAAGCAATGGCCGGGCTAGACTGTGGCATATTTTCTTTCTACTCATGAATTTTGATTTCACTCTTAAGAGAAGAAATCCATATTTTCCTAGCATCTTGTGTCTAGACAGTAAACATCGACGGCCAAAGCTCCTAAGAACTGTCCCTGAGCTATGAGAAACAAGTCTTCTCTTGATCTTTAGCTGGGCAGCATCAAACACCTTCTTTTGTGCTTGCCGGTGCATTGCTGGACTCTTAGGGACAATTTTAGCAAATTTTTTTACATGCATTCTCAGACGTTCTGCTTGTGGACTAGGACAAACAGTCTGGCTTGTGGTTCTGGTAGGATTATACTGAACAATTTCATAAGGATTACGGACACTGGCTTTCTTTACAATTGCTAGAGACTGGGTCTCTGTGGTTTGCATAAACCAGGCACAAAGTTTATCCATATTCCAGTGTGTTTGAAACAGCATTTTTACAGGAGAAAAATAATTCATTGGGGGCTCATCATCTTTGGGCTGTATTCTTGATTTGAGATTGAGTTCCCTCTCTGTGGAAATTGACTTGCTTCCCTCTGAAGACTCTGTGACCCATGTGTCTGACAGCAGTTGAACCCTTCTGGTAAACTCTGCATTCAAGGACTCAGCTGAGGCGGAGGTAGGCCACCATTTGAAAGGTTCATTTGTAAAAATTGAATCGACTGAAATTCCAGACAAAAAGCTTAGGTCCTGCCCATGAGCATTTCTAGGTGGTGATTCTAAAGTCATAGTACTGGAGGTTTCTCCACAAGGCTTTTCTAAACTTTTTTGGTTTGAGTCACTACTGGTTTTGTTTAGAAGCAGCTTTCGAGACCTCCGTAACAGTGCATTACTGCGGGTAAATGTCCTGGAAGTAGCCACAGAGTGTAGTAAATGAATTGAAGGTTTCCTTATTCTCACAGAATGTCTCAGTGGTACCGGAATCTTTTGGCTCATAGTTCCATCTTGTATATTCTCAATTTTTTCTCCATCATCAACATCAGACTGCAAACTGATTGTCGTCTGCTCTTTGGGATTCTCATGATGCGAGATAAATGGCTTTGCCTTTTGAGACATCTCGTTATGCAATTCCGTCATATCCTTGTTTATACAGATATTTCGTCGTTTTGGAGAAACCGTCGTTACAGTCACAGAGATGCCTGATATCTTAACCTTTGGTGGTCTGCCTGGTTTGCGCATTGCAACTGAACATTTCTGTTCTGCACATTTGATGTTTCTGTTTGTGTGTGATCTTTTGTTTTTTACAGGCATGACAAAATCAAAATTTTCTGTTTGTCCATCCAGCAGCTTGTTGGATGATTCAGCATTCGCACCAGACCCTACAGAACACTCGCTCAGGTCTTTGTCCTCTTTAGAGCCATCTGCATATGTACTTTGTAATCCTCCATTCATTTGTTGGTCTGAAACTAAATGTCCACTGCTTTCAGATACAAGCCTTCTAATTCTCCTTGATCGTCCAAAGACAACGGTGATTTTGAGGTTCTTATTTTTTCTACCATCATCCTCACCGTGTGAATGAGATGTACTGTTTTTATTAACAGCATTAGGACTGTCCACAGTTGAAACACACTTTGAATTCTCAGCCTTATGTTTAGGGGGTCTTCCAATTGGTCTCTTTGCTGGCTTTTCAATTTGTGGGCCTAACTTTTTGGGACGACCAGGCTTTCTTTTTGGAGGAGACAAAGTTAGCCCATGAATGAGGAAACAAGTCTCTCCCTGCATGTTGTGCTCTTCACTGAAAGGACTAGAATCATTGGTAGTAACAGGTCTTTTTAGTGGATTGCTTTCATCTCCTCTAGTAACCCTGGGCTTAAGAGTTTCAACTTCTTCAGTTTCTTCCTCTTCTGATTTCGCTGGTCCACCCCATGATGATTCTTCACAGGGATCAAATGTCTCTTGTTGACTTATGGAGCCAGAATTAGCTGACTTGAGAGAGTACTTCACTCCCTCCTCACTGACAACTGGAGATACAAACATTAGTCTTATTGGACTTGAATATGGTGGAAGAGAAGAACATTCACTGGTACTCACTGCATCTTCCCTGGTTTTAATACTTTCTGCCAAATCATTTTGGTCATTAGTGAGAGATGCCAGTTTAACACAGGAATGGGAAGTAGCTGTTCTTCGTTTAGACCTTCTCTGAATACACTGTTTCACTTCACCATCACCAGATTGTTGATCTATCAGAGAATGGTTCAATTTTCCTGATCTAGTTCTTGATGCATTTGACAGGTGACAGTCTGCTGATTTGAGACTGAAATGTTTGCTTTCTGCCAACCTCTTAGGTTGCAATGTAGTCTTAGATGTTTCATTCAGTAGGTTTAGCTTAGTTGAGGATTCATTTAAATCTAAACTTGAGGATGACATTTCACCACCAATAGCTTTTGCATCTTTGTGGGCTCTTTTGCTAAAAATGCTTTCTGAAAAACAAGCAGCAAAGTACATTTTTCTGGGCTCAGTAACATATGCTGAAAATCGCTGTGGTGGAACTATATTTCTTCTTGATCTACTTGAATCACCAACAGGTTGACAAGACAAACGGTGCTTTTTTATACTTGCATTCCTGTGCCTACAGTTCATACCTTCCTGATCACTTTTCTTGACTTCAGGTGGTTTTTCCTCATCTTCCAAAGTGCTACAGAGCAACACTGTACAAGGTACAGAAGTTGAATTGTCACAATCATGTTTTTTCATAGTACTCATTTTATTCTCAGAAACGTTGTCCTTTTCTGAGTTTGTCAGTGATACTTCCACACAAGACAATTGTGTTTTGAGGTCATCTCTGGCAACATTTTCCCCCTGCTTCTCAAGTTCCAGCTTTCTTCGGCAGGGCAATGTACAAAGGCTAGCGAGCTCTCTTTTGATTTGCAAACATCGATGCGGACAGGTGGCCAGGCCAGTAGATCCTGCTGCAGTTACACTGTCTTTTTTCCTGTGAAAATGTGTTTGAATGGATTTTTCCTCAACAATCAACTGATGCTGGCAAAGAAGCTCTTTAAGGTTGTAATCATTATCCGTTTCCTTGTGCAGAACAGTACTTAAAATTTCCCCTAAGCGCACCTCACTGCTGCATGCCAAGGTCTGGCTGGCACGCAATCCTAAATTTTGTTCTTTTTCCAGTGGTTCAATACATTTCAATTGCTTGTTGATACGCTCCATTAGATTTTGTAATAATGTCCCACTTTGATTTTGTTCAAAGTTCTTTTCTGTTTGCGTACAACAGTCAGTGCAGTCTTCGTTAGGAGTATGCTTTTCCATCTCTTCAGTGCTACTATGCTCCTTATTAAACTTGTGAAATAGGGGATCATCTTCCACTTCCTGCACAAAAAGAGATGGAGGCTGGCTACTGAAACACTTGCTGCCTGCGAAAGGGCAGACTAGGCTATTGTCACTAGGTTTAGCACCGACATCCAATGGCATGGGAGACAGAGGTGGAGGAGAGGAGCTACAAGCCCTGATACGTGGGCTCAAGGGATCACAGACTTTCTGGAGACTAAATGGAGAGCTCAGTCCACTTCTCATGGTGTAGGGGCTCTGGCTGAAGCCCTGAAAAGGACATGCACATCGCTGAGGATGAGCATAGCCACCACATGAATTAGGACTGACAAATTTGCTAATGCAACCAAAAGCCATCCTTTGGCATGATAAGTAATGCAAATTCTTCAGACAGAAGCACCCTGGAGTTACAGAATAAGCATCCAGCCTACAAGAGTGCACATAACACCCATCTGACGTTCGGTAATCTGTGAAAGCAAACATGTCATTATCGGGGTTCTTCCCCAAATGACAGGACAGGGAATCTGTCTTTGAAAAATGGCTGTGACCATCTGCATATGGAGTGGCAGAAATGATGTAATCTTCATGTATACACTTCAAGATGTGATACAGCAGCATCCTATGATATGGGCAGAATGACGAAAGGACCATTTCCAGGACAGTATGCTTGACTTCATGTGTATCCATGTGGACTTCCTCACCACCAGCCAGTTCCAGGGTGCTATGGAAAAACAGGAACAGATTGTTACATATATAACTTTAGCAATGCGTGTTTGAAGGTGTTGAATTTGAACTTGTCTTTGCTCAGACTTTTTACACCGCTAAAATGTTTCAGTCAGAATTTATAACACTGAAATCGAAAAATCCAATCCATATATAATTAATACGTCAAACTTGTCCAAAGACAACAATTATAAATATGCCAGTCCAAAACAGGATGTACTAAAGTAACGGAATGCTAAATCATGCAGTCTTACCACTGAACTGTGTGAAAACAAGCATTGTTCATATAGTTTTTGCTACACTATTTTACATACTCTGTACACAATAACCTTATTAAAAACATTTCTTTTATTCAAACTGAAGTTGTGACACTATTAGAAAATCTACCTGTTCATTTTTAAATAGTTGCTACTGGCTTCGATGAAAATGTCTGGGGATTGACAGGTTTCTGTTTTCAGTTGCAAACGAATTGCCATAGAACACACTGATATAATCACATACAGTTCCACACTTAGCATTTTTGTTTGCAAAATAAGTAGCAACAACGATGCCACCCAGCTGACATGATGCATTCATGCTAAACATATGACTGCAAATTGACTAATCGGTGCCAACCCACACAAAGCACACCTCAAACATTCTGGGCAATTTTAGTAAATCCAAGTGACTGGGAATAAAACAGTTAGTGTAAACAGAGGAATAAGCTCTAATTAAAGGCCTTAACCTATAAGGCAGTTTCAACAGATTGCACACAGGGCAGTATTAAGCACTCCAGACAACAGGTAATAAAGAAGTTGAAATAATTTTTAGCACTACCAGGTTAGACCAGAAAATGAAGGTCTGTAGAAATAAAAAACAAACATTAATAACCCACTCATTTGATTTGGGAGTCTGAAGCGTCACATAATACAAAGAGACCCGCAAACACAAGGTTTCAGGTTACTCTTAATAGAACTTTATTGGCAAGTTGCAGAAGGCAAAGGATACCGATTGTTGCAACGCTCAAATCTATTAAAAAAAATGTCAATCCATTGTTTCTACTTTGACAACAAAAAAATCTTTCACAACACAAATTGTCAATACACTGACAAACCCAAAATGACTTTTGCAAGCAATGCATCAAATTGCAGAAAAATTCATTCTTCACATTAAAATGTTAGAAACATTCTCAAATTAAAGACCCCCCAAAAAAGGCCTGATATTTTCATTGAGAAGTAAATTTAGAGTACTTAGGAAATAAGAACCACAGAATGGTCAATTAAGGCCCAATTAAGTTTTCCATTAATCAGATGAAGCAAGTTTTAAATCAATTTAAAAGTAATACCTAAAACACGCAACCCACGGGAAAGACGTGGCTTCAAATGACACTTGATGATAAATGCACTTTAAAAAATGGCTTATTCATAAAGTTAAAATGAGTATCAGAATACTTATGGCATCCAAAAAGTACAGATACTTGATGGTGATAGCCATCATAAAGAAAATATCATTCCACCAACACTCCATCAAAATGCCATGTGTATATTTTAAAACTGAAATCTTACATTTATAGGTAGTCACTCTTATGGCTTTACAAGCTCCTTTTACCTCTTTTCAAAAATGTACACTGTAGTAGTCCATTAATATTTTAGGTCTTAAAGGGACATCAGAACTTTGTGTTAAAGTAGAGAACACAATCACATATGCATGCAACTGCAGTAAAACATTTCACATTTCATGTGCAAAAGCATCAAAGTGCTTTAATACAAACTAAACACAACCAAAGTCAAATTCACATAATCAGACGATCACAGGGGCTGGGGGATGGAGCTACAATACAGAACATTTACATAAACTAAGCTGAACTGAATCATAGTGCAATTTATGCATAAATAACATTACCATACATTTTGTTAACCATTAACCAAGTCCTTACAGGGGAAAACAGCAAAAAAGGCTATCACAAATATTCTGAGGACTGTGACAAAGTACTCCAATTCAACCCAGACAAAGAAATTAAACGTTCAATATAAAAACTGTCAATAGCTACCAAAATTGTTTAAACAACCTTTCTGAGTAGTAGTTCTAAAAAACAGAGGCACTGAGTTATGAAAAACATATTAAAACATTCAAACCAGAATACCATTGAAGTGGAATTTTTAGACTGATTCAATAATACCTCTGTCTTTCGTATCAAATTAGTGCCCTTCAATAACTTTACATGTAAACAAAACTGATACAGGGACTAATCCATACACAGTCAGAAAGGTACAGTATATCGAATTGGATTTCAGACAGATCCACCAAATTTTAAATGCATATCCTGCCCACCTAACATCTAACAGTATAAAAATGTTTCAAGCAGCTTGCTGGAGGGAAATATAAACCTGAATTGTAATTTTGGTATAAGCAGGATAGAGAAATGATGCATTCTAATATTTGGAAAACTACTGAAATATACATTGACAAAAAAAAAAAATCACAGCAGCAGAGTTAAGTGAGGTTTACGGTAGTATTTTGTGGAAAAACCTTCATAAATACAAATAGTTTATAAACATTACACATTCATTTAAACATATACTCAAGTTTATTTCTGTGCACATTTTCAACATGCTTTATCACATTCCACCTTACCTATTACGATGCTTTTGCCAAACCAAACAAAACCCATCTGAAATTTCAGACGAGTTTCTCTTTAAATAGTCTGTCATGATAATTTAAAAAGCAACCTCTGGTGCACAAAGCCACCACGAAGTTAACAACCACTTCTCTCCCACATTAGTATTACAGATGGAGAAAACATGCGAACAGGAATCACTGCTACTCCTGGCATTGTGTGTCACCAACAACAGTAGACACATTAGAATGATGGTTTGTTTAAACACTCAGATTTGAGTGAACCATACCGAGTACTTTCCAGTATTAGTGCTGCCGAGTCGCTTTTAAACTGGATGAGCTACCCAGTGCGAAAGCTGCACATGACAATCATTAATGCTCAGAGTCAAATTAAACCTGAATGTTCCAGAAAATGAAAGTTTGTACACAAGTTTAGACAGTGCTCTACAACATCTATATATTATATAATACATCCACAGTGAAAACCCTGAATAGATCACTTTAAAAGGCATGTGTTGTGTCTGAAGTGTTTTTCTTAAACATATCCTGTCAAAGCTTGAGAATTCAAGTGCTAAGGTTAGACTTGAAATGAGGTCTAAACCCTTTTGGAGTTGTGTGTCCCTGAATCAGTCTCAGATTCTGACAATCTGGGCTTCTTTTTCGGCGGTGTCTTCAGTGTTCCAGACCGCTCCTTCACCTTGTACTCTAAAGTGCTGTGAGGTACTCTGTATACGCCTTGTGCTTTAGAGACGCTCATCTTGCCACTCATGACCATTGCAATGGCTTCTTCCAGAATATCATGATCATACTGCCGGTATCGGCCGCGCTTTTTCCTCGGCTGTTTTTCTCTCCTGTCCAGATCTTCGGCATCTTCAACAGAACCATTCTTCAAGTTAAGACACAGTGGAGAAAGATCAGCTTGTATGAGACAAGATTCAATACCGGAGTTTACAACAGGTAGAGAACATTCAACATTGTTCTGTTTGGGGAGTATGGTTTTTAGTTTTTGAAGAACTAAGCCATCTGGCACCGGTGCCCCTTTTGACACTTGATACATCACGTCCACAAAACTGGAGATATCAACTTGTGATCTGGGCACAGCAGTGGCTCGTACCTGAGGGATTTTTAAATGTACTACGGGATCATTTGAATTTTCAAAGCAAGGGTTTTCGTTTTTCTCTTTTAGCCGAGAAAACATTTTCTGAAGAGTTCGGTGGTGGAAATAAGAGGAGGCTGTTGGGAACTTCAGCTCAGAGTTCTCAGCCTGGCTAAGTGCACCGAGCTGCAAGTGCTCTACTTCAGCTTGGTCCCGTGTGGCCACCTTCCGCAGAACGAGGCGAGTCTCTCGGCTTCTCGAGACAAAAAGGTCGGTCCTGTTAGCCTGGCTGCACCTTTCCAAGACTGACAGTTTTCCTTCAAATAAGGCGTTTAGCTGGGGTAATAATGTTTTCTGAGGTATGCCGTATAGTATGGCTGCTTTGTGAATATCCAACGATCCTGACTGAATGTCTTTCAAAGCTTTTGAAAGCAAACCTTCCGAAAATTCAGAGCTTCTTTCCACATAGTCATCTTTCTGCAGTTTCCTAAGATGGATGGAATGAAACGATGGTAAGCTGATGCATGACAGACCGGCAAACAGCTATGGAACGGAAGGGTCCACTCCTTTATTTCTTGCTTTGGTAACATCACTGCTTCTCACATTGCTTTAAGCCTCTGAGCTGCGATGTAAATTGCTTTAAGATGCAAACGTTAGTCCTGGAAGGACAGCCTGTCAATTCTGCAGTAACAATGTGTATGGTAGCACTTCCAGTATTTTATTTTTTGCAATTCAGCAGAATTTGTATTTCGGAAACACTCCAATACTTTCATGGCTTAGTATAAAATAAAAAAAACAAAAGTTGTACAGTATTGCTGATATTGTCCTGAATTGCTCACCGCTGTGACGTTACCGCTGAACAAGTAATAAAAGAGTCAAACCCTTGACATTACAAGAAAAACAGAAACCAAATTAAAGCCTACGAATAAAACATTGCGTTGCAAATGGAGAGGGAAAAACAAAGAGCACAGGCAAATCTTGATAGAGAACTTAAAGTAAATTTACTGAGATTAGCGCCGAAAAGCTTATGCTTTGAAACAGCATACGAGTTGACAAGTGACCACACTGAGTATTATTTAAACTGTCAAAGATGGTCGACAAGATTCTGTCAATATACAAAGCTGTTCATTGTGATATTTCAGCACTCCCAATACAGACAGAATTCCCAAAAAATGCATCTAATATTCACCAACGTCAAGGAAGCCAGTCTCAAAACAGACTGACAAATCAGAGTGCCTAATACTGCCCATTAGCAATTATAATTCAATGCAGAAAGGAACAGTGGAAAAAAATAAGACATTTAATAGTACTCACCCTGAACGGTTTAGAGTAGTGGATGCATTTGCACCTGCTGACAATGCAAAGCCGGCACGACTTTTCTGAGAGAGATCCAGCACCCCACCTCCTAAAAAAACCAAGTAAATAAAGGAAAGACTACCTTTAATAGACATGTCAATCTGCAGCTCTTAACAGATTTCAACAAGTACGAGCACATCAGCCAAATGTCAAAGCACTTGACTTATGCCACATTCAAGAACTGGACAGAAAAATCATTGGTCTAAATACTGCTGTTTACCTTGTTCAACATTAGGATGGTTTCTATTCACAGTAAGGTCAAGGGGCCCATCTTGATCTGGGGGACACTGAAGACCATCACAAACTGAATCCACATCCACTGATGACCCATTTTTTCCTCCTTGAATCTGACTTTTTGAAGCATATTCAATGGCAAATTGACGGATCATCTTTTTCATTAATTCCTGAGCAACGAAGGGAATGTTCGGGTCACAGCTCTGTGGGGGGTCTGGCAAAAAGAAACAAAGACTTCTTAAATACGAGAGAGGAACAAAAAAAATGTTAAGACATGAAAACGCTTAAACACCAGTATCATATTTTCAGGGAAGCACTGTTTGATTTAAGACAATCTTAGTTTTGCAAATAAAACCACAGGCTCCCTTGTAGGATAATTTGGAGGCAAATATGATGCTATTCCCAATATTTACACTAAAAGGTTAAGAAACGGCATACCAAGTAATCACATTACTATGTGAAGGACTGTAGTGTGAGGTTCACAAGCAATGCAAACAGAAGCCAAGTGTTGGACAGATGCTGCTGGTGCACAAATCCACTGCAAAGCAGGGAACGGCTGTGTGCAACTACACATTGTGTGACATTGTTTATGTGCTTATTAAATACTAAAGCAGGGCTCTGTCTCTTTTGGACAGATCATATTAATGTTATCTTTCAAATACATCTCAGGAAATAACATGAAACTGTTCAAATTGATAAAAAAAACTTGCAATTCTACCTTTCTTTCGAAAGATTGCATGAAGAAACTTGTCAGCTTGATATTCAATTTTCTCAGTGTTTGACTGGCCCTGAGGAGGAGCTTCTTCTGTTGGGCTTGACCGTAGCGAACAGAGAACTGGACTATGGTCCTGTTTTAAAATGAGGATAAACACATTAAAATACTTAATACCTGTTACACTAAGCGAAAAGTTACTTTTTAAAAGAAATTACGATAAACATTACCCCAATTTTTTCTAACTGTAGACTGCAGAAAGAACAGCTGGCATCCACGGACCAATCATTAACCACATCTGGTTCACAGTCTATGAAGACACATTTATTACAGTTTTTACTCTGTCGTGCGCCAAGCATATGCTTGAATACCTAACAAAACGAATTTCAACAGAATACAAATAACCAAGGTCATGATGCTTTACAAGATTAGAATTTGAAAAATAAAGCACAAGTACTATATATATTCAATTATTCTATAAAATGTTGCACAAAACTCACCATCAAATATGCTGAGATCTCTAAGCAGCCTAGTTCCATAGATGCCTTCTAATATACTTTCAAATCCTGCAAATAAGGAAAAGTTATTTTTTCCTAGCACCAATAGTTAATCTAGCTTGCTGCTGGTAACGATCACAAAATCAAAACCACTGCTAATCAGCCTTAATGCATACCATTACTACTGGACTGTATTTGAAGATATGAACTTTAAATCAAAAGATAGAACCACAAAATAGACGTGCTAATGATTTATGCAAAAAATGTTTCAAGTTATAATTCACAAAATTAATATTATGAAAGAGGATGCAACTGCTTGACACGAAGAATAACAGAATGGGGCATTTACACAAGCTAGTACAAGTCTTAACAGAACCCTTTTATGACATTTGACAAAATGTCCATTGGACATCAAAATACCAATTTAATAATCTTTTTACAGGCTGCTAGACTGCCAACCTACACAGCCTTTACTTACTTTCAAAATAACTTGACCAAAACAAATCTGAGTTTTACTGCAATTTTAAGCAGGGGGTTTTGCCATTCCAAAAATGTAAATGAATTTACTAAAAATGTAAAACACTCACATTGTACAGACTGTTATTGATTCAAGGTCACATTACTGGAAATTGGATAAAACAATAGTCCAGAACCAAATAAGATGGTTATTGTTTCATTTTCCCCCAATGCAAAACTGACCTACAATTTAGCGAAATTTAAAATCCTCTGCCTTTTCCACCCATTGTAATTCTGAAAGTATATTTTAAAGTCTTATAGCATTGGACAATTTATGACAAACCACAAATTACACAAAACATTATAAAAAAATCTAAAATTTTTGATGTAGAAAAACAAAGTTACATCAAGACTTAATACCAACACAGTAAAATACAAACAGGGTGTCACTGCTTAAGTATGCTATCTCCAGATAAAATTCCCCCATCAAAACAAACAAGACAGGTGACAAGACAGGTCTAATTTAAAAAGTTAAAGAGGTTCAAGCCACCGCTACTGAAATTTTTTTTTTTTTTTTTTTTTTTAAACATAAGCTTGGCATTTTCCAAATATAGCAGTGCGGATTAGATGTCTGTGCCCATGACAAGAAGGGGCCAGGTCAAATCTCACAGCTGGTAAAGTGTCCATATTACCGTTGGGACACCCAAAACTGCTCCACAAGCAGTGGTTAAATGGCTGACCCTGCCCTCTGACGCCAAGCTTTGCTCTCAATTGCACTAGTGTCTCTAGGAGAGTGACACGGGGTATGCAAAGCTCACATTCCAGTGTTACTGTATTTGTACAAATGACAAAGTTCCATTTTATATCATTAATGACAAATTCTATTCCAGTTTACACTAATCAAGCCAAGTTTAAATCTGGTCATATTCCAGATATCTCACCCAGAAGGTTTCACATCATAGGAAGAAACATAAAAATGCAGATTAATTCAAAGACCAAGTGAGTCATTTTACACAATAAAAGCCATTAATGCTAATGTGTGCTTTCCTTTTACGTCTGTATTTTCAGCAGTTTCATTCCTCAACTGTCCTTCCTTTCACTCCCAAATCACACTTGCACTTATAATAACGCAATGCAATAAATTAATCAAAACATTACAGTACAGCAAATTCACCCCATGTTCATCTCACTAAGAAATTCAGTCCACCAAGACATTTTAGAGTTTTCTCACACTGCAATATAGATGTAAAACGGCAACCAAAAAAATACTCTTGGGTAGCCCATTTGTATCAGGGATATGGAAAGATATTCATCCAAATTTGATATGCCATTATCTAAACTTGATTTTTTTTTTTTTTTTTAAAAAACCCAACTGAACCTTCTAAACTTTCGCTGTATTTTATATAACGTTTAAAATAAAAAGAAGGAATTATTTAAAGCTTGACAGAAGACAAATGGACAAAAATTACTTAAAACTAGTAAGTCATAATAACAATATAGTCTACTCCTAGCAGCTTCATCACACGCCCTTAAAGTACATCAATATTTACCACAAAAACAGTAAGGATTGGTTATGTTACAGTAAATATTAGTCCACACAGAACATGGACCTAGTAAGCATTGCATTCGATTTAATACCCAAAAACTTCGAGATATCATGTTCGAGGTTGCAAGCATAAAGGACGGAAAACCATTAATAAAACACAGACAATACAGTCTTTTAACGGCAATATCCAGCTCTGTATGACAACACGCCAGCCAGCTGACATTTCCAAAATTTCAAATGACAGTCATGCTGCAAATAATATTAACATCAGGCTCTAGGAAGGGAAATATATCCGTGTACCTGTTTAATTCAGACATAAAACTGACCCTTACAGCTAGCACAGCAGAACCCCCCACTTCATCTCTAGTTGATAACAGCGGATAAAGACATCAAGGAAGACAGGCTTATACATAAACAAAAAACGTACATTAAAATGTACACTAATAGGTAAGATCGAACTGTCCATTCATTACTGTTAAAGCTAGCAACCCAAATAGCGGCAAGCGGTCCTAAACGTGTTTGCAGAGCAACAGCACCCCAGCACGAAACCCGAACGCTACAGAAAATGATGACAATAACACAAAAATACAATAACGTGCAGAGGCACGGGGTGAGGAAGCCCGGCTCGCGGGCTCGCGTTCATAAAACCGCGCGGTCACGTGAAGCCGACCACGGGCGGCCGTTAGGAGCGCGAGCTAGAAAACGGTCAAACGAAAGGCGAATCTGAGGCCGGGGGCTCGGCTTACAGCAAACTTCCTCACAGAGGCACAGCGTTTTCAAAAAAGAAAATTTTAATACAGAGCCGTCAAAGTCATCGGCGCCAACACCGCTTATTGTTATTACTAGTCATTTTCTACAGCACACTTCGTAATTCGTTTTAGTTTTAAAATTCCGGGGGTCCGGGACATCAACCGGAACAGCGAAGAGTCAAGACAAAAGAAAATGGAGACAGAAATGGTAGCTAGCTTGCCAACTACCTTTTCAGTTCAATATAGCTCATAAGCTAGTTAGCAAATTAGCTGGATTGGGCAGCAAACCAAATACAAGCAACGTTAACTGCAGTGGCAAGGCAGACATAAATAAGGCATGCGAGGCAGAAAATGCACCACGTAATTCTTACCTACACAATGGATCAATTTATACCGCCAGGAGTCGAGTTCCCGCCGGAATCCTTTCTTCTCTGCCGTGCATTTAGAGCTACGGCACTGGGTAGCCATTCTGTCTGTTCTTCTCTACCTCTACGTGTGACGTCACTCGACGACATACATCATACGCTGGGTTGATTGACACGTGTCACACGGGCTCACTGAGGAGGAGCTTATCAAATTTGCATGTGCCTGTTATTAAAAAGTAACCCAAGCCCGAGGCGAATTATGATTATTATTCCTAATCATTGTTGTTGCATTTTTAACTTGACTCCGCTATAAGCAAACAAAAGGAAATGTTACATTAAATTGCATCGCTGTGTGACACTACTTTTTCCTACATATTCAATATCGGATACATGCAAAATAAACTGTACTATATAAAATATCTCAATGACGTCTCTTGTACCAGATATAAAACTTGGCATGCTATTTTCACACTCTTTGTTAATTAATTAAAAACAAAGTAATATCTTTCTCTAACCTGTACATATGTGAGTCAAGTTCCTAAAACATATGCAATGGTATGAATATGATTGCAATATATTGTGCAGTTGTGGAGACTGTTAGGTATTAAATCAATATACCTACGAAATATGAGTTCGATAGGCATAAAAATAAATAATTATAAAACTACATAGAGTACATGTGAAAAGATCTACAAGGCTGTCTGGTTGTTATGGTGATATTAAGCTATGGCCTGTATGAAGAACAGCCTAGAGATATTCAGTAATTTACCTAATATTCCAGTTTTGTTACTGTTTTGGGTGCATGCAAAATTAATTTGATGTTATTCCCTGCACTATAATATTTTTTTTCTGCTGCAACATTATACATCTCTACACAGAACTGGGAATTTTGCAGTGTTACTGTAAATATTGTATGATACAGCATAACCTGGTGTGATCTATTTATACTACTGCAGAACTCTCAGTACTATTTGCAAAGTTCAACAAAATATTTCCCTTTAACACTGTTATGCTAAAAAATACAAAGAAGCAATATAATACCCTGAAAGTGATACAATAGTCATTTGCATATTATCTTACCATTGGCCCTTAAAGATCTATTTGTGTGACTGGAAGGTTGTGTATCTGAATCCAATGGCCAACAGATTTATCACATTATTGTTGGTGCTTTGTGGAATGTTCTTAACCCCAAATACAACAGGGATGGTAGCTGACCCTAGTCGTTGACAACAAGCTTTCATCATTTGTATGATGATTTGGGCAGAAGCATTCGCTAAATAAATGTGAATTCTTTACATATATTTATTATGTTTAAAGATATACAGTGATGATATTCAAGCCTGTGCTGACAGTTGTACAGATATCTAATTGTGCAGAATGTAGATGACAATCATTTGTCATTTATGTTTGATTATCTAGAAATATAAAAAGTCACAAAGACCAGAATAAATATAACAGGTATAGGCAGTTTTTTGCACCTATTTTGAGTTATCCAAGATTGATATATGAATTTGTATAATGCGTTAATAAGGACCATGGCTGACTAAGTCCTTGTTTGTTACTCAGTAGGATGTCAGAATATTTAATTCCGGATGTTGAAAAGATTCTCAAATGTCAGAATAATTATGGCACAGCAGGCAATTAAAATACCATTAATGCATTTTTGTCAAATTCGAAAACTGTTTAATGAGTGACAGCTACCAGTATCAGATGTAATAAATAATGCAGATGTAATTTGGTTCAAAAGCTGTATGTTTTTCAATAAAGATAAAAATTCCAGTAGTACGATTCTGAAATGGGTCATTATAGGCTTCAGAAAAAAACATGGATAAGGGTGTAACAAAGGAACTGTTTATTTAAAGGAATTTTACATTTAACAGAGTGAAAAGCCAATTCAATGCAGACTCAAAGACAATTTGCTATTATTAGTAGGCTGTTTTCACATTGCTGAACATTACATTGGAATTTAAGTTTAAATTTCATTTGAGCTTGTTGAGCAGCTCCACAGATATTAATAGGATGTATTTTTACTGGTGAATTACTAAACGGTAGTTGAACAATAATTACCTTAAATTTAATAAGTTTTTATAATGATCAGTATACAATTGACACCATTTAAAAATACTTTGATTAGGATTTAGCTACCTGAATAAAAAATTCAACTCCTAAATACATAAATTCCACAAATACCAACTGAGATTAACTAGCAGAAAAAATCCAATGATACTAAATATTATTGTGTACAAATCTAGCAAATATTGTGGTCAATATGTACTGCATATATGAATTCAGTGACTAGTTTATAAGGCATACTTGTTTGCTAATGTAAACACCTATCTCCTCCAAATCAATGACCCATGTGGCTGAAATTGAATATATAAAGCAGGCAACCAGGTTCAAAGTGTTCAGTTACTGTTCCACTAAGAAATAGAATTGTGATGATGCCTGATCAAAGCAATTCTGAACATAGCGTGATTGTTGGTGCCTTACGTGATGGTTCCAGCGTCTCTGAAATAGCTGCCTTCCTGGGATTTGCATGCAATATGATGCCTTGGGTTTACAGAGAATGGTGTGACGAAAAAAAGAACATCCAGTCAATACCACTTCTGTGGCCAAAGACACCTTTGATCACAAGAATGCTTAGATGAAAATGGCCAGACTCGTTAAAACCAACATGGGGGCCACATGCACAAAAAATACAGCTCAGGACAACAGTGGTGTGCAGAATGGCTTTTATAAGTGTCCATCATATCTTCCCATGGTTCGAGAGTCAAGAACAGGTTCTAGCCCATACTAGCTCTGTGTACTTAACAGAATGACCGCTGAGTGTAAAAAGATCCATTTGTTACATAGTGTGTTTATTTGTTTAAATTGACATTACATTAGATATTGTGTCAGTGTGCAAAATGCAATGTAACCATGTCATTATAGTCAGCAAGCTGTTATGTCACTTAAAAATCTGCATCCTTTACCTTCCTCACACTGCTTTTTCTAGGGGATCCCCTAGTGTTCCCAGGTGAGCTGGGAAATGGGGTCCCTCTAGGGGGGACGTGTCCAAAGCAGACAACCAGCCAACCAGCTAAGTAGCTTTGGGCCTGATAAATTGCCCATAGTGTCCATTGCGATGGGCTGACCCATCTGGGTCCTTCCCATACATGCTTGGTACCAAAATGCCACACCACTTGACTCCCACCATTCACTTTGATGGTGGTGAGTCTGCAAAATGGCTTCACATAGGATTTTTTTGGTACATTTTAGGGGTCTACGTTCCTTTCAAACAAATATGTTACAGTTTCTGTATTTTATGCTCAGAGAAGCCACATTCTCTTGATATATATTACGATTGGCTTGTTAGAAAGTTATTTACAAAGACAAATAAGTAAATGTTTGCTGTGCTACTTCCGTTGACAGATCGTCTCAGCCACTCCACCCACGGGATTGTTCTTAATAACCTTGCAAGTAATTAATGTGATGTGAAGCTTTAAAATTTGAATTTCAGTTTTCTTGACAGATACACTGCCCTCAAAATAACCCTGAATTAAAGTGATTAAAAAGTTTTAAGGGAACTACTTAGACGTTTATAAAATTAAACACGTCAAGTGAAATGTGGTTTCTTTAAAGACAAATTACTACAGATGAACATGACCTGGTTTAAGTGGGTAGTCAGTATTCTCTAGCCCTGTGCTGTGGTAATTCTATTAACTTTCCTACAAACTTACATCTCTGCAGACTGTTTCTCTGCCATAGTATTTTCTTTCTCATGGGTTTGTTTCATAGTTTTGCGGTATGAATTCACCTGGCTGGTCAGTGAAAACGATTTGAATAATTACATATTTTGACGAGCTACATGTGCAGCACCTGACAGCAGAAAACCGTACATGTTTAATCAATTAGCAATAAGCATATCGTAATAGTAAAGTTTTAGCTGAGGCATGGAATTCTTGATTGTGGTCACAATCATTTAGAGTTTTAAATGACTATATCGTCTAAAAATACTTTTGACAGAAGAGAAATCTTTGAACCGTGAACCTTAGTATCATGCAGCAGCAACAAAATAAATGAAACAAAAATAAAAATGTGCTGCATTTATAAACTTCTAAATCATAAATAGAAAATAATATCTGTCGCTTGTTGCCAAAGTTCTTTACAAAGTTCTTTAAATGTTTTGTTTTGTTTTTTTTTTGAGGAAGCAGTTTTACAACCTCCCATGCAAATTTCCTTAGCAATATAACTTACGAAAGTTATACAATCTTGAAAAGCAAACAAGATAGTGGATGCCTATGAAAAGAAGCCTAGACAACATTTTTTCACTAGTTTACTAGACAGGGGGAGAAACTGCAACACACAGCAAATAAAATGTCAGCAGAGCAGTGAAAGCCTAAAAAATGTTTACACTGCTACATGCTACATTTGATTACCAAATCTTCTTTTTCTGATTCCTCTAAACATTAGCTGATTTATCTTCATATTATTTATAATCTGAACCCGCACTTCAAATAACATCTTAAAGTAGTATTACATTTATTTACTCTGAGTAAGAGAAAAAAAAAATTGTGTTTGGTTCATCATAACCACGTCTCTCACGTCTATAAACTGCCTTTTGAAGACAAACTGCAAGTAGCCATCCATAACTTAAAGAAATGGAAAATGGAGTATGAAAACAAAACCTAACATGACCTTTATAATACACAGGATTTAACCACTGCACTAAACAAAATTCAGTACACATTAACTCAACACAGTAAGAAAAAATTACTTCACAAGTTTCAACTAGAAAAACTACGCTTTTAAAACTGACAGAAAAGTAAAAAATCAGTAATACGTAGATGGACAGTCACCCATCTTCTAACTACTTATCCTGGTGATGGTAATAGAAAACCTGGCATGCCCCATAAATGGGGTGCTAATTCATCACATGGTATTTACTGACATAAAATCTATAGAGGCAATTTAGAAATGCCAAATAGTCAACCCACATATCGTTAGATGGTGGGAGGAAACCAGGGTGACAGTAAGAACGTGCAAGCTCCACACACAGAGCAGAAGTGGGATTTGAACCCACACCCACGGTGCTACTCAATGAGCCACCCTAACAATCATACAGCTAAGCAGTCATGTCATCAAACATTTCCCATCAGTAATACATGGTTTTGAGACTACAGAATGCAATGACCACTGAACAACTGTTTCGATATTGATTTAAAAAAAAATACCAAGTACGGTATAAATTCACGGAAAAGGGATAGCTAAACAATGTCTGTCGGTATTATTAATCTTTTCTTTTTCACATTGGTTAGGCTTTTCATGGTGAGGACAGAGATGCAGGAATAGCGGGCACAGCTTGAGTCTGGCTGCTAGGCTTCAGCAGGGACTCGCAGTAAGAGCTGGCTGTCTGAACAGATGGTGCCTGGTACTGACTGCACTTCCTCAAGTTGCACTGCAAGCCCTGCCAGAGCCAAGCCCCCTGGTCCTTGTGGGAAAAATATGGTCAAGGGGTTTTTCTGGAGACACAAGACTGATAAATGACAGCTCCCTGCCTTGTGCTCTTTGTTGGTCGTGATAAGCTCCAGATCTCTCCATCACTGACCAGGATAAGTGGTTAAAAGATGGATGGATATTTAAATATACACATATTTAATATAAGCATTCCTCAGTTTTACCTTTAACATCTTCTTATACCCTATAATCTTGTCATTTTTATATTTGATTTATAGAATATAGCTAAAATCACTGGGTACATGTTAAACTCTAACAAAATTATTTGTTTTTCTATTTTAGTTGCACTGAATGATCCCCTGATGTGAAATTTCAGTACCGAAACATCAAGAGGCAATCCTCTATTAGAACAATGAGAAATAGTGTGTCATTTTCTTCCAGGCTATGGATAACGGAGGAGGAAGGACTCACTTTTAGTCTGACTGACCTAGAATCATGATGATCTTATTATTCAATGTTAGATCGGGCTCTTCGGCAAACAAAGAAACAACCAACATTAACTCAAAGGAACAGTACAGGCTACTAGGGTTTATGAATGGGATGTTACATGTGACTTGGAATGACTTCATTAGGAGGTAACTGAGTCTTATTGTTTAACTCCCCTTTCCACTGTCATGCAGCAGTGTGAGAGAGCAATCTATCTTTGTAATGTTATACAGGCTAACACAACTGTGTCTGTTTCTTACGTCGTATGGTAATTCCTCATATTACATGCTCAGCAGGGATGAAAATTCCACACGGGCAACACTAGGCAGTGAGTGTGTACTAAAAAAAGCATGACAGGAGATAAATAGCCTTGGTTTTATGGATATAACCAGACATACTGGGACAATACATAAAAAAGATTATTAAAATCCAAGTTACTGCACAAACCTGTCACTGCACAATATATTTTGTGTATGACAGTGCAGTCATACGACTGAAATGCCTCTCAACTTATCAGCTGGGCTGACAAAATAAGAGACTTTATTCTCACATTCTTAGGACATTAAAGTTATAATATAACAAGAATATATTTAAGTATTATTATTGAAGCTTATTAACCAGCAGACGCAAGTTTGACTCTTTAAATGTTCTGAGCCTCTTTCAGACGCACTATGAGATTCATACTAATTTAGGATCCTGCATTTGAATGCCTTAAGCTACCGTCAGCTAAGCTCAGCTCCTCTACAGCTGCCAGATGCTTCCTGTTGACATATCTTAATAATACCCCTCCCCCACTGTTTGCTGCTGTTTTATGTTTTGTATTAAGTGTGTAGGAAGTATATAGACACAAAACAAAAAAACAAAGATTATATAAGCAGACATACTTACTAATTAGACCAAGCAGTATTACAAACAACTATTAGAGAAGCAGTGCAGTGTATCTGGACGGGACAGGTCTCGTATTTAAGAAATATGAGGAGATCTTAAACTTGTGAAGCAATCAAATGCGGACTTCAAACTACCAACATCCTACTATCCATATTTCAAGACATCTTATTGTCTTCAGCTGTTTCTCGCACCTTGCTTTTGTCAGTCTTTTTTTAGTGACTGTTGTCACTGTGGCGCTTTAAATGTTGTGCCTTCATATTGGTTTTATTTGTCCATGTCTAATGCGAAGTATTCTGGTTATACTATAAGGCTGAGTGTTCAGATTCAAAATGTAAATATAAAGGACCTAATACCGCGAACAATTCCAACAACACAGCAATCAAAACAGGAATAAAAAAGATGTGCATTTAATTACATTACAACTGATGTAAATGACAATTAGCAAGCCAGTCATGCATAAAAACAATGAAGTCCGCTTGCTGCGTGTTCCTCACGCGCTGATTTACTGGACATGGCGTTCATCTGCCATAACTGCATGAGCGATAAAAAGAAAAAACTTATTTTAATCATATAATTTAAACGCCAATTTTTAGGTGCACCAGATGGTAAAACTGTAATATTTAGTGGTCTTACCACTGGCAGTAATTACAGAATGGTGCATTGCTGTTATTTTAATTATGCCCATATAACAGAATATCTTGTCAAAACATATAAAAAATAATCCTAATGAGGTTTCCTTATAAAACGTCACATCTAATGAATTCCAACAGTTTTTTGTTTTTTTTCCCCATCAAGAAGTATCCTGCTATTTAACACGTCTAATACTAATTGGGGTGTTTATTTTGTCTGTTAATTTCCTTACAGAAATATTAAGGCTTTCGCAAGTTGCAAAAAAGAAAAAAGAAAGAAAAAATTGACTGCATTTTATTTTACATTCAAGGTTTAGGGACATTATTTGGAATAAATTATTTGGAATAATGTCCCTAAACCTTGAATGTAAGCGGAGGCTTTTATGCAGTAGAAAAATGGTAAGGACCCCCGGGCAATCTTTTCTGCAGTAACACCAGCACCCTCGTTAGCCTGCCGCCCCCTCCAACCCACCGTCTCACATTTGTGTTGAGGTAATTAGGAAATTCAGCAGCACCTCATGTTCCACAGATGCGACATTATCATTCATTTTTTCGATTGCAATAGCACTGGCAACACTTGGACCTTGCAGATGATTACCATATGTAAATGGACCAAAAGTGTGGTTAAATTAATAATCTGATTCATTGTACTTTCTCAAATCATGATATACAAAACGTTAAAGAATGATTGGGTACTAAACAATTGCTTGAATTTCAGTTCATGTTCATAAAATTATCTTCCACTACAGTTCCTCTTTGAGCTATGGTGCTGCAGAAGGCTTTTGAGAGTCCCCTGGATTGCAAAGAAATCAAACCAATCTATATTAAAAGAAAGCAATCCTGACTGTTCATTAGAAGGACAAATAATGAAGATGAAGCTCAAATATTTTGGGC
>JAACJT020000042.1:865754-910773 GCA_009936485.2 Gymnarchus niloticus | reverse complement strand
GCAGACAGAAAATTACTCTCCTGACTTGACTGGACAGAATGAGCTTGCTCTGGTAACAAATGGCCCTGTCTCATTTCTCCTCAGTTTGGTGTCTTTATATCCTCCCCATCTCCCTCCTTTTTGAATAGATAACAGAAAAATAGCAAAACCTCCTGGGTGATACGACCTACAGAGGTGAGACACAGCTCTGACTTTCCCATAGGCTTTCTGTAAATATTGTGCCATCCTGAATTCATACATATTTTTGAATGCGCAAAAGATGGCTATGTGGTGCTGTTTCTCTGGCCGCAGCAGATGAGTCAGATGGGAGTGACAGCCCAGGGAAACACTTTCTCGATCTTCTACATACTTTGGAAATTGGCACTTCCTTCCAAAATTGGGACGTCTTCTGTTTTGCACTATAAATCATCATAAAATCAGGACCACGGATTCAAGTGAAATTTATTTCCTGGAAAGGTCTCGCAGCTCCCCACAACTTTCTCTTTTCAGCTCCATTTGGAAGATGTGGCTTCCCTGATATTTTAAATGAATTCTTCAAACTTAATTCCATACAAATGTGAGACGGGCTTTTTAGGCAGGCCATTTAGAGCAACTGTGCAGGACTAAATACCCTGACTGATATTCACTGTCTCTCTCTCTGTCTCTCTCCCTCTCTCCCTGTATTTCTCTCTCTCTGTCTGTCTCTCGCTCTCATTTCCTTCCTCTCTCTGTCTCTCTCTCTCCCTGTCTCTGTCTGTCTCTCTGTCACTCTCTCTCTCACTCTCCTTCTCTCTCTCACGCACACAATGATATTATTTTTTTTTTGTAGTCCTAAAAAGATATTAGTGTTGAATCTGATTTTTAAAATTGTGCGGCAAACCTGCTTCCACTTGTAAAACAAGCCAAATGCTTTTATTGACTGTCATTTCCTGTCATTTCCTTTATTAAACAACATGCATATAAGTGCCAAGCAATGCACTTGTTTAAAAAGTGTATGACCGAAATTAACAGATAGGTGGTCCTACGCAAAGTTGATTGGTTCAGTTAGCATGCCATCTGATGCAAGACACTAAGGTCGGCTTTGTGTATGGCTAACTTCAATGGGTAATGCAATAATTTTGTTCCCTATTGTAAGCATTCAGTTTAAAAAAGAAAAATTAATCTCAGACATAAAAGCAACAATTATAGACCCAAGTCATGGTCTGACATGTACCTGTTACTTGATAATGAAAATTGGAGATACACCATCAGCGCCTGGGTCCCCACGCTCCCAGTCCCCAGAGAACTGACCATGGTTTTGTGTTTCCTGTCATGTCTGCTAATTGTCAATGATCATGCCCTGATTGCCCTCATGTGTTACACCTGTGTTCTCCCATATATGTCAGTGTCTTGCCCTGGTTCTGTGTTGAGTGTGTGTTGACCCCTTCCTCTGTTTTAGCTCTGTGTTGATGTGAAGAAGGTGCACCTCAGTGGAGGCCTCGGTCTCCCTGTCAGTCTCGAGTTTCTCCTTGGTTGAACACCTTGGCAGAACCTGCTGTTTTTGTTTGGCCTTTTACCCAGTCATTAAAACTCTACTTTGTATTTGCACCCCTGAGTCTAAGCCTCTCTGTGGGTCCTGTCTGGGAAATCGTTACAGAAGAAAATAGCATCTTGTTTATTAACAAGCAACACTAAAAGAATACTAGAACTACTTGAATGAAATCATATGAAATAAAGTTGTTTTCTGTTATTTAACTATATTGTTTTGTTATATTACTGGTTTGTATGTATCGGGCATTTCTAAAACAATCACAATTGTTTATTTATTTATTGTCTTGACTGCATCTTATTTTTTAGCCATCTTTGTGTTCACAAGCTGTTTGTTTTTACATTCTGATCTTTGTGTTTTTGTGGCCCAAGGTAAGTGCATGCTGTTTGCAAAAGCTGTCAGACACAATAGACAGCATACTTCATCATTCAAACATTTGTACATACTTTGGATTATACCTCGTACATCATCGATTTATTTTTTTGTGCAGCTATGTGACAATGTTAATCTTAATTAACAGCTCAAAGAAGTCCTTGCCATAAATATTAGCGATCTGACAAATGAGGCTTCAAAACCCATGGGGGGTGGGAGTGTCTGGACCTAACCAATCAATGGTGAGTTTTGAAGCCTTATTTAGTGCCAACATTGATTGGTTACTTCGGGATACTCCCACCCACCATGGGTTTTGAAACCTCATTTAGCGCCAACATTGATTGGTTACTTTGGGATACTCCCACCCACCACATGTTGTGAAGTATCATTTGTCTCACCTATACTAAATATACCCTCCTGAAGGTTGCAACTCAACTCTAGTTTCAAGCATCATTATCGTGCAAAGATTACAAACTGAAGTTTCAACTGGTCAGCCGATTTACATTTTTGCATCATTCAAATTATTTGTACTCAGTTTGTATTAAACAGTCGATGCTACAAAAAACAATGAAACTTTTTTCCTTTGTAGGACATTATCTGGTGATCTTACAAATTTCTCAACATTGATGTGTCTAGAAAGGATGGACTTATGAAACAGATGATACCGAAGACAAAACCGGGTGGTCATCAATTACAGTGATGCCTTTACTTTAAATGGCCTTCATTTACATTCGTCAAGACACCTTTTGTCAGTCAGCAGTCAGATAATGCCCACACATTCAAGTGACCAAATAAGTAAGAGTTTAGAGATGAGATTCTAGTTGGGCTCTTTTCTGGAGCCTCCACATTAGTGCTAGCGTCATGACGACATCAAGCAGCGACAAGCTACAAACCCACATTACTATTACACTTTACCAGTAGGTGGCGCTAAATCACCACATGAATACGAAAAAGAATCAGCTGAGCAAGTTTATTTATTAATCCATTTATTAAAATCATTGAAACTATTGGGAAATGGTTCAGGGTTTGGCAAATTCCTTGAAATATTCTGTAAATGGTAGAGGTTTGACATTTGTATTGTTTGGCACAATATTTATTTTGTAATGGTGACTAGGTACAGACAAATCCTTGACTATCAGAGCACATCTAATCCGAAGTACTGCGCAGTGTTTCTGTTATTTGATTTCAGCAGATTTTGTTTACCTGCAGTATGTACTCACTGGTTTTGATACTACAGTTTTTCTTTTTTTGCTGTTATACAAAACTGAATAAAGGGTCAATGCCTTCCGGAATTATTGGCACCCTTTTTAAAAACGTTTTTATAGCTCATTAGCTTCATCTTGCAAGCAAACAATGAAGAATGATATCCTTTTGCTGAGGTAAATTTATTCAGAAAAAAGAAACGTTAGAAAAAACATTGAAAACTTCATGAAACAGGGCAAAACGGCCTCGTTGAGCGCTCTGCCCCCTGGCTGTCTGGCATGGAGGTGCCATCAAGGCAGTGGCATTTTGCTTTTCTTTTCTTTTGGGCGGTTGGAGCAGTGGAAATGTTCGTAACGGAGAAAGGTGACCACTGGGGTCTTCATACAGTGCCTATAAAAAGTATTCATGTTGTATTGCTTTATAACATTGAATCACAGTGGATTTAATCAGGCTTTTTGACACTGATGAACTCTGAATATGCTACAGGCTTCTGCGGCTGAGACTGCAGTTTAGAGACTGCGCCTTAGAGTTTGTGAGAAGGCATGCGGCAAACTGAAATCAAGTGGAAGAAGGTTCTATAGTTTGACGTGACAAAAACTGAGCAGTTTGTCCGCCGCCATACTAAACACTGCGTATTGAACAAGTCTGACCCCACACATCACCAGAAACTCAGCATCCCCCAACTAGAAGCATGGTGACGGAAGTGTCATGCTGTGCAGATGTCTTCCTGCAGCAGGCCCTGGAAGGACTACAAAGGTAAAATGAATGCAGAAGAATACAGTGAAATCCTAAAGGAAAATGTGCTGCAGTCTGCAAGACAACTGCAACTCAAACCAAATTTATTTTCCAGCAAGACAGTAACACCAAACTTAAAGACAAAGTGACACGGGAATGGCTTAAAAACAATGCAGCTAACGTCTTGCAGTAGCCAAGTCAGAATCCACCTCAGTCCAATTGAGAATTTGTGGCTAGACATGGAAAAAGCTGTTCACTCTCTGTCCTTGTGCAGCTTGGCAGGGCATGAACAATTCTCCTGAGGATAGAGAAAAATTGCAGTGCTCAAGTGGCCATAGAAGCCTATCTGCATAGACTCGAGTTGGAATGAGTACACTGTAGAATCAAAGTGCAGAGATACTGTACAGATGTTATTTAATAGGGCAATCACAATACTCGATGGTCCAGAAACAGGCAGAAGACAAGAGATTCAAAACACAGGGCAAACAAATCCAGAATGTGATTCACACAATAGAGTCCGACGTCCGGGCGAAACAGGTCTCAAAAGCTAGAAGGACAGTGAAAGCATCAAGAAATAGGAGAATAAATCACCGTCCTACACAAGAAGCAGTCAGAAACACTTGGTAGGGTGTGGAACACTCAAGTGAGCTGCTGAGTTTAAGTAGAAGAATCTTAACAAAGCCCAGCTAATTACTACTCTGGAGATGATGAGTGAGAGTAGTCTGGCATGGGCATGATATTGGTCTGTAATTGCTGCCAAAGGTGTCTTTATTAAATACTCATTGGAATGATACCTCTACTAAATAACCACTTGAATTGTTCCTCATTTGAATTGGTGACTTTTGCAGTCACGTATTCTGTTTTTTATTTGTAATTAATCTAGATCACTGGGTGAATACCTTAACTATATTTAATATCTAATATGTCTAGGGAGTTCATTGTCTATTAAAAATGTTGGAGCAAAGAATAGTCTAAGTACTCAGGATGATCTGAGAAACTGATTTTTGACCCACAATACATTGTTGTTCAAGAGGCATAACTGGGGCTTGGAGGAATGGTGTCCAGCAGGGGGCAGTGCAATCCCTGCGGTGGAGCTGGCCTCCTCAGTATATTCCACAGCAAATGATGTGTAGCTTTCTGTTTTCTTGATGACATGTTATTGGCCGAAGGGCTAAATCCCTGAGCTTTCAAAACCAGGCTCCAGCTTTCAGGGCTTCACAGTGATCTCCGACAGCTCTTTGAGGTTTTGGAGGGAAATCTTGCTTAATGATTTTGATGCTGGCTGACTCTTGTGTTTCTATTCACTTTCCCAACCACTGCCTTATCGAAAAAAGCTGGGGAATGTGGGAAGTCGTAAGAGCACTGCCTGGTTTTCTTTTGCCTTTGAGCCAAGACATAGGGATATGTTGAAGTGTGTCCATCAAAAATAAAGATTCTTGGGGAGGCCAAGTCGGGGAATTGCAATGACTCATGGAGAGCAAGGCTCCAAAGGTAGTCTTCAAACAGCACCTTCTCCATTCACCCATGATCCGTAATTGCATTCTAGACACATTCTGAGCTACTTTCACACCGTGCTGTGTAAAGACCTTCTTCCTTCATAGACTCTGTACGATGGTAAGGCCTGTCCTGGAACATTATGTGTGCTGCAGACTGTACTCTCATCCCATTCACTCCCATCTGCGATCTGATACACATTTCTGGATCCCTTTGGAGCAAAGACTTTATCTGAGGATGGATCTAATCCAGTTACCAATCTACTTTCCAAATCCAGCAGCACAGTAGATGTCCCGTGGTTTAAAAGTTACTCCAGCTTACTCCATTTCCCTTTCAAGAATCTGAAACCAGAGGTTGAGTATGCTTAGGTCAACGCATACTATTGATCTTTCCAGTGGAAACTTAAAATTTCAGTTTAGCCCATTCACTAGATTACCGCATTGCAGCTGTACATTTGTCTTCCTATGTTTACATCAGATAAGCTTTTGTTTAGCATGCTTTGTCTTCTTGTTAACAGCCTACCTACAGCTGAATCGAGGAAGTTCTTCTTTTCCTGTTGTGCCTCTACTTGAACTATGGCCATTGCCCTCTGCCTCAAAGATTATCTGACCACTCCATATTTTTAGCAGATTGAGGTACATTTTTTAGTGTGCCTGCATGGTAAAGCTGGATTGAATAAAACAATCTTCAGAGGTCATAGGTACAGTACTCAGTGGATATACTTAACCTCTCTCGCTCCCAGTCCTAAAAGACAGCTTAACAGCCCTGTTACATAAACCGAGAAGATGCCTGCCACGTGAAAACTAATATTGGTTCATAAAAAAACCAACACAAGATACTTATTTTACATTGTCTTTAATGTCTAGCATAAAATCAGAGAGAAAAATAAAATGTTTCTATGCCGAATCGATTCTTATATACACACACAGCGTGTTCATAACCAAAACCACATTCACTTCTGTCGATTGAGGATGAATTCAACAATACACAGAATAACTGTAAGGCTGAGCATGAAATTTGCAGATTGTCTTATTTATACTCTACAGAAAAGCCCTGTTACTGTTTTCATCTCAGCTCCAAAAGTACTATCTGATTTTTGTACGATCTTCTGGGCATCTTTATTCATCGAGTCCTCTCCACATAGATATGAAACATATTTGTGTCAAAGTTAAATGAACGTGAAAATGCTTTTATGCTGCCTTTAAGTGCCTAGCTGAGCCCAGCTGAATTAAAAGCACAAATGGTGCTAATGGCACTGACAATATTTTCTTAAAAGTAAACCAAGTGGCATTGCTAGATCGGTGTCAGAAAATGTCAACACTGTTTTTCAGTTCTGGGAAGGGAAGGGTGGTTTTATGGGAAATGGCTACACTGTTATTGTCTTATTTTCACCAACTGAAATGTTTGTTTTTTTACATCCTCTAACTGCTGAATACTGTCCTCTAGTGTTCATTTTATTCAATGATCATCATTATAATGCAATCAAAAAACCGAAAGAGCCAAAAGTCTCGTATTTTGTTGGTTTTTTTGTGGTTAAGGTTAGGGCTGGGTAAGGGTTAGGGTCGATATATTTAGGATTAGGGTTAGGCCCCCAGAAGGTAAGAAATACAAATGTGTGTGTGTGTGTGTGTGTGTGTGTGTGTGTGTACGTCATTCAAACCCATAACCCTGGAGGTATGATTTTACAGTGCTAATGAGGTGATGTACACAGCAATTCAGTTTGAACAGGAAAGAGTTCACCTTTAGTATTCTGTTGTAATTTTGCATATATGGTTGTAAAACCCAGCTATTTAAATCCTTTAATGAATGTATTGTTCACTTGTGTTGTGATATATTAAGCTTTGCTTTAGTGCACAGGTGTTTTAATTGCAAGGCTACGTGTTATTTTAGGTATGCCTTAAATAAAACTACGCAGTCATGTGTTTTCCCGTTCCAGTCATTTGAAAGTTTCACAGCAAAATATGCCACAGGACGTGTTTGTTTACAGTCTGCCCCAGAACGTGTTAGTTAATATGGAATCCATACTTACACACTGTTTTGCACACCTTCCTGTCTGCAGAATGCCACAGCATTTCACTGCAAAAGGCTCCCAGAAAATGAAGCCATTTCAGCAGAGCCTCAGTAACATTCTCACATTCATCACAAACATAAACATAAACAAGAATGCAGAGAAATAACAAGAAAGTGGATGCATTGGACCCATCCTTCAGGAATCTAGTCATTATTATCTGTAGCAATGGTGAGTTTTTCAAATGAAACCTTGTATGGAATGTGAATTAAAGCCCTTACGTCAAATTGACATGAAATAGATTTAATGCACCTGATTTAATAAACATTGCTGATGTCAAATTCATTCCAAGTCATTTTTTTTTTTCCAACATTTCATGTCACCACATAGGTGTTTACCTTTGCTGCACAAATAACAATTGATCTTTCTGGTGTTAACATGAATCTTTACTAACTTGCTTTGCCAGTACGATTTCATTTAACATTTTACTGCAGTTCAGTGTTAATCAGAAAAGGAGAAAAGGAAACAATTTACGGTTAACTTAATTAGCTTGATCGATTTGCCTTTCCAGTACTTAAGATGAATGTGCATCTGAATAATTAGTTTGCTGGAAAATGTATTTGTGAAAGAGAAGTTTTCACTGTCTAGGGTATAATGTTTTTCCTCCACAGAAAAAAAAATTATAGGAAAATGGTGTGGCAAAGGTTTGTGTATAATATCTCATATCTGATGCAGTTCTAAATGGATCCTGGCAGGAGAAGTAAACAAATGAGAGACATTATAAAGCTTTCTCCTACCCATCACAGAGGTCAGATCAAAAAGAGGGAATAGTTTTTAAGGTCAAATATTGAAAAATCATATCAGTTCCCCTTTTGGAAAAATATTTATTTATACTTTGGACAAGTGGTATTATTTTCATGACACGTGCAAGATGAAAGTGACAGAGTGATAGCTCTTTTTTGCAGTTCCAGGTAAACCTGGAACCTTGTTCTAGACATACTTGCATGGTGAAAGACAGATATAGTATGCCAGAGACTAGGTGATGGATACAACTGCATTTCCAGAATTTTTAATTTCATCCTGAAATTAGAGGATGATATATAACTATAGATGATGTTTGTTATAAACACATCATGTTGTATAAAAATGAAGCACAACAGGATTTTTATGTCATAAAATGCCACATTAAAATATATAATTTTGCCCATAATTTTGTCATTTGTCTAGTTTATTGAAGTTTAGATTTTTTCAAATTAAGCATTCATGAGCTAGTTAAATAGGTTTTTTATAATCCTAAAAAATCATAATGCTTTAGATGATATAATTGCAGTATTAGAAGTGATCATTTCACATTTCTCTGTATATTTGCTAGCATGTATTTGTATCATAGAGGTGTTTTAACGTTGGAGATGGATTGCAATGTGAAGCAACCCTTGGCGCATTCATTATTGCCTACTTTCTTCGGTGGTTAGCTCTGCTGTTTAATTCCCTGAAAACGTAGCATTGTACAACGAACTAAAACCAGGTAGCTGAGAGCTCTCTCGACTTCCCAGTAAATCCGTAAATACCGTTAAACTGCAAAGTGACGACAGCGGACTTAAGAAGTTTTAATGGCATGCAGTATAATGTTCCTGAATGTATGTTAGTAAGGCGGCGTCCACTCAAAGTCCCGATGAAGTCTGGAGTGAGTTCATTTAATACAGGAGATAATTTTAATCACTAATCTGTAGCTGCATGCGGCAATGCTGCAGAGCTGGCCAGTTTCAAAGCCCTGCACTCTCTCTTTAATTATAACCTAATTATCTGGCTGTCATTTAAAACTCTGAATTGCTCGCCCAGATAAAGTAACCAAATGGCAATACTTGTCATGGGGGTTATCGTATCACTCCTAAATCTACAGCGCCATGTTTAGCCCTAATTTATTCTTAGTCAGTTTAAAATCTTTGATGAAACAAGTGGCATTTAGTCGAATTCAATATTATTTCCGCATTTTAACAGATACTGTAGATTTCATGCATAATTATATACCACCCATATATACCTGTACAGTCATTAAACATTTACTCTTTTTAACAATCTAAATACTTATATTTTGACGTGAGTTCTGATTGAAAGTAATCATGTCATTTTAGGCTTTGTCCAAGTACTTCTTGTTGATGGCGGTTTAGCTAAATTGCTTGTCTACGTTAATCTGCGGAACTGTGTGCCTTCAGTGTCAGTGAAATTAACTCTGCTGATTTATCCATATAGAAATGTTTGTTTTTGTTCATTTCCCTTTGTTAAACATTTTACACGAACAGATGGAGCGTGGTTACAAGTTACCTGATCTTGAACGTACCAGGCACTAGAGGGCAGCAATGACATGCGTTTGTTGACGCGCCATCCACCTTCACCAGACCAAAATTTTTTCTTCCCAGAATATTGCTTGACTTGTTCTGTCACGGAGGTTCACTGACACTAAAATTCGATTTGTGTCTGGATTGGCTATTAGGAAACTTTAATCAACAACTGAGAATGAACTTCGCAGAATATGCAATAAAAACATAATTTATAAAAACTGTTAAGCTAAAAAAATAACAGGAAGCTTTTTGAAATTAAGACTGTGAATGTTGTGTTGAACTCCCCATTGCCTAGTTAAGTGTTGCTATTGTTTTTCCTCACAGTATTTCAGAAACTCTTTCCAGCTTTTTGAATATTTTACGTGCACTGGAGTGGAAAATGTCTTTGACAGCAATCTTGCCTATACCATCAGTGGCTGTGCTTAAAGAACAGTTTAAAGTGTTTGACGGCACCACTTATCCATTGTGAAAACGCTGGTCTTTATATCTGATGCGACAACCGAGAACTGAAAAATACACGTTTATGTTACCTATCACCTGCAGGGAGATTCAAAGAAGTTAAAGAAGTTCCTACATTTCAGACAGTTATTTGCGCAAACACAATTTAGACTGATTTACTTGCGATGGGACTTTCTGGAAGTAGCATAAATAATGTACTTGGCAGATAAGACATCTGTTATCGCAGTTAGTCTTGTTTAATATAGCCTAATGAGCAGAAAGTTCCTGACTGTTACCTTTTCTATCGTTTAGCCTGACTGTTACCTTTTCGGTAATTCTACAGAGGCCAAAGTTAGACATCTTATTTCTCATCTTTCACACTGACCTGTGTTTAGTATTAAACTGTTTACTGCTAAATTCACTGACTCAAACTAATGCTATAAAATTTAAAGGTCTGTTTCCTTTAGTTACCCTATATCACATTAAGTAGGTATATTTCATTTCAAACTGACAGTGTTTCTGGTAATATTAAATACTTTCAAAGGCATGAGAGTCCTGGAGAGAATTTTTTTCTTACTGTATAGCTAACACCCGACGAAGCTTGAGGCTTGGATAGGATGCATGCCCAGGTTTAATCTATTTCCAAATCTAGAAGTTTATGGACTTGCTCAGAGGAAAATTTACCATGATAAAAGTATATCTGCTTAATTATGTTCTGCATTTTGATTTTAATTTATGTCTTCTTGCGTTATAAACAAAGTCTGAGTGAACCTCTAACCTTACGAAAGTGCATGTGGAACCTATTTCACTTATTTCATTGTTGATTTTAAGATTTTAGGCTGTCTGTGATACGCAGATTAAATGACATATTTCAGTGATTATCCCGCTCTCGTTTCAAAGTCTCTCTTTTGTTCAGATTTTGTTATTCTGCAATGCTTCTTTGAAGTGACGGTGACGGGACGACATCTGCTTAGTTCCCTTCATTTGCCGTCGTGCCGAGTCACCGTACGGCAGAGTGCAGCCATCAAGGGAATCTTCCGTGAACACGGGGGAAGCCGCCGATGCACTTTAAATGAGAAAGCGAAGCCCTAAAGCCTTTACCTTCCGCTCTGGGGTGTTGATGGAGTGCTGGCGTGGAGGGCAAGGTCAGCCAGGTGCGCCATGACCACCGCAATTAGTTCCGTGCAACAAAGACACCCCAGATGTGGGAGCGGCCACGGTGAGACACGCACACCCTGAGTGGATGACCTTCTCAAGGAATAGCAGGAGCAGCAGATGTCTAACTGATATTTATGTAGACTTCTACATTAATGTAGCATATTAATGCTAATATACATCATCTTTTTTGGGGAAGATGCAAATTAAGCTTGAATTTAAATTCACTAGCTTTCAACCAAATTGTGTAAATTTAATCGCATTTAATCCTTGATGTGTCATCCTATAAAAAATTCCTAAAATGTCTTACATAGTTCCCATAACAAGAACATTTCTGTTAGAAATGGCATCATTGGCACATTAATATGTAATAGGAGTCTGTTTTTATTGGTCCTAGAGTGGATTTGCAGTACAGAAGTATCATCAGACCATGCTGGCTATGTTGATAGTGACGTTCCAACTGCTTGGTGTCAGGTGGATCGAGAAGAGGGCAATTTGGCATGGGTTGGAGCTCAAGGCTGGAGCTGAGTTGCCTAGGGTGCCAGCCCCGAAGAAGCGGGGACTCGGAGTCCCAGTGGCCACAAGGAGCTGCAGAGAGCGATTGTTACTGCCTGAGCAATGCCAACTCTTTGTCAAGCATTGCACAAAGTTCAGGCGATTCCCATAGGCTAAGGCTTGGCTACCGTAGAGGGTGGAGAAGGGAGGTGTTTATGAGCAAGGTCAAAGGGGCATGTGTTTGGTGAGATTCCCACGAAATGCTGCCTTAAGGCGTGTGCACACACACACACACACACACACACACACACACACACACACACACACACACACACACACGTTTGTATTTCTAATCCTTCCATTCATTTCTATGGGCCTAACTCTAATCCTAACTATGATAACCCTAACCCTTACCCAGCCCTAACCTTAACCATAAGCAACCCAACAAAATGCAAGATGTTTGGCTCTTGTTTTTTTTTCATTGAATTCACAGATTTTTAGAAAATTAATTTTTCCCTTGTGGGAATGTGACAAATGTCCCCGCGAGGTAATAATGTCAGGTTTTTAGTATCTTCTGGGTACACGTTGTCCACACAATTTAATATAAACATGGTACACACACACACAGAATGAAAGAATCTACTAGTGTATTCTATTCATGGGCATATGAATGATACACACGCAGAGCGCCTGATATCGTTTTTTTGTTTACAAAGACAGACATTACTCCTGAAGTATTGAAAAATTATTCTGCAGATGGCAAGAAAACAAAACCCTGTAACACCGCGTTTTCACGAATAATACACGCAGTGGCCAGTTTATTAGGTATACCTGGCTGGTATGTGGTAGGATCCACTTTTGCATCTAAATGGGTAGATGAGCCCTGTTGTACCGAGTTGTTATTTCTGCACTTGTGGCCTTGCTGTTTGCTTGCATGAATCTGGCCATTCTTTGCTGACCTCTAGCACCCTCTCCATGGAATTGCCACTGACAGGGTGGTTTTTCTAATTTTGCACCATTTTCTGCAAACTCTAAACCCTGTGGTGTCAAAAAATCCCAAGACGGTGGCAGTTTCCGAGGTGATGGAGCCAGCATTTAGGGCACTAACACACTTATCTGCATGCTATATGTGATGTCCTCACAGGTCGCCGTTTGGAGGGGTAGCCGGTTTGCGGTAACAAGCAAATGTACCTAACAAATCGGTCACTCACTGTAGCTGTGAGACTGAAACAAAGGCAAAACCCAACTTTAAGAGCAGTCGAAACCCTGCCATCGCGGCTTTAGTGAATTTCAGGAAAATGAACTGAATCTCTACCTTTAACGACCTGAACAGATGCACCACATCAGCTTCCCACCGGACAGTCTCAAAGCAACATCAGAACACCCCCAGGCATATCCATATATTATTTCTTTAAATGCAGACCTGAAGTTGTTGTCTGTATGACTTTATGTGAAAGCCAGGGAGGCACCTGGACCTTATTATGAGCTGTACAGACAGGAAAGGAATACGGTAGCGATTTGGGGTCATGTTCAGTTTTTTTTCCGGTCGACTCTTGATTGATTTTCATATTAAGAGAATCGTTGACAGCATTTAAGCGCAAAGGAAAAGCAACACATGGGGAGGCAAGAAAAAAAATAGTACCAAAGGATGTCACACCGATTTGGTGAGGCGAAAATGTATAGTTTACAAGAGGTGGGTTACATTAAGGGCATCTGTTTTAATGAGCCAGTAATAAATCTTTAAGAACCAATGCAATTCCGCCCCATGCCATTACTGTCGTCGGTTTAGCTTTGTTAATCACTGCAGTATTTTGTTCAAGTGAGCCTACATCATGGTGGAACAGTAGCTATTGCCAATGGCATATGTTAATCAGGATTAAACCAATTCAAACAAAAGTCTTTCTTGCAGCGGTTTGACCAGAAATCTGTGCTAGTGTGAAGGTGCGTACTGATATGCAGGGCTTCAAATCTAAAGGAATTTACACCTAATAATATGTTGTAGGTTAAACATGCTCTCAAATCTTGCTGAACTTGCCACAGTCCCAGAGCATGTGTAGATGTTCCAACCATGGCATGGAAACCTGGCCCATTTTATATCTTAAAAATGGTGTGCAATATGCCTTGTGTGTGCATTTAAACACACACAGGGCATATTGAATTAGTTCATGAGGTAGATTCATTAACATAATATTTAAGTTGGCCTGTACAGTATCCTAATTAGGGTTAAATTCAAACCACCTCAATTCCCTGTCTGATCTGCTTGTTCTTGCCTGGTGGGAAGCACGATTTAGCAAGCATTACGTTGTACATGTGTGTTACTGTACTACACAGCCTTAAATCCTTCAGTCAGTGGTTGTAAAAGAAGTGGGGTGTCTGCCCTAGGCCCTCGTACCTGACCTGAGTCTAAGGTATTGGAAGTACGATGTACCCTGCTAAGCAAATATTTCTTTTATAGTATAAGGTTTGACCAAGACACCCGCTGGTAAATACCGGGGAACTCTGGAGCCAGTGTTCATCCAAGACAACCACAGCCCTCTTCTGAAAAGACGTGTAACAGAGGTTTAGGGTGTCTAGCGAAAGCTCTCCTGATTCTGTTTGGCATTGCAGTGCGATCCGCTGTATTCTGCCTTGCTTACTACGCCATATGAATATGGATATCGGGGAATTGATTCCATCAATAGATTCAGGAGGTGGGGGAAAAGGCAAGCGTACAAGAGAGGAAATGAATTCAAGGAAGAACATCCATTTTCACAGCAGAGATTCTACCTTGGAGGGCAGTGTTTTAGGCCGTATTGATCGACGTCAAACCTGAACATACGCATTAATTTGTTAACGTTTTCCTTTGCTATCGTTTACAATGATGGATAAATTCATATTCCTAAATACGTATATGAGTTACTAACTGGAATTGATGGGGTAGGTGTATTGACATAGCCACGTTATTTATTGGCATGATGTTTGATTTTAGATTTAATTTCATATCCAGGTAATGATTTATATGTGCCAGATAACTGCAAGACTTGCTCAGTGGTAGATTCAGAACTGGACAGGCATAAAAGTATATCATCTCTGGATAGAGAAATGTCATGTATGGTATCATGTCGTAATGCCGGACTTCTCAGACTGCTTTGTCCAAGGGTTTTGGCTGGACGGTGATGGAGTGCCCCCCCGTTTTCTACCATGTTCTGAAGAAACGTGGTAGCAAGCCGATTTCATGAATGGAAAATGTGGCGTCCACCATTGAGAGAGCATTAAATTCTGATTATCCTTCATCACTGCCTTAACTTTATTCTCCAAATTCCACGTAACATTTGTTCCTAGCAGAGTTCAGCATAAAGGAAAAAACATGACAGAGAACCCCTAATGAAACATTTTGTGACTTCCCATGCAATACGACCGCTCTCTGTATCAAGTATCTCTGTCACATATACTCTCTTTCACCTGAAGCATAAAACCAGATAGAGTGTCATTAAACCTCCATTTTGAGGCAGGAGAACAATGGGGGGCATTAATACAAGACAGGAGAATGCTCTATTGAGGACAGAAATCACGTCAGCATCTGAGAGCTTATACAGGTTATTCAGTAGGGGAGACAAATGTATACTCCATCCTGGATTATGACATGTTGGGGGGAATAGTAGAAAGGCTTCCTAACATCTGAATTACCGACGCACCGTAAATCTAGCAGATTGCCATCAGACATAAAGATTTTTAAGGGTTATCAATGCTGTGGCTAACACTGATCCTCAAATTCAATTTCAAATTCTGAGTCAGAAGTTTGTATCAGTCTCATTTGGTACATATGGCAAGGCAAATATTTTTATATTTACATTCATACATTTTAACTACTATGTATGCAAAATGGCCAAGGTTGTCCCATACGGAAGGATCAGTCTGAAGTGGTAATTGTATGTCCAGCATAATAGAAATGCCTTTAGACCTTGTTGAAGCACATGAGTGGGTGGCATCCTTATAATACTTATTCTGAAAAAGGACCACATATTTCAGGTGAGAATTAACGCTACGGACAGGCAATTATGATGTAAAAATTCCAGGTATCTGGTATAGTTCATATGGTAATTTAAACCTTGGCGATTCCAGCTCATAATATTCATCTCAACCACTTATTTACAGTTTACAGTTTTTTTAAATTAGTTTTTTCCCCTCAATTTCATGATTTAAATGATTTTAGCACAAGGCTACGACTTAAAATGTGTAAAAAGTGAAGGGGTCTGAATGCTTTCTGAATCCACCGTCCATAAATGGCTGAAATGAATATTATCTCTGGTCAGAGAATTTTCCCTTTAATTTCCTATCTATTTCATTTTAAGTCAGATAACTTTGAGCTGAGGCAGGTGACTTTGGACATACATCTCATAGTTAAATTCTCTCCCTCCCCAAGCAGTTTTTCTCCATCTTTCTGTCTTTACCCAAGTCTGTGTGAACTAGTACAGTTTAGCTCAGAGTATCTGACCTCAAAATATACTAAACAAAGGCAGGAAAGCGTATGCCAAGTGAAACAAAAACCTCGCACGAGGAACATGTGATAAGTTCAGTTACTTTGGCAGACATGTTGGAAACTTCCAATTAAAGTCTTGCTCTGACTAGCAGATTAAAGAGATGGTCTACAGCTTTATCACGGTTCTGGTCTGGCTGTAGTCCCAGGCTTTCTCGCAAAGGCCCAGGAGTGCATGTAATTGTGAATTACTGAAAACACAACAAAGGGTTTAGGCCACTGCGTCATATGGTGTGACTGAAAATCAGAGGTGTACTTTTTTCATTTACAGAAAGGTACGGACTTCACAGAAATCATCCTCTAGGGAACTCAGGGAATGCTTAAGAGCCAAAACCAACACCGCTTCTAATGTCACTGTTGTGGTAGAAGGACCTGTTCCATTAGACACAATATTCAAGTCTCCATTTTGGGCATCAAGTCCTCCTTACAGACTTCCTCTCTGATTAAGTACCATAAAGGAGGGGGGACAGCAGCCTTACCCCTTCAGGGTTTGGGGTTCGAAACCCACCTCTGTTTTGAGTGTGTGCACTTCACATGTTCTTCCTGTATTCCTTGGTGTTCTCCAGTTTTCCAAAGATGTTCAGTTAAATGAATTGGTGTCGCTCAGTTGTGCGCGTGCCTGTTTGTGTATATCTGCCCCGTGATGAACCGGCATCCAGTACAGGCTGCACCTCTGCCTCGTTTCTGACACAGGTCCCCACCCCCAATACCCTAATCAGAATAAGTGGACAAGTGATTATTATTAACCTCTCATAAAACTTTCAGAATATGACTCGTTATATTTCACATAATGGTATATTTTATTCATTTAATGGGAGTCAGGGAAAAAAGACAATGTGTCTGATACTAATCTAAATGAAATGTGCCTGACAGTGAATATTCTAGAGCATTTCTGTGTGTATAGCACAAACTTTGTGAGGCTCGATCTTCTTCTGCATCCAGAAGTTGCTCTGAGATAGGGCGGACCGGACTTTCTTTTCAGCAATGTATGACATTCAGTTCATGATCCCAGAAATCTTGAAGACATGAAGCGGTGAGGATGATTTGGTATGGCGACGTTTGTTTGGACATTGAACAGAGCTGCACATGGCCTGGGTAATTGTGGTCAAATAGCCAGCTTTAATGACCTCTGATGTGCGATTGCGTATCGCATGACTACATGCCGTTCTCGGACTCGGGTTTCACCCTCGAATATCTAGATACATATTCAGTTTTCTTATCCTTACATTGCTTAACATCTGCAGTTTGCTTGAATGGGAATTTAATATTTTATTTGCCACAAATGAATCCGTAATTATTTTAATTTTACTCAAGTAAAAGGGAATTAATAAAGATGAATTAATGTGCAGTTATTTTTAATAACCTCATCTGGAATGTTAGCATGACCTCTCTAAACATACGGCTAAACAAAAAGTTATTTTTGGAGTTGTTTGCTTTGGACTCCTTTGTGACATTTAGCAAAATTTCTCTTATGGGAATGTGATTTGGACAAAAGGTGAAAACGGAAGGTAATTAGAAGCATGCACTTTGACAAGGAACATTTGCAACTTCTATCTCTATTACGGAAAATAATTTGAGTGCAATTTACTAAAATTAAGTGAGGAAATGTTGAACTTTGCATGTTGCATTAACAGCGTGTAAAGTCAACCTACACAAGACTGCGTGTGCCCTCACTTTGACTAATTTAGAAAACCTAATTAAATTCCGGCATCAAAGTCTAGGAAAAAAAAAGAAAAAGCATTAATAAGCCTTCTGTGAGCCTTGCACACACTTGGGCAGTTCAACCGAGTGCAGAAAGTTCTTCAAGAAAGGGAGAAGCTGTATTTTAAAAGATATACAGAAAGTTGTATACACAGTTTGGATTGAAATGTCTATTATTTCAGTGCTCTGCTTTTGACAGCATAACTATTAACATGTAAACCAGACATCCATCTTCTAACCATTTTCTGTTCTGGTCAGGGTCACGGGGGCCTGGAGCCTATCTCAGGCACCAGAGGGCATTAGGCTGGGGTGCACCATGGTCTGGATGCCAGTGCAGTGCAGGACACATGCACAAATGCATGATCATCCACTATCTGCAATTTAGCCTAACCGCACATCTTTGGACTGTGGATGGAAACCGGAGAACGTGGAGGAAACTCATGAGGCACCAGGAGAGCATCCCACCTCCCACACTCGGAGCGGAGGTGGGATTTGAAGACCCAGTTCTAGAGCCACTGGGCCCCCTAAATCAATTATATCCTCTTCTATTGAACGTCAATGTATAATACGATGTAATTGCTCCGTAGTCCACCTGAGGGCGACAACAGTGAAAATTCCAATTCACGTAAATAAACAGGTCATAAAAAACGATCATATCACAGTATCTGTTACATTAATCTGACATCCGGGCTCTGTAAAAAACTTGCATAAATAATCAATAACAGTATTATATGTAAGTAGAGCATGTGAACAGCAGGTGAATATAAGATACAAAAATATGGCGATTAGATTAGATTGATCCTGAATTGCACATTAAATGGATGGCATTGTAAACTAATGAAAGTGGCTGAGTTCCTTATTTGGCGCTGCAAATATGTGACCCTGACACATTTTTGCTGTGTTTCAGTTTTGACACTGAGCTAATGAAGATGGGTCATTACCTTGCACTGTTTAATGGGGACTGTGTTCATTTAGGCAAATTTGTGAAGAGGAGATTTTATCGACTGATTTTTATTGTCATGATTTTACCATTTGTTTTTCCCTAAGAACTGCTAGCATACTGTGGAAATCTGTTATTACTGAAAAAAACTGAAACCTCTTCTGCTTTATCTATAAGAGCTCCCAAGAAGTGAAATGCTTGAATATCAGTCTTAGTTTATTTGTAATATGATCCAGGCCAGCTTAAATATGTAGTCATTTTTAAAAATTACTGAAAATGATAAGCTCTTGCATCATGCTTTCCTTCAAATCCTTTGTGAAATGAAACAGATGTTTCAAAATTTGAAAAAAAAAAAAAAAAAAAAATTAAGGTTTTATTTACAGTAAAAATTACCCTGTTGCTCATAAAGGCTCAGTATTAAAGTATTCAGACACAAATATAGATCCTGATATTGTCAAACAACATTTGACTGACATAGGCTTTCATTCATACATTTTGTATAATTTTGTGAAAAAAAACAAACTCATTAATAAGGATGTGTTTTTATTGAAAAAAATCTACATATGAAATAGACTTTAAGCACCGTATTAATAATTATTTCTGCTAAAGACAAAATAGAGAGTTCTAGTAACATTGATAACTTTATTGGTCTGTGAATAATCACAGACTCATTGTACTTAAAGGAAAACCCATTGTTAAGCAAAAAATTATTTGAGAAAACGCATACATTTTCTATGCACTTGGCTTTACTGTACTTAACAAACCATTCAAAGAGCAGCACAATCAATCTGTCGTTGGTTCCTTTCCTTCTGAAATCTATTCAGAGTCAGGCATTTCAGGTTCCTATGGGGAAACACAGGTTATTACCCTTTAATGATAAAACAGTTTTGGTCAGATTTAAAGGGGAATGGGGAACCTAGAGGGTTTGGAGAAATGCATTTAAATAAAACCTCTGCAATCCCGCAATGCACTGCAGCAGTTTAGCTTTACGCCTCCTCCCCTCCTCCCCACTAGGCTTGACCATGTGACCTTGGAGGGGGTTAAGGCTGGGGATACAGACGGCCGTGCAGTGCCCACGGGCCAGCTGAGGACGGGGCAGGTGTGGGAGTGTGCGGTGTGAGGTTAACGTTCCTCCTCTTTCAAGGAGCACGCAGAATCACAAATTAATCGTGGCGTCCCCTCCCTTTGTAGCCAGGGCTTCACTGTAAAGTCCTTGATTTCTCCATTCCACCCTGAACTAGACATTAGAATTGTGCTTTCTCAGGCGCATTGTTATGCTGCATGCACTGGTAATTTCAGCTGAGGGACTTGCTGATAAATACCATATGGGCTTTGGCTTGTTAATGCAAGAGAATCCAAAAGGTAACGTTGCTGTAGTCGCTGTCTGTAACTTTAGCAGCATGTTATTTTAAGGCTTGCTTAAGCCTCTGGCAATGCAGATGCATTCCTATTAGATTTTGAGTTATGAACCACATTAGTCAGTACATATCAATTTGAAGTAGGTGATTTCTTTAACTGCAGATTATATGTAGTTTTAGAGCAAAAGAACGCAATAAATACGTCCAATTACACTGAGTGAAATATTTCATTTTTAAAGTGTATTTATTAGTAACAGAATTGCAGCTAATCTAAGGCAAGGTCCAAAAAATTATTTTGGTGTCAAGTTTCTCCTTTAAAATAAGAATTGGATGTTACTTAAATGTAAGTCTGCTGTACCAATTAAAATTTCAACTCAAAATCAAACTCATGTGACAAGGACAGAGGACATGTGACTCAAAGGGAAATGATGACTTCAAGAAAGTCTCTGATGTTAATAATGCTTGACTTTAGAGTCTTAACACTAATGCTGCAGTCACTACTTCAAGCAACTGTACAAACAGGAAAAATATGTTGCGTCGTGTTGGCTTCTGAGTAGTGAAGCCGAGTGACAGGAGAAATCTGAGCCAACTTGAAGCACTGACAACATGTAGGACTTAAGAGGATTACGCCATATGTAAAAACGAAGGGGTGAAAGGAAGATGCAGTCTGGGAGGGAAAAGAATCTAAAAATTGGCCTTTGTTTTGTGTGACATCAGCCTGGTTCTGACTTGGGTGGAGAAACCTAGAGTGCTCGCTTTGAGCTGACAAGACCACCAAGGTCTGGGGAATATTGACTAGTGACGGGAGAAATGAGGCTTCAAAACCCATGGTGGGTTAGAGTCTCTTGAACTAACCAGTCAATGCTGACTCTCAATGAGGCTTCAAATCTCATGGTGCGTGGGAGTATCCTGAACTAGCCAATCAATGCTGACTCGAAATGAGGCTTCAAAACCCAAGGTGGGTGGGGTTACCCTGAACTAGCCAATCAATGCTGGCTCTAAATGAAGCTTCAAAACCCAAGGTGGGTGGGAGTATCCTGAACTAACCAAACAATGCTGGCTCTAAATGAGGCTTCAAAACCCAAGGTAGGTGGGGCTATCCCGAACTAACCAATCTATGCTGGCTCTAAATGAGATACTATGATGTGGCATACACAGCGTGAGACATGCAACAAGATTCATGCCTTTACACATGACATGTTTACGTATTTCAGATTTTGCGTTGCGTAGTGCTATCCCTAAGTGTATGTTGAACATTTTTATGTAATTATGGATTTACGTAAGTCGATCTTACATAAGTCGAGGTGTATCTGTATGCAGTGTTACTCACACACGGTAATTCAAAAAAAAGGCTCATAGAATTAAAAGACAAAAGCTACATTTCTTAAAATGCAAGAACAGAATAACAGATGTGTTCTGCTGTGAATTTTATCATTTCCCGCTCCCAGTAACCTCGTCGTCACCGGTGTATTGTCATAATGAGGCCTCTTAGCTATTTACCGAACGAAACCAATGCTATTCGAAGTGTTTAAATGAGGACAAGACTGTGTAAAATAAATAACAACAGAGGATTCATTATCTGTAATGAGTGAAATAAATGTAGTGTAAAGAGTGGGTTAGAATGGGTGGCTCCCCACAGGGCAAAAATGTATGATGTATGACTATAACATAAATGTAGAAACAAGAACAGTAAAAAGTAATTACTATAATTAATGACTGTGCACATTGTCAGTATTAGCAGAAATTAATTACATCAAGCTTCATTGGTAAGAACTTAGACATTTCTTCAAGAAAATGTTGTCAGCCCAAAGTTCTTAATCATCAGAAGAACCATTCCGCTTTCATGACACTTCTTATGCTGGGCTAATACAGATGTTGCCAATACCAGTTGCATGCGACAAGTTCGCAAATGACTCAGCATACCTTTGAAATGAGATGCACGTCTTTGGAAACAAGGAGGTCCCTGTTGCATTCCTGTGGTTTATCAGCAGCAAGCATATACAGTAGAAAATCCATATGTTTATGGAGACATTATGATCAACCAAACTAGGCAATTGACTGCCATAATTTAAGGTACACACACATCGAAGCATATTGAACTGTCGCTAGTCTACAACCTCATGACTAAGTACTGAACAAGTGGTTGGATGGGTTGACGTGTCAGTACCCATTCTGAACAAAGGTCATATGACTGTACTAATGGACAGGGAGGGTGTCTTACTTATTGTATCTCTTTGATTCAGCTGGTATAGATTTCTACCCATCTTTCTAGCAGGTAGTGAGATGTGGTCTATCCAACATTGCCAAATTCTTATCTTTTTATAAATTATGCATGCTGCACATTTGTTTGGTTAGGTAGGCTGCAAAATAGCAACAAAACAATGACGCGGCATATAGGCACCTGATCTTTACCTATGAAAAAGAGGCAGAAGAACAGTGAAAATCTAGTAAACTGGAGGTCTTACTGATAACTGATTGTTAATTCTTTAATGTGCTTTAGAATGTCGACCTTGTCAGAAGCAGCCCTCATTAGAATTTACTTCACGCACAATTCCTGTCTTACAAATCAGGCTGTGAGAGACACATTTGCAATAGCCTTGGGACAGATCACTGTAGCCCGCACTGTTGAGCATCCACAAGGCTCTGTGGCAAAATGAACCACATGTTTGATTTACTTCACCCGGTGTCACAGCATCACGGCTGTCTACGGGACCATTACCCAGGCACTTGAATTTATTTGCAGTTTAGACACACGACAAGGAACATGTCTCAAAGTGTCCGAGGATAATTGTGCGAGCGACAGTTTCATTTATAATTCCGGTGGAATTGTGTTTCCAACATGGCTGACTGATGAGAGGCCAGTGGTACCATTGCAGCTTTTGGCTTGTTGTCTTGCGGCGACATTTTTAGGTGCTGCGCTCTGACTGACGTAGACAACAGCCACCCCTCCATCGAGGTTCCTGGCTTCATTATTAATCAGTCCTCTAAGCACGTCGTTGAAATAAGGAACAAGAACTCTAAGGTGACGAGCAAAGTCAGAGGTACACGGGAAGAGAACCTCCCCCTCCCCCAACCTCCCAGTGAGTAGGCCTCTCTGCTGAACCGTTAAATGCTGCATTCCGCTCTGTGCCTCATTTAGAAGAGGATCCTTTTTTTTGACGTTAGCGAGAGCCAGGTCACATTAGACCGGCGTCATATTAAAAAGCAGCCCACATGCTCCAGGTTAGTGCATGGATGCTTCGAGCGAAGGCAAAGTGTCGGAAAGGGTTATAACGTGGCGAGCTGAGTGATGTTACGCAAGGCAAGAAAAGCATGACGATGGCTTCTAAATCCGGAACCAGCCGGCGAGGGAGAATTGGCCTATTTATGGTGAAAGGCGGGAAACGTCAAGAAGTTCTGCTCTGTTTGAATCTAAATAGCACTTCTGAATAAAATGCATTTATTTTGTTTCCAGCCTTCCCAACAAAATGGTACACGGTGTAGGATCTTAGAGGGTGTTTTGGAATAAGTGCGGATACACCGAGAAACGGATTGGTGGCTTCGAGCTCTTGCGTCAGCCCGAAAAACGTTGGTCGAAATGAAATTTTATGACAATGTTAATAATGTGTTGCTCATTCTGGCACCATCTTCAACGTAACTACATGGATAAATTACCCGTCCATACTTTTGAAATATTACTTTTTACAAGCTCTCATTAATGTCTCTGGGTCATTCTTTTCCTTCTAAGTAACTTGAAATATTTTAGGGGCTGTTTTCGAACCAGCGGGATTCCTTCGTCTTCAATTTCAAATTTTACCGCACTTTCGCATCACTCTGATTGCATTTGAAACTGCATATGATGAATAAACTGAAGAGATTCTGAAAGAAATACAGCAATCGCATCCATCCCTCATATGTTTTGATTTCTTAAAAAAGGTATATTAAAATGCTTAAGCAAATATTTTGCCAAGGAGGAAATTATCCTTTTCCCATTTATACAGACCACTTGAAAGGGACTAAAACTGAATTGAGGCCGTAACCCTAATCCTACGCAGAGCTGCATGCTCTGTGGAGGTAGGCTTTTGTTTTGAAAGCTGACATGTTTCGCTGTTACCACTTTGGCCTGACAAGAGGACATACAAGGTACACGAGCCCCTCCGACGCCAGAGTTTACTACAGTTTCTGGCTTCACTGCGAGTTGTTTAGATTTATAGCATCATTATCCAAAGGCCAAGAAATTCAGCCAGCACTGCAGTTTTTTTAAATCGCCCAACCTAAATCTTTTCGGTTGTTTGATGTTTATCTAATCTTTGTGAAAACATGCCTTGCGAATTTGATATTTTGGAGCTGTCCGAGTTTCACTGGAAGCCATATATTAACGAGGCCTCCTGTGCGTTTCTAAAGTAATCTACTAAGTATTTACACAATTACTCTCTTAAAGGGATAAAAATCATTGACAATAATGGTGATGAAGAAAGATGGCCGCGTTCTGTGTATGTGTACACAATAATACCACATGTCAATGCATTTGCTGAGGCTGTTCTGTTCGCCATTTGCACTGGTTTATTTCCTCAAACGGATGTTGGTTAATTGAATGTCCTGCATATATCGTACAGGACTGGATAGCTATTTTTTGGTCAGTTGTTAAATATGAACGCTGTGCTTGTAGATGTATTATCTTTGGATAATTGGAGAGGGACATGAACAAATAATATGCTTATTATTGATATGTTTTGATATGTATATCGTATTTTATCTACAAGAAATGTTATATGACAGAAGGGGCAGTGTTATTAAAAAAAAACAACTTTTGATTAACATAAATAAAATGGTGGGCACATTTTGCCGGTCTAGACAGTGTGAATGAAAATTGACAGCATAGACAAGAGATGACATACTGTACATGATGGCGTTTTGCTTATTCTCATTACAAACGACTCGCACTGTCATTTCATTGACTGCCGATTTAAATGAAGGAAATTAACATTAGCAAGGTACAGTAATGGACCTGGTGCTGTACATTCTGCACATTTTATATGAATGCATTATTTATTCAGTTGTTATTATCTTTAACATCATTAATTAATTGTTTATCTGATTGCTATTATTGTAGCATTGTTGCTTAGTTTTTCATCGCGATATGAAAACATGCATGAAGCATGTAAAAGACAACAAACCATAACAATTCTGATTTAGATTTTCATTTCAAAAGGAATTTAAAGTTAGGAGCGAATATCTAAAATGCATATTAAAGATAAAAGAAATTAAAGAAAATCAATGGCCAACATATTCACCTTGCTTGGTGTTTTCTGTTTTTCTTAGAAGATCTATTAAAGTTAAAATATAAATGACCGCTTTCACTATTGGTGTGTATTTTGAACATTTTAATATTTGAATCTGATTTGGGTAAGTATAGTTAAGAAGAACTACTAATAATTTATCATTTCTCAAGTTGTTTATGTAGATAGGAAGTTTGACACAGAACAGTGATTATTTGGGGAAATATCCCCAGAAACAAAATAAAATCAGACTGTGTATATTCACATGTATTTATATTCTGTTTACAGTGTCAGTGTGAGTCATGGTACTGATTTTTTGCATGTCTAAAATTTTCAGCTCTCCAGTCCAATAAAAGCTGCCAGATTAGAAGTTTTGAAAAAAAAAAAAACTCTAAATCATAATTGATATCATGATTATGTGGGAACATCAGAAAAGTGTGCAATCGCTGATTCCGCAAGAAATGCCACATGTGCAACTGTTCGACAAAAGTGAGTTTCTAGGGGTGGAATCTGCGTGCAGCTGGATGCTGTACGCCTGTATAATTCATTTATCAATGTCAGCTGTATTATAATGTTTTCCAAAATCTTTACTAACGGGACGTCGCTGACCCAGTTGCAACATAATTGGAAAATAATACTGTGCGACATAACTATACGTGTTGCCTTATCACCCGGAACTTTACGGATCAGCACAGTGAAATATCTCAAACATCATTACGGCGGACATACAAATACAAACTTTGCTCGCTAGTGTGAGAACGTCTCTGCTTGGTGTGTACGTACGGACGCCCGTGACACGCGGACTTGGTTCAACAAAATTCCTACTGAGGAAATTTTCCTACCTCGAGGATAGACAGGGCCAGACTAAATTTAAAAAAATCAAGAATATTAAGAAAAATAATGTACTTCAACAACTTCTGTCCAGCTACGTGGGATGCAAGAGAACGAAAATGGAGAAGTTGTAGTTAAGGGTCGTAAGACTGGTATCAGTACTTTTGTCTATGTTCCCGAGAAGTGAAACAAAACAGATCCCACCAAGTTACACGGATACAATGAATGACAGACAGTTATTACTTCTAGATGAGTCCCCTAACTGAGACAGACCGAGTTTCCTCCTCCATTCCTCTCACCATCATCTGCTGCCAGGTTTCGATCTGTAGCCAAAATAACTATTCTCTATTGATAAATGTCTGTGCCCAGGAACACCAGCAGGACCGAGTGATTTCACACTGGATGAGAGATGAACAGAAAATGAGAAAATAAGGACACTCACACGCAGAACTGAGCAATCTTGATTATACAGTATATAAACCTGGGTCACTAATCCGGGTGAATGTGCTTTTTTATATTGTTCACTATGAATTTCTAACATAAAAGTTTCTTTCATTAAGCACTTTACATGGCTGTGATGTAAGACTGAAGAGACAGCACCAAGACTAGGTAGCTATTAACCGGGTAACTGGTGGACAGATGCATGAAAAATCATAAAGTTGTGGAAGCACTTAAGTGTGGCATATTCTAAGAATATTCCAGAAGTTGCCCTTCATTTAAAAATCTGTCGTAAAGGGATTTATAAACTTTTCATGGCTTAAAAGTACTCTTCTAAAAGCCTAGAATACTCGTGATGATTCCCAGTGACCTAAGAGTCTCCTAAAAGCTTTTTTGTTAAACCGCTAACCTCCGTTCATTAAGGGTGGTGCATTTTTTCACGCAGATGGTGACAGAAAGTGAAACCTGAATCGAAAGGTGTGGTATCATGTGAGTAAGTGCTTTTTTATTTCGTAAGAGCAGTAAGAAAGATCTTTTTGAATTGAGGCTTTGAGTTTAATACTCATCGATCTGAATGGGTTATGCTGTTGATGTCATAGTATATGACTAATATATCTTTGTGAACTAAATAAGCGTTCCTTTTTGGGCACCTAGGAATGAATGCGGGGATAACACTTACACGCAACTGTCCAGTTCAAAAAATAACCCTGGTGCTTACGTAAAATAAGAGATCCTGCTGAGATAAAGCTGGCATATCGCTGAGTGTTGGCATAGCCCAAAATGACACATTGAATTTGTGGTAGCATCACACACACGCTTATAAATTCCTTGACCTGTAGTTATTGTTTTGTCGCTATTGGTTCTTCTGTTTTATTGTGAGATTTGAGTGGAACCATTTTAACTGTCCGGTCTTTATAATTGTGATATATCGTGCCGGTCTAAAAAGGCCATCTTTTACTGTAGTGCATGCAAAAAAATTCAGTCGACCGGAACAAATTTAATTCCTCCACTCAAAAGCGATCAATGGCTCGCTGTTAGATTCCTTTTCCTCCATTCGCGACTTCCAGTTTTACCCAATGCTTGGTTATTTAAGTGAGCAGTAATGTCAATTACGACGTGTCGAAGATTAGAACGACTTGGGGAAAGAAGGAAGTAGGAAGTCAATCCTCCGTTCTCTACACCATTCGTGCATTTGTAGAACTCAGGGTGAACCAGAACGCCACAGGACCAGCTACTGAACGTGTCCAAGTAATGCAACCATGCAGGTGGACCTGAATGCCTTCGAACCAAGGCTGTCCAAGCTGGGGTCAAGTTTGCCCATTGCCTCAGTGGGCCTCTGAAAAAAAACGAAAAAAAATCTTCTTCACGCTATGTTATTTTTAAACAGGTAAAATTAATTGCAATTAAAGTAACTCAGAGCCGCTGAAATAAAGACAGATGAAGGCATAGGCGACCTGTTTAATATATGGTCTGTCGGGAGCGCTCTAAGTTTCCCCAGGTGCAGTAATTCATCACTCTCATCGGCTAGCTGGAGACTCATAAATAGTAATCTACAGTGTGACGCTCGAACTTTTGGATTGTGCACTAAATGCTTTAATGTTTTGAGCTCTGTGGCATTGACTTTATATAAGGAGCCAGCTTTGGGTGGAGACAGGCATTCTACATTCAGTGACAAAACAACGTACCTCATTCGTGTTCATTTCCCTGAAGCCTTTTTCCCTGGAATGAAGTGTTGCTTATGCTGTTTTTTTTTTTTTACACTGACATATTTTATGAATATAGAAAATTTCTCAGTTTGCCCATTTATACAGTGGGGTTAATGCTGAATTTCTGGGCAGGCACCTTGCTCGAGGACACAAAAGCCCCTGCTTTATATGCAACAATATATTGCTAATATTTATCACATAAGTCTCAAAATATGTGCACATTTCAAATAAGTTGCAGCGTATCTAGAAATGTAAAGAATTGCAGAATGTACAAGTGAATAAAGAATTCTGAAAGTAGCCTTTAAATAAACCATCCTGCTCTAGTTTTCAGACAGCATATGGTTTTTATAAACGTTTTGTTCTGATTATATCTTTAACTCAGTTTGGCAACAGGCTGTTATTTACAAAGAACAATAACTGCAGCAATGGCTTGTTGTTTTAAAGCCTTGATTACTTTCGCAAGTTCTAATAATGGTTGAAAGCTCTGACAGGGGTTCATAATCATCAGCTAAATTATATGTCTTTTAAAAACTCCAAAGATCCAGCGGTCAACATTAACCCTTTCATGTGCTGTGTTTACTACAGCAGACAGCTATTTGAATCTCATTATCTAATAGATGGATTCTATTCGAGCTGAAAGTTGCATGGAATCCTTTTCAGGTGACGTCGCCCCAAAGGTTTTAATTGAAGCAATGGTTTTAATTGTAGTTATGATTCACTGTCAGTCTTCTTAGTAATTTGATCTATGGTACTTGTAGTGCTGTACTCAAAAACATGGAGTACAATACATACATGTTAAATCTCATTTTTTTAATCCTAAAAGAAAAATATGAAAGAATAAAAAAGTGTTCTCTCAGCCTGTCATAACTTGTTTGTGTTTATGACCATCACATGAACATATATGTGGAAATGTGTAATGTGGAAAACATTTTTGCTACTTCGAGTAGAATAAAACTTCAGTAGAATTACGTTTTAATTGTTTCAAGGTTGCTCATACTGGTCCATCCTAGCATCATTTTTAGCTGAGCTGGATAAACAGTAATTCCTTTGTGCCAGAACACTGTTTAAAGCATAGTGTGCTGTTGGAATTGTTTGCTGAGAGATTAATCTGCAACCACGTCAACCCATGCAATTAGGAGCATTTCGATCCTGCTTGTAATTGCCCGCTCCTCCCGCCTGACAAGATGACCCATTTGTTCTATGCAGAGTAGAGGTTGCTTCAAGCGGTGGACGAAAACTGCTTTAAAAACAAATGAGTGGTCTGCTGTCCTTTGGATGGCATGCTAGGTCAGCGTAAAGCACATTCTCTTCGCTGGTGACATTACAGCAGTGTGGCTATGCCAATGACTCAGCCCTCTTTTCAGAAATGTGTGCCAGAAACTGTCACTGGCAGAGGTCACCGGTTTCGGGAACAATGCTCTAAAGAGTGAGGAGAAACTGATGAGAAATCAACGTAATTTTCTTTTCCTTAATTTCCTATGAATCCACCTTATAACCAATGCATGAAAGTTTTATGCCTTGAGCAAGATGCTTGTCAGTGGTGTGAGTACAATAAACATATTGTTGTGATTTTTATCTTGGCAATATATACAGATGATTTCACTTCTCAAAAGTCATGTGAATGCATTGTGATTGCATGGGGCATGTCAGTTTGTGTATTATGAAATGCTGAGATTATGCATTAGTCCATTAGTCTCTTTTCAGTTAGTCTGCCCTTGCACGAGACGCAGTGGGCGTAACAGACTTTGAAGTCAAGATGCTGTTGTCTCGAATGTTGGGAAACGAGAGGCTACAGGGGAACTCCCTCAAACAATACCAAAGCCGTCGTTCTGAGACCCAAATGTGTGTCATTGTTTACTCTAGCCCGCCTAGAAGTCCCTCCTGACTAGCTTTCTTCAAAACAAGTCTTCGATTTCCACATTTCCGTTCACAATCATGCAGATCAGCTTCCTGTGCGCTGTGTGAATGGTGGACTTCTCCAGCTTAGGAAGCTGGCAAGCCATTCGCAACCTGACATCTTTCAGACTGGCTTCTTCTGCTCATGGAACAGTTATTTATAAAGTCTGTGAGTTTTATTGTTGAGTCACACGTGTACCTTTGTTTGTAGAAAGTTTGAATGAATCAGGCTTTATTAACAACAACTTCAGTTTTGGTTGGGATTTGTAGTAATTTCTTTGTACAGGAAACAGATTTTATGTGTTGGATGTTTTTTTTCAGACCACACAGTACGTCTACAGAGGTTTTGGGAGTGTTTTGTTGCCATAATATCTGGCATGTGCTGTAAAACTACTGGCTGGGTGGTTTCACTGTTTTCTGAACGAGGTGCTGCCCTCAGTACCGGTGTGACAGGAAGTTCCGTTTGTGGGAAACGTGGGCCGAAAGCGCTGGGGACCCTATCGTGCTGCTATCTCTGGAGTGCTTTTTCTCAGCCTCGACAAGGGGAAGGGGAAACAATCTCTGCAGTCACAGTCAAAAATACTTCCTGCCCATCCAGGCAGGAATCTACCTCAGCTGGAAGGATTTATCACCTGTTGTGAGGTTCGCCGCAGCCCCATCAGGTGGGAGATGTGAACTGCGGCTGTTGGGCACTGCCTGTGTCTTTCCAAACTGCTAATGCATTAATAACATTCAACAGTGAGCTTTCGGCCCTCTAAAACAGCAAAAAGAAAAAGGCTGATACTGCAATTGTTGTTCTACCGATGTTACATATGGAAAACATTTAATTACCGTCTACAGTCTGCAGAAAGAACAAAGCACTGGTCTCACAATGGAAAAACATCCTTATTTGTCTTCTGATTCTAATGTCTTTCCAAACCCCAATTGTTTGTTTTGGAATTCTACTCTGAAATTTGAAATTCTATTTCCTGAGTAACGTCGAATTTCAAGGCGATCAACGCTCAGCTTTTAGTCTCAATAGAAGCTACTATTCATGTCCCCTCAAACCTGAAAGTGGTCCCCTCTGCGTAACTGTATTTTGCATTTTACTTGCACTCTTCCGAACATGGAGAGCCGCGGCATATTTTTGGCCAATGATAATGAGTGAGAAATGAAAGCGCATTTTCATGAAAACGGGACATCTAGTCCTCGCTCGTAGAAGCCATGGCACTGCGTGACCTTCTGCTAATTGCTCTCAGGGCAGTCACCACACTCACCAGGAATAAAGTAGACTTGTCCACCGAGGAGATTTGACAATATATTGCCGTCTAATGAATGCTTGTTTCAACAACGTGTTCATCCACGAGGGTCAAGACATTTAAATTGAGTTTAAGCTAGAAACCATTTCAGTTCAAGGACGTGGGCCTAAAATGTCTTTTTCGTTTAAAATTGTGTTATTGTTTGATGTTAAATCAGCTGCATTACCTCAACATGTCAATGCAGCAATCCTTCGAGATGCTACGTCAACAATAATCATTACTGTTGCTAATCTGTTGATTATCGCTCTATGCAAGCAGTGTTATTTTAACATTCATGTCAGCGAAGATCTTCCTCACAGGCCATTTCAAGCATGTGGCTTATTTTAGAGAAACTTCTACAATTTGGACTGGACAAGCATAAAAGATTAACTGCAAACTAAAGAACAGCGTGTTTTGTAGGCCTGTTTGTTTGGAATGTATCCTTAATCTAAAGTATTCTTATGTATGATCATTAATATTAGGTGAGTATATCATCAACAAGGCCTAATCATTAAAATGTGCTCCAATTAAGAGCCATCTCAGTTATCAGAGACGATCGGTTGAACAAAAAAAGGTGAGCAACATGATTACAGATGAATTTGATGGTCTAAATCCAATGCATTATATTAAGAACTGCAGTGCACAATATAGTCTGGCATGTACTGGCTTGCTTGCCAAGTGTGTTTCTATATAAAGAATAATCTGGCAGAAACAGATCTTTAACTTTTTGTTCAGTCGTCATATAAACAACCGTCGGCAAACCACATCAGACAGTGTGAATTTATTTTTGCAGCTGACTGATAACTAATAATTGTGGGGGAGATGGAAGGTAAGCGAGAAAACATTTGCATCAGTAATTTTGCCATCACCCGTGCTTTGCAGCGCTCGGCTTATTTTGCAACTAGTTACTTAAGAATCCGAGGGTGGAAAAGCCCCACCATTTTAAAAATATGTAAATTTTATCAGGATTTAGTTGTTCAGCTGAAGCCTTTGTCAAAAGAATCTTTCGATTTTACCGTTGTACGCATATTTTACTTCAGAAAATCTGATTTAAAATCCTCAGTCAAGGGTACAGCTACAGAGCTCTGTCATGGACTTGAACCGACAACCTTCAGGAAGTAATGGACTGTACTCTTAACCACTGGGAAACTTCTGCTAAAGCAGACCACTCAGGCACATTTTTTCACGGCTGGAAACATGCATTAATTCAGTAACAAACAGTATTTCAGGACACACATTTAATCCTGCCATTTTCCTTTCCCAAGAGTAACTGTAGAGAGACTTGTTTAGTCATATGACTTGCTAAGCATTTTGCCACATGGCAAAGGGTAAATGTCATGTGTATTTCAATTTATAGGCTGTATATGAAGTTTGCACACTTAATGGAAACTGTACTGCTCAATTCATTCACATTGAAAAATTACAAATACTTCTCTGACCAAATAGCAAACCTTATATTATTGCATGAATTTTCTCCACAGTCATTGCGGCTTGTCAGGGCTTCCTCTGAGGTTATACTGTAAAAAATAAAAGACAAGGATCAGATGCTCTAATGTCGTTGTTCTGTCTCTGCATTGTTCTCTGAAAATGATTCAGTATTAAAATGACTCTGTATTAACCTTCCAAAGTAAATAAGTTGTCTTTGTCATGCCAAAACTGTTATTTTTCCAACTGCCCATTGAGTACGAGAAATTAAAAACTCAATTTGAACCTTTGATTGTATTAAGTCAAGTAATTCCTTCAAGTTTCCCCAGTAGAGATAATAATATAACCTTTCAGAGTTTGTAAACAATTAAACACAAATCAGGCTCCTCCACTGCGCTGAGTACCTCTTTCCGAATAGTAAACTTATCATGCCAAGAGCAGGCATTTGAAATATCAAGAGCTACTTCAGCTGTAAGTTTAAATTATTAAGTCAGTAATAAAATGTACCTGCGATTTAAGGCAGTAATGCTTTTCGATTTATACAACGGTGTTATGAACGGCATATTATCTAACTGCATGGCCTTTTAATAAGCTTTGTGTGAAATTTCTGCGAACTGACAGCCCAGAAAAGGCAGGGGTGAGCAAATGATTGCCCAAATATGTCAGGCAGAACCATGAGGGTGAATCGTGCCTGCGAGCCCATCTTACCGTCTAGTGGGCTCCGCGTCCCTCTCCAACCAGTCTCGGCGAATTGAGGCACTGACGGTCCCCATGGCGACTGCGTTTTCCGTGTGAGTAGGTTTCTCCAGTCTACGGGCAGGTGGCCAGTTGAGCTCAGGCAACCATAGCAGTCCTGGGCCTTTGATCTCTGTGGAAATGGAGCGAGGCTGTGACAATTCATGACCCTGGTGGATAGCATGGTGCTCTAGCAAAGTCCTGCTACTTCACAAAATTCACATTAAGGGACCACCTGTTTTTTTTTCCTCTCTCTCTCATGCACTAACCCTTGATGCTGATGCAACCTTGGAATTTCGAAAAAGATATTAGCTAGCAGGGTGAGCGTTGTTCTCATGTCAGTTGTTTATACAGCGCTTTTTATTTTGAGCCTGAAAGATCAGTTGGAGTAGGATGTAATTTGCCTTAACCTGACCAGAAATCAATTTCGATAAAAACACAGTTATATAAATAAAGTTCAAACATGCACAAGCTAATATACTGCAACTAATAAATAATAATAGTTATTATTATTGTTATTATTGATGTTGTCGTCATTGTATCTGTTGTTATAAACATTGTGACCATTTATTTTATAAGAGGTGATGGATGGATGGATGGATGGATGGATGGATGGATGGATGGTAATTTGAATTTAAACTGTCTGCTTCACAAGTTTTCCTTCCTTTCTTGTAATTCTTTTGTTCAACTGTGAAGCAGTTTTGTTAAAAGTATTTTCGGGTCTCGCTGGGTTAAATGTGAATTCAGTCCACCTCCTGAATGAAATTTTCCTGCTAACAATGATGGAAGTTGAAGTCAAGTCCAGGTACTTATTACCTAATGCTCAATATTTACACGCACTTAAAAACAGGAATAGTAGAAAGCAGGATATTTATCTAAAACTTTCTAAAGGGAAATATTGACATGTCTCCTGTAGGAAACCAATCTATCATCTCTTTCAGATTTTGAAGGAGTCGCTGGGTCACTTGCTTGAAAGGCTTCTTTTATCCCAAAAATCCAGTCCACTTGTACTTCTTTCTTGGTGGCAGATGCTCCACGTGCTTCGACTTGTAATTTCCGCTGCATTGACGGACGAGGAAAGTTAAGTTACAGTGAGAGAGTGGTTTTGGACTTTTTGCGAGGTCCCGTTTTCTCAACATTGCCAATCGTTTTCCTTCCCTGAAGAGAAAATTGTGGCCCAAAGAACTCTATTTTGACCTTGACTAGCCTGTTCCTCAGCTACAATGTAGAATATCCTTTATATGATAAGACACAGTATCTTAAATAGACCTCAACCAAATTCAGACATACAAACCAAAAGCTCTATCGTATCCTAAGGGCAGTGCAAGTCCCTTCCACTTTATTAAAGACGTACAGTCAATTTCTGGCATTCGTCACTTGCCCAATGTCATGTTAGTTCATCATTAAAACATCAGTTTTTATTTAATCTTTCTCTTAAACGTACTGGAACCTCTTAATCTCTAGTTTGATCATGTTCTTGTCTAGTTAAAACAAACCCTGGAGGCTGGAAGCGCTAAGTCCTTTTTGTTAACTTGTTTCCCCATGCAACAGCAACCTGAAACTCTTATCTAGCTCATCTGCAGGTGGTTTAAACAAAAACGTCTGAGAAGCACCAGGGCATATCCATGAAAATTCCTCGCATTTTAGCAGCGTTCCTTCAAATTTTTTGTTTAATAAAAATGTCTTAGGCCTTAGTCTCTCGGGTGCACTCCAATCCAACGACAATGAAGGTAATGCATTCAGCATTTTGAGGTGCATACGTATACCCTCCTGGAGTGAGAAAGTATCGCTTGTTTTTCTGATTGACTGGTTTACATCGGTGCGTAAAAATATGGCGGTTTGTTTATTTCTCTGTTCTTTCCTCCAGCTGAAAAGCACAGGAGCTCAATCCTGCGATGCAGATATACTTTAGCTTCAGAAAATTATCATACCAAATAAATTATGCTAATTTATGCATAGCTTGTCAAATAGTCAATTGACTGGAATTCTTGGAGCTTTGAGGTTAAAAACCTGAATATTTATTATTGGAGTCAATCTGAATTTTAAATAGTGAAGATGTCTAAGATCATAACATGTTCTCCGCCAATTGATATGATATCTGACATTTAATTTGCAAAACTCGACCCAGAGGGTTAATAGTGTTTCCCAGCCCAATGGGGAAAATATATATTCTGAAATTCTCATTATGCAACTTTATTTTCAATGTAGTAAATAATGTCTAATTCATGCCCCAATATGATTGAATCAGATGCAATCACTCTACCTCGTTTTCCATTTTAATTTTCCATTTTTAATTTCAATGGGAATTAAATATTTATGTTACAAATAAAGAAAAGACCAAATGATCTTGCTGAGTGTATTTATGAATTATATCTTGAACTGGTAAAATACAGAACTTATATATGTATCGATCAGCCACAACATTAAAACCACCCCCTATAAGAATAATTGGCTCTTCCTCACAATCAGATGGTGCACCTATAAAGGTACAAATGAGAACGAGGATATTAGAGGACTGGCAGAAGCTAACCAGAAGCAGGTCTATGAATCGCTCCAGGTCACTGTTCCATCCTGGCAAACCAGGTCCACGCCTTCATGATGAGTGTCTACCTTGGTGGCATAGGTTAGTTCCAGCAGGATAAATACCCTTCCTATGTCGCTAGAAGTGTGTATGAATGTTTTGAGGAGCAAGACAATGACATCAGCTTACAAAATTTGACAAATACAGACCTTTTAGTAGGTGGTAAAACCTTCTTGTGCCACCAGTACTCCAGCTATGTGGCAAGACATCGATTCAATGAGGCCTCTGAAGATTTCCACCGGGATGATGCACCACGCTGACATGAGAGCTTCCTATACAGCATCAAGAGTCATCGGTGGTTCCAAATGCTGAACTTGTCCATCTACTTAATCCTGTAGATGTTCTAAAAGATTGACATCTGGTGAACACAGTGACCAGGACGGTAGGCTGAAGTCATTGGTTATGAAGACTTTACTGTCTGACAGAACTTAGCATTGGTATTTTGTTTTATATGTTTGTGAGTAATATATTTTGAATTGCTTGCACATTCATTATTGCTACGTTGGTATATGTTGTTTCAAAAGTATAGCTCTTGACTTCATATTTAATTATCAGAATCTGCTACCAGAATGCTCCCTGTTTAATATTAATGTTTTTTCTGAATAGATTCCCATATGAAAATTATTATGAAAATGACTTTGCTTTGTTTATCATTCATCTTTAATTCTGTATAACTCATACAGACACTAACGTGCAAGAAAATCTCATTCTTATACTTGATAGTTAATTCTTGTATTTTATAGTGACTGCATGTATTTTTAGCCAAAATATATTATAAATATCGGTACAAAGAATTATTTTTCACCAAGGAAAGACAATCAAAAGACAGTGCATCCGTCAATAAAACCTGCATATTATATATGGCAGGTTTGACTGAAGCTCTCTCAAATACGGACAGCGCCTTGTGTTGTCGTTAAGTACAAGCCTGAGGTCACTGACAAGCAAAATTACACGCCAACTTCACATCCTCCCCAGCGATAACCTTTCCAGGCTGCCGTTCTCAAGTGGCGAAAAGAACAAGAAATGAAAGAATTCTGAGCACTTAACTCTGAAAGTACAACATGTGACATCAAAGTTTATACTTAATATCTAAACAATATACAGTAACCATTATGTTATTTAAGCCGGAATAAATACAGTTAGATATTCATCTTGAGCTGCATTGGTCTTTGCAATAACATACGTTCTGGTTTTAGCAAGTGCAGTCTGAATGTCCGGCTGAGTAATTCAACATTGATTGGCCGAGCTCATTTACGTTGACATTACTTAATTATCATGTAGCTCTCTACCAGGGAAGCATTGAAACATTTTCTCCTGTCTTCAGTTAATAAAACAAAATTTAAAAGATTGGTTTTTGGTTCCAGTAATTATTTCCATACATTTATTTCTAAAGAGACCACACACATCCAGGTATAGAGAATATAATATTTGTTAGACTTTTTAGTACATATGCCATGGCCGATATCAGGAATGTTCACGTTACGTGTTTCTAGTTATATTGTTTAAGCAAAATGATTGCTTGGGTTTGTTTAAGAAATGTTTACAGAAATTAGTTTGAAATATATCGATGCATTGGAGTTTCATCATTAGTTACAGAGATGTATTATGACAAGGCTGTAAATAAAAGTTTCTTTCTCATTAACAAATGTGGAACAAGTTAACAATACAGATAAGTTTTTTGTTATGGTATAGCACATGGAGAAGTCATTAAAAAACAGAATGACAGAGTTATTCACGAGAACGCACAACTATTTCAAATTTGTCTTCTTCATGATAAATAAACGTCACAAAAAGCACCTCACTCTGTGGACCCCTTTCATTTTTTTTGTATTCCTACCTCACTTTTACCTGAGGTTGCCATCTAACAACTGCCACCCCCTCCCACACACATGAATACAAAATACAGCTCTGTTGTGATACCAAATATTATGTTTCCATAGTAATCATAATGTTGGGATAATTTGGCTTTCTGAATATCTAAGAAATCTTTACCCTGAGCTTCACTCTAGATAGATTGCAACTTATTTGATTCACAAATCTATCTCAAAACATAAATTTCAAAACACTTCAGCATTACATTGAGGAAAACAGTTTTTTTTTTGTCAGTTTAAAATTAGTGTATGTTTAAAATCTCTTTTTTATGTGATGTATTATCTCTGTGTAGGAGGGAACTGATCCAGACTGAATAGAGTGTTTAATAAAACAGGCCAAGCTGTTAGCTAAGAGGACGGCGCTATCATAGCATGTTTGAACTGAGTCTGAAAATGGAAAAATTCAGCTACGCAACATGACCTGTCATTGGTCTTGCTTCAGAGTGGACATCCTGGGCTGGGAAGAGTCTCAGAGGAGAAGCTCGAGGGAGCAGATCCTGAATGCCTTGCTATAGAGCTTTTTACAAATGTACAACTTGGTAAACAAACACATGGATGCAGCTGCAGATCCTAACCTAAACAGAATAATTGTAGGGAGGAAGCCCCAGCTGATCAGTGTACATGCATTTTTTCATTCCACTGAAACTCTTTAGTACTCTGGTCGGCTAATTGTTCTGTGTCTGCAGTACTGAAGTTGGTAGCTGCCTGAAAAACCCTGAGAAACCAGGATTTTTTGTTTCTCTAACCCTTAAAATCAGAAGCCCTTGGTGTACAAAAGATTGCCATTCATGGTGCAGTGATCTGGTGACCCAGTGGATAGCACTGTAACCTCACACCTCCTGTGTTCTGTGTTTGATTCCAACCCCAAATTCTGCATGTGCTAAGTTTCCACCAAATTTCATTGTGGTGCTTCGGTTTCTTCCTTCAGTGCAAAAACATGCAATTAAGTTAATTGTCTTCTCTAAATTGCCCATATTGCATTAGCGTGTGCCCTGCCATGGATTGGGTTAGGGTTAGGGGTTAGATATAAAGCGTTTATAGTATATGGTAGAGAGTAGTATATAGAGGGTTTGAGGCTTCCTAAGACGAGATCCAGACTCACTGTAAAGCTGTAATATATAAATGGTTATGAAAGATGTATGCATGTAATTCAAAGTTCAAAAGACTTACGTCTGTTGTATAGTTGTATAGCATATTTCTTATTGCTGTATGAAATGGTCCTAATTTGTTACCCACTGTGACCCCACTATGTTCATAATTAATGAGAAGGTTTTAAAAACCAGTTAAAAATCTGTTCATTGTGTTGAGAATTATTCAATAGTGGAGTGTCTATAGGAACCGTGGCTCCTAAGATCATCTGATGTTTGATTACTGATACAAAATCAGCTTCACACCATAGAACTGCACTGGCCTCAGTTGCCTGTTTAAGACTGCAAGTTTAAAGCACAAGGTGAAGGAAAACAATAACATTTCATTTTTTATAGGCGGTTTCCTACAAAATGATGTTATCTGTGATCAGTAATTGAATTCAATTACTTTTTTGCAGTGCCTTTCACAACACAGTTCCCACAAGGCACTTAACAGGAGTGTGTGGTAATTAGAGTATTCTTGATTGAAAAAGGAAGAATGCCAGGAGATAACGAAGGAGAGGAAAGAGAATCTCGTCAGCACGGATAAGCGTGTGATATTATGTCAGCTCAGGGTTCAGGTGGGCCGTTCTCAGGGTCTCCAGCTGCCTTTTAGATTCCAGCCAAAAGCCACAGTTAGCTTCACTGAGAAGATGAAGCCGTTGGTCCCGTGACAGCATTACATTATTGAATTCAGTGTGCCAGCATGGATAAATATGTGAGAGGATAATGGAACACAGGATGGCCGAACTCAAGCACTGCAGCAGTCCTGCTTCTACGGCCGTTCCCAAGTGGAAAGTATTGAAGCGCACCAATGACAGTTGTAGCAGTAATTCCAATTAGTCTGTGGGATTCGCTCGGCAAAGCTGAGTCCACATCATGGAATTGATTTATTTGGTCAATTTTTTTAAGATTACTTTCATTTTTTTTTATAAGCAAAATGTAAACCAGCAGTTTGTTTTACAGTTCACTGAAGGTATTTATAAGGGTTGGCCATCATGAGTTCCTGCTTGTGTACTTAAGATGCAGTATTGATGTCAACAGGAGATTCAAACTGACTTTGAATCTTAAGTGGGGGGGTTTGACGGACCTCTTTTCTGTCTTAGACTTCTCATTTCGGGGGCATGCTGTCGTTTCCTACAACCAAATATGGGATTAACATTCTATGACCTATTTCTAGGTTAATAGGTGCTTCACATTCTCTGTGTAAGCAGAAAAACCAGAGTCCCAGCTCGTCGTATTTATTTAGTTTGATAAAGAGTTTTGTTTTTGTATTTTCTTACCCTGATGTCAAAGCTTTGTTTTTCATTCATTCCTATATTTCTGTTCCCACAATTACTATAGTGACCCCTGTGGGGGTGTCATAGTATGAGACAGAACTCATCCCCTCACTTGATTGGTCAACACCTAGTATTGGCAAGTTGTAAAGTCGGTATTAGATATTAAAAGTTCACTTTAAGCTATGCGAGGCGTGTTTGTTTAGCAAAAACATAAACAAGTAGTAAAGCAATTGACATCAGGCCGGGGTGGCATGAAAACTCAGGTTCAGATATCAAATGTCTGCCTGAAGCTTAGCATCTGTGAATGACTTGAGCTACAGCTACACTAATACAATTATTTCATTATAACCCTGAAAATAAAACAAATCTAACACTTGTTCCATTTAAAGCACCGGTTCATTAAAGCATGGCAATACAATTTGCTATGAATTCAAAACTTGCTTTCTTGTAGAATGTGAATGAAGGGGCCTAAGTGGTCTCCTAACCTCTAGACATACTCTGGTGTCTCGTCGCTACGCAAAACCTCTTTAGCAGCAAAGCCCCCTCCATCTTCACCGCACGTCCTCATTGCAGCCTGTCTGTCTACGCCACCGCTGCCCCGAAGACGGAGACAATAAGCCCCTTAATTGCATCTCTTGCCTTTTGCTGGTGGAAGGATACGTCAATCACCAGGAGAGCTTATTCTGCAGACGTTGGGCGACTCCGTCCCCCGCACTCTGGGATGGACAACTAAAAGAAACACACAAGGGGACTGACTCTGTGGTTCTTCAAGTGGATAAGTGCGTATCCATTAATAGCTACATGCCTGAACTGCATAGCAGCCTATTACTAGATAATAATAACATAATAACTACCGAATAAAATCAAGCTCCAAAAAGTTACTGTTCAACCAGAGGCCTTTATAGTTCCATCGAGGGATTTCTTATTCAAGGTCAAACTGCCTAGAGCCACTGGATTTTGTTGTAAAAAATACCTGGAAACATGATGTTAACTTTAACAAGTTCACATGTCTGTAATAAAAATGTACTTTAGGAACAAATAATGACATTGTATTTGGAACAAACGCAGCGTTTCACTTTTACAGGTCATCTACATGGAGCCTGGATGGCATCAATGGAGCAGGTTGGAGAAAGTCTTGGATTAGCACTTGCTAACTTACCCTCTGTTAAATGAAGGGTTGAACAGAGAGTCACAGCATTGCACACCCTGTCTGCTTGACAAATGTCCACCTGTCAACAGCAGTGTATGGCGTTGTATATCATAATCTTGTCCCGCTGCAGGTTGGCTAAAATTTTTTTAGGTTGGTATAATGTTCCCATTCACAGTGAAGGTAATCCAAGTTACTATCCAAGATATATGGCGTTGCCAACGGGAGTGAAGAAAATTCAATAACCTTTCCGGTGTCTAAAATTCCATTTTCACGATAGTACTTAGACAGTATCCAGTTAAAGGCAAGGATGCATGAGTCATGTGACTAGATCTCGCTGGACTTGCTTAGCTGCATTTCTTTATTAGTCTGTGCTCAAGATTGGCTGTTGTTACCTCAGTTTCATTGATAGTCTCGTTGTTCTTTTATGGAAAATTGACCCAAGGCCTTCTAGCCGTCTAAACGGTTTTATAAGTACAATAAAGTATCTGCATTTAGACAGACCCTTAAATTGGTTACACCTGATGGAAAGCCAAAAAAACTGTAAATAAGATTCCTTTTTCTTCAATGCAGTCCTTAAAATATTTATACTTCCATTCACATTGTTAAGAGCAGCCCATTTTGTCAGCATTTTCCATTGCAAAATTTTGCATCCATTCCAGATCACAGCACATAATATTTGCATGTGTGCAATTTAGCTGGATTAATGATGTCACACTGAAGGCTTTTTGATAATAATTTTTTCCATTATGCACTGCGTTTTATGATGCTGGCTTTTATTTTTCTTTTTTCTTTCGAACCCTGGAAGGGGGACTCATGCCCCCCCCCCCCCCTTCATTAGGCACAATACTTTGCGTGTCTTGAGCTTTTAATTACCCACCGTTATGGCCCCGGTGTTATTTCATGCTGCCAGCAGGAATGTAGCTGCGTCGCACCTTTTCAGTTGCATTCCCGACATTCTACTGGCTATTGCCATGGTGATCCAATTAGCTGATGGCTCCCTTGACCAATCCATCAATATTGGCATCAGGCGTTGCCTGCACGGGCTCCGCCCTTCTCTTGCTGGTGATCCCACGGCTCCGCCTCTGAATGGACGCCACACATATTGGAACAATACCTCGGCTGTTAAGGACGCTAAGCAGAGGCGCCAGGCTGGAGTGGAATTCCAGAGGCGGCCAGTCACAACAGGTTTATTTCCCGGGGCAAATTTTTTGGTTTGATTGCACATTCAGCAACAGCAGACCCTCTATCAGTTCAGCATTTGATTACCAACACCTCTGTTACAATTGGCAAGACGATCATGATTAAGTCATAATTGCTGTATATATAAAACAAACTTAACTTTGGCACTATGCATGGCTGCCGGCTATATGGCAGATACGCTGTATGTAATTCATAATTTTATAACATCACTGGGCAGTTTGCTGCTGGATTCACTGAAACTTACCTACACAAAGCACAAATATAAATGCATCATCCATGGGAACACTTCTTCCTCTGTCCACGGTCCCTGTTCCCGTTAAATAAAAGTACTACCGCATTGTTATGATTAATGACCGTTTTAATAGTGTCAAATGAAAAGTTTGTACCCGTCTTTGGGTCTTGTTGTCGTGTAAATGATGTACTTTAATAATTACGATGTCCTACCAAGAGATGGCCTCTAAAATGCATCCACTTTATGAAAGTCAAACTCATTTGACATGTATCAGTTTAGACATCTTTCATCGCAATATGCAGACATGGCCAAAAGTATTGGTAGCCTTCCTCTTCTTAAAAAGAACAACAATTTTCTGTAAAATAAGTTGAAACTGACAGAAGCAATTGGCATTCACCATTATTATTTCATATTGCATGGAGCAGACACTTTGCTTTTGATTTAGGACTTAGCATATAAATTTAAATAATAAAACAAATAAAATAGCTTGTACAATATTACTGGGACCCCCTTAGAATTGAACAGAAATAATTGCGAAAATTGGAGGAAGCAAGTTAAATATTTTATTCAAGATGATGCATTTGGCCTCCACTGTAAAGATTGCATGGCTGTGTGTTCAATTAGTCAAGTCCAGAAGTATGTGAAGACCTCTTTTAATTGGTGTCTATATACTTTTGGCCGTGTAGTGCATGTCAGAGTACTGTGCTACTGTCTCTTTTAATAAGCCCTCTGCATATTTGTGTTAAATCTACCCTAAGTTATTAATGAGGAAAAGTCACGCTAGCAAACGCATCATCGGCTCACCTAAGTGTCAAACGCGCAGAGACGAATGTCATTCGTTGCCCGATAGTCTGCCCTGATTGGTCGCAGTGGTAATTTATGCGCTGTCGCCGTGGCTCTCTGCAGCAGGATCCATCTGCTCAGTGCCACCTGAAGACAGGTGAACACCATGAACTGAAATACTTGAGTAAAAATGTGCCCTGAGTGTGTCATTGACATTACATCGGTTTTTAACAAGCTGAGCTCTTGATGATTACCTAATAGGACATAAGATTCACAGAAGAGAATACAGATTCAATAATTTGATTTACCACATATATATGTCTGTCTGTATGACTGTGGTCGTACATGTCTATATATCTGAATTCTCTTAATTATATATGCAAATTATGTTGTTTCATTTCTCCAATATATATAAATACTTTTCAAATATATATTGTTTCTTTCACAATATTTTTCACCATACTCTAAATTTCGGAGAAATACTTACATTATAAAACCAAACAATGCATTAACCTTCTTTCATAACCGTTAATAAGATTAATGCTACTTAGGGATTTCCACATCATATACGCACTCTGCTCGTTTCTTTCCTTTTGTTACACGGTCCTTGAGGCTGAGAAAACGTCTTCCTTTTTTTTTCGTCTTGTCTCAGTCTAGTCCTGCTTGACATGCAGCCTCCGTCTTACTGCTGTCTGGCATAATTAACCCATGATGCCTCGAAGCGCATTTCCAGCCATTTATGAACTGCATGCATCAGAATCCGAAGACTCGCAATACAGCGGTCAACAAAACTGCAGAAGACCCAGACATTAATTGCATCTGCATTAATGTACCAATGTAACAATTGTTTTGTTTTTTTTTTTTTTTTGGGGGGGGGGGGGGGGGGCCCCATATTTTAATTTTTGTGTACCCGTCCTGTTTTTAATTAAAAATGTTTTTTTTTTTTTTTAAGAAAAAAAAAAAAAAAA